>CM076584.1:390643308-391243308 GCA_034641835.2 Pinus albicaulis | reverse complement strand
GTACAAAAATTATCTGCAAAAAAATTCTTAAAACATAAAATAAACAATAGCAAGAGCATAAAACATAAAACAGATATACACAGAGATTTTCCCCTGGATCCCAAATCGGGGCTACCAACTTGCTTTTTCATTATATTCCTTTTAGTGTTACAACACATATATATACATGGTGAAGCATTCATAAACCCCAATCCATTAACCCTGGATTAGAACATAATCGTAGTTCCCTTGATCGGATCTACAAAATACCAGGGGCTGAAAACCATCATGCCCCAAAACCATGGACGGGTCCGCCCACCAAAAAATAAGGAGAAAACATTTTTCTGAGGGCGTTGCCCCGGACCCCGCGCAGGGGGGTTTTTGTCCCCCCCCCCCCTCGCGCATGCAACTAATCATTGAAAGAATATAACACATACCTAACATTCTCCCACATGTTATTTTATTTCCGCAGGGGGGAACATGAGAACTTAGTCATTAGTCAAGTCCTGCAATACCCATTGTTTCTCTACACCAAGAGAACTTTTGAGTGCTCACAGACTTCGTCAATGCATCTGCAACATTCTTCAAAGTGTCCACCTTTACCAGCAACACCTTTTTATCCTCAACCATATCTCTCACAAAGTGATGTTGAACATCAATGTGCTTTGTCTTTGAATGATAAGTAGGGTTCTTAGCCAAGAAAATTGCACTTTTTCTATCACAGTCTATCCATATAACTTGTTGCACCAACCCCATACTTGAACACAATCTCTGCAACCAAACTACTTCCTTTCTTACATGAGTGGCTACCGTGTATTTTGCCTCTGTAGTTGAAAGGGCCGCTATAGACTGTCTTTTACTCATCCAACTGACTGCACCTCCAAATAGGCTAAACACACCCACTTGTAGATCTTCTTTAGTCCAGATATCCAATGCAATCTGCATCAAAAAAACCATGGATGTCCAAACTTGGTCTTCCCTGGTAGCACAAATCATAATCACTAGTGCCACACAAGTATTTGAAAACTCGCTTCACTGTTGTCCAATGCTCCTTCCCTGGTTTTGATGTAAACCTACTCAATACTCCAATTGCATGTGCAATGTCTGGTCTAGTACATACCATTGCATACATCAGGCTACCCATTGCACTTTCATATGGAACATGGGACATATCCTCCTCTTCTTCTTGTTTCTTGGGACATTGTTCAGCAAATAGCTTTACACCTACAGGAATAGGAAACTTCATCGATTTACTCTCTTGCATGTTGAACCTCTGCAATATTGTCTCGGCATACTTTTTCTGGTTTAACCAGAGCTTCCTCTTTTCCTGATCTCTCTTAATTTCCATGTGCAGCACCAAGATCCTTCATGTCGAATTTGGAGAACAATTAGGTCTTCAAATCCTGGATATTTTCTTTGTCATTTCCAATCAACAACATATCATCCACATACAAGACCAAATAAATAACACGGTCACCAATTAATTTAAAATACACACAGTGATCCTCTTTGCTTCTGGTGAAGCTAAGTCTCCATATATAGGTATCAAATTTCTAATACCGCATCCTTGGTGATTGTTTTAACCCATAGAGAGACTTTTTTTAACCTACGTGCCAGTTCTTTCCTACCCTTCACTATAAAGCCTTCCAGTTGCTTCATGTAGATCTCCTCTTCCACATCCCCATGAAGAAATTTTGTCTTCACATCCATCTTCTCTACCTCAAAACCAAATACAGCAGCAACAGATAAAATTAATCTAATAGAAGTAACCTTGGAAACAGAAGAAAAAATATCACTAAAATCAATTCCCGACACCTGGGAATAACCTTTTACTACCAATTGAGCTTTGTATTTCTTCACCTTGCCTTCTACATTCATCTTTTTCTTAAACACCCATTTGCTCCCGATGGGCTTCCTTCTAGCTGGCAACTCCACCAGATCCCATGCATCATTTTTGTGCAAGGATTCCATTTCATCAACCATGGCCTCCTTCCAGAGTTTTCCATCCTCTGAATCCACTGCCTCCCTGATAGTTCTGGGATCATCATCAGTAATAGTTAAAGAAAAATTTGAACAGAAATTAGATGGAATATACCTTTTTGGCTGCCTTCTTTCCCGAACTAATCTTCTCACAACTGCAGTTTATGGATCTTCCTCATATGAATCTTGTTCTGTTGTAGGGTCTGATTCATCCTCCTTTAGCTCAAAATCTATCTTCTCAGGTTCCTTTGGTATGACTTCATGTTTAACAACATCTTTCACCTCTCTAAACACCACATCTCGGTTATACATAACCTTCCTTGTTTATGGGTTCCAAAGCTTGTAACCCTTAAAACCATCCTTATACCCATTAAATATGCACCTTTCATATTTATTATCCAACTTGGTCCTTTTATCCTTTGGAATATTTACATATGCATCACATCCAAATACCCTCATATTTCAAAGAGAGGGTTTCTTACCAGTCCATACCTCATGTGGAGTCTTATCCTCAAACGCTGATGAAGGTGATCTGTTAACCAGGTAACATGCAATCTCCATATCTTCTACCCAGAATTCTTGTCCTAACTCGGTACCACTGAGCATGCTTCTTGCATTTTCCATCATCGTTCTTTTCATTCTTTCTGCAACTCCATTTTGTTGAGGTGTGTATGGAGTAGACTTTTTTCGTGCTATGCCACACTTCTTACATAACTCTTCAAATTCCTTCTTGCAAAACTCTCCACCATTATCTTTCCTCAACACCTTTATCTTCTTCTCTGTCTGGTTTTCCACCAGAGACTTAAATTCTTTAAATCTGTCAAAGAATTCAGATTTATTCCTCAAGAAATATATCCATTTATTCTTTGATAATTCATCTATGAATGAAACATAGTACACATAATTTCCTAGTGATGGAACTGAAACAGGTCCAAACACATCACTGTGCACAAGCTCTAATATCTTATTTGCCATCTTAGCACGAGAAGGAAAACTCACTCGATTTTGCTTCCCATATACACAATGTTCACAGAAATATAAATCCAGAGATAAATTATACATACCTTCTACCATACCATTACCATGCAGTATCTGAAGGCCCTTCTCTCCAATATGTCCAACCCTTTGATGCCATAGCATGGTATTTTCTCTAGAGACCGCTAGGCTTTCCACTCCACTTCCAGGAACCACAGAACTGTTGCACCCATCTATAATAGTGCTACCCTGAAGCTTGTGTAGAGTTCCAATCCGAACTCCCCGCATTAATACCAGTGCTCCCCGAACCATCTTGCAGGTATCTTTCTCGAACACTGTTTTTACACCTGCATCATCCATTTTGCTTACAGAAATCAGATTTCTGGCCAATGCAGGAATATGTAGAATGCCAGGAAGTGTTCTAATCATTCCACCTTGCAGCTTCAGCTTGAATTTTCCATGTCCAACGATTTTGGCCTTCCTATCATCCCCTAAGAAGACATCACCACCATCATACTTCTCATACGCGCAGAACCACTCCCTATGGGGAGTGAAGTGAAAGTATGCACCTGATTTAATCAACCATGCCTCATGATCTACATGTGTTTTTGAAGAAGAATCCAAATACACATCCCCACCTTCATCTGAGGTGGTTTTTGCATCTGCAGAAGGAGCATCATCAAATCCCTTTCCTTTCTTAGGAGATTTATATCTACAGTCCTTTTTTTAGTGCCCTTCCTTTCGCATTTCTAGCACACCTTTACAAACTTTCCTGGAGATTTAGATCTCCCTCTAGAATTAGATCTCCCACTTGAAAAAATATTTTTGTTTTTGTTCTGGGACCTTCCTCGTATAGATAAGGCTTCCCTATTTTGGGCTTCCATATTTCTTTGTCTCATTTCCTCTGACAGCAAGGCTAAGACAATTTCATCAAAATTCAAGGTAGTTGTATTGCTACCTATTGCAATAACCAGAATGTCCCACGAATATGGTAGAGAACACAACAAACTGATGCACTTATCTTCATTTGAGATTTTAATATCAATAGATGACAACTGACTTACCACAGTATTGAAGGTATTTAGATGCTCTATCACCAAGTCTCCATCCTTCATCCTCAAGTTATACAAATTTTTCCGCAGGAACAATTTATTCACTAGAGACTTAGATTGGTACAAATTCCCTAACTTGACCCACAAAGTCTTCGTCGTAGCTTCCCCAGATACATTCAAAAATACCCAATTTGAGATACACAATCGTATTGTGATTTTTGCCTTTCGATCCAAATTTTCCCAATCTTCATCTGACATTTTCGTTGGTTTAGTACCTAGATCTACGATGATCCACTGATCTTTATCCACCAGCAGATCCTTCATCTTGAGCTTCCACAACTGAAAACTCTTACCATTAAATTTCTTGATCTCTATCTTTCCACTGCTCACCATATTCTTTCACCGCAATAATCGATCCCTTAGATCTCCCACTGAACAGGGTCTACCACAGGCCCGAGAAAAAAACCCCTCAGCACCAAAGGCATCCCCTTGAAGCCTAAACAACTCTAGTACCAAATGTAGGTTTTAACCCTGTACAAAAATTATCTACAAACAAATTCTTAAAACAGAAAATAAACAATAGCGAGTGCATAAAACATAAAATAGATATACACAGATATTATCCCCTAGATCCCAAATCGGGACTACCAGTTTGATTTTTCATTATATTCCTTTTATCCAAGCTCATCCTAACATTGGGTGAACTTGGTCAAGTACTTTTGTATTGTTTCTCCCTTCTCCATCTTGATTTTTCTTAGCTTGTCCTTTAGTACCAGCTTCTTGTGGTCATTGTTGTTTTGAAACAAATATGTTAAGGCCTTCCACATAGAATATAGAGTTGGATGTCCATGGAGGTTAGAGACAATATGTTCTCAAACACCTTCCAATAGAACCCTTATTACCTTTTCTACGTTCTTCTTCCATGCCGCCAAATCTTGAGCATATGTTGTTGCAGGCTTAGAAATATCACTGCATATTAACTCCTTCAGTCTATTGTCTTCAAACGATGCTTCCATCCTGTCTCTCCAAGCTATGTATTTCGAACTACCCTCAAGGGAATATTCTAGTCTTAATCCAGAGAAATAAATCTTGATCTTGATGCTAGTCCTGAAGAGCATATCTGCAAATGCAATTCACCTCCACATTAAAAAAATAAAAAAATAAATAAAAATCTTGTATTCTTCTCTTCTAGAGTGATTCATGCTCTGATACCATGTAGAAAATCCACGTAGATTCAAACTGATAATTGTAACATGCTAAAATAATATACTTGAATCTACTCTACCAATTGCGGAAACTAATTTAGATTGAGAAATCACAAAACATGAAAGAGAAAGAATTTCAATCACACAATACAAAAATATTTCCTGGGGAAAGCCTCGGTTAAAAACTTCGCTATGTATATATTGCATAAGTCAGAAAATATGAGAATATTACAATGCTTTTCTCCAAGTTGAGAAACCTTTTCAGTATCTCTATCTATCTCACTGATTCCTATACAATCTTGGTTCAATACTTAACAAATTTTCTGCCCTCCAGGATCCCTATTTCCTTGTGTTGTTTCCTTGGGTAATTAGGCCCTATTAATTAGGAAAATTCCCAATCCATACTGGGCAATCCATTAGGGGCCTTCCTATAACTGCATGCACCACTTGTAAAATTGGGATGATTATACAACTGATAATACATTTCCCTCCTGGAAGCTTTTGGAAGAGGAAGCTTCGAGATCCTTTTTATTTTTCCCAAATTTCTAGAATCAACGCACCCCCAACAAGGGGTAACCTGTTGGTGATCAACGCAGGTCAAGAGAGGGCCAACCTTTTGGTGATCAACACAGGTCCATAGAGGGCCAACCTGCTGGTGAACGTTGATCTCTAAAGGGCCAGGGTGTGTTGGGCCTAAAAATCACTTAAATGAAGCAGTTAAAGGAAAAAATTCAGGGTTTTGAGAGAGTCATGCTTAGGGATTTGTGTAGGAATGATGAAAAGGTGTTCAAGGATTTGAATGATCCTGTTTGAAGTTTTATCGATCAGATGTGACAAATTGGGCTATAACAACTGATCTAAATTAGAATGAACAATCTTAGCTACTATAGATTTTCTAGGAAAAATGCATGATTTTTTAAAACATCCTTAGCAATTGTTGCCCAAATTTGATATTGTGAAAAACATAAAACTTGAAGATCATATTAAAAAAATAACGGTAGTACTTTGAATGATGAATGTGCAACATGAGGATGTTATATGTTGCCCTTTCCCTTGTACTTCCGAAGGAAAACACTTATACCTAGTATCTCAATTTAACTATTGGATCCTTCACTAATTGGAACTAATTTGAAACATCCTTTTAAACCAAGCTTAATGTTGAGAACACCCCTACCGCTTTGGTATAAGAATTGAAGGATGAAATGGATAGAAAATAAAGAGTTAAATATTTTAATAAAAGTTTTCCATAGTTCTAAATAAAATTCTAGAACAAATCTCAACTCGCTTAAACTATAAAAGCATAATTTTACACATTCATCTTGCCAAATTTAATTGTTATGTTTGTAAAAAGTGTGAGATACCAAATCCTTATGATTATGGTATTTTGTAAATATTTATGTAAATAATTAAGTTGGGAGAAATATTAAGAGTTAGGTGAAAATGAAGAGTCATTTTACCTTGGAAGATGAAACAAAATGTCACTTAAATAATTTATTTATGTATGGCTCACGTTAATGGAAAATATATCCATGGGTTTATTCCTCAGCTTAGCAATGGTATCATAGTTGGTTATTTTAACTCCATGATTATTCCCTCTACATGTTCAACTCTTTATCTATTCCCTCTAAGCACTACTTCACCTGTCATAAGTAGTCATGACTCTTATCTTTGCTTCTTCAATGTTATCCATAGTCTTCCTTTGCTTGGTGCTAGAGCCCATTCTTGGTATCCTACTCATAATTTTACTCCCATGCCCCTTCCCTTGACTCAATACCCATTCCCTTTACTCATCTCTACTCCCATGACTCAACTTTGCTCCCATGTATGTTACCTCAACTCAACTCCTCTCCAATGCTTGTTCCCTCAACCTAACACCTGTTCCTTCAACTCAACATCCATAACCTTCACCAACTTCTTGGCCGTCAACTCTCTCAAACCTAAAATGGTAAATGTTGATGCTTGGGCAAACAGAAAATGTTATTGAGTCGTATCTAGATACAAGAGGATTGGATATAAGTTTACCATGGTGTGATCATTCAATTGAAAAATATAGGTCTTAAAACTTAAGATTTTATGGTGGACAGAAATATGAAACACTTGGTCTCTACCTTTTGGACATCTCTTGTTAAATATTCAAAGAGTCACTAAGTAGGGAAAACAAGGCAGTGATTTCAATTCACCAAGATTTCTTTCTATTTTCTCATCCAACATGAGGGTATGGAAGATATGCCTTAGAACAATGTTTAGATGATCAGCATGAGGCAATGGAAGCTTGGGACCCAAAGAAAATAAAAATGAGAAGGGAGACAATTGAAAAATATTTCACACCCATTATAGGAGGGCAGAGTTCACAAAGAAATTGCCATTTTTGAAGCCACATAGTCTCCCCTAACATTGTCTTATTCCATATCTACTCTAATGGTTGACACATTTTCAACTCCAGGATTCGGTGCAACATTTATTCCAACATTTGGTAACTTGGGAATTGGACAAGTTCCCTTTCGACAACCTAAAGGCAGTAGAAGAGGATATGGAAAGAAAAATTTAAAAGGTAGATAAACATAATCCCCTTAAGCAATTTGATCTTTGTTTTGTTCATTACGGTGAGAATGGACATGAAGCATAGACCTGTAGGATCCCATGAGACAAGATCAAAGCCAAGCAAAAACAAAGTAAGGTAAAAACAAATATCTTAAATATACCCACTCCATTATTGCTTATTGAAAAATTGGCATAAACAAAGACTTATTCAAAACTTCATTTGTTCCTTGGAGAGACACTTGGTTGCTTAACACAAATGCAACATGCCACATGACCTTCTAGAGAGACTTCTTTAAATATTTTATTGGCAATGTAGATGGTGTAGCCAATTTTGTGGATAAATCAAGTCTCAAACCTTTAGAAATTTTTGCTATAAAGCTTAAATTTCTTGGATTCCCAAATTTTCTTTTGCATGATGTGCTTTATCTTTTACATATGCAAAGGAACTTGTTATGTCTTCAGCACATTCAAAAAATCCACTCCAATCATATCTTTGATGGAAACTTTAAAGTAAGGAGTGCTTCTAATAAAGTCATCGTTATGACAGGAATGGAGGATGAAAGATTGTTGAATTTGAAAGAGACATTAACTCACAAACAAAATAGTACATGCCTCTCTCACCACAGTGAAGGTACATTGTCATTTAGTCTCTTACGACATACTAGATTAGGGCACAAAAATTACGATAACCTTAATTTTTGAAAAATAATGGTGTGTATATAGATTTCATAGTAGTCTTGTGGAAGAATGGAGTTGAAGACGTTGTGGGAGAGAACGGGTAGGGTTTCCTAGTCATTGTTGTTCCTCCAACTGATGTTGATAGTTTCGTTGCAGATCTAGGGTTTAAGTTGTGTCTGAGTGCAAAAATTTTCAATCTTCATGGTATATATGGAGTTTTTTCCTTTGAATTAGGGGTTGCCTTGGTTTTCAGTCAATTTGATTTGTTATTAGATCGAATGTTCTTTTCCGGTTCCGTGCATTCGTAGCTCATTAGGTTTTTTCTTGTTGTAAAACTATGATATATCAATTTTTCTATATTTCTTGAGTGTTTTAGATCATTTCTTATTCAATGAGTCCCCCAAGTAGATTTGTTAAAAAGGCGAATTCAATTCCCTCTCTTTATTTGGGATTTTCCTCCTCTATGAAGAAGAACATGACTACATTGAATGAAAGAGGATTGGTTTGTAAGTTCACGAGCCTTTTCCCAAGCTATAATTATGTTTTATAATGGATATATATTGATTGGGTATATCATGAGCGCATTGGTATTTCAATCGTGGAAATAATTACTATGCTTTTCTTTTTTAAAACAAGGAGGATAAGGATTAGATTTGTACCTTATTTCATGGGCACTAGAGGAATGTTTCTAATCCACTAGTCCTTTGGCACAATTGGTCCCATCTTCAGGCCTTGAATTATGAACATGTTCCCTTTAAATGTAATTTTTGTCACAAGTATTGAATCTATGCACAAAGTTTTATGAAGGCTCCAACGTCTCAACTTTCTACTAATCCTTCACCATATTTTCACAGTAACAATGAGCAAGGAGAATTCAAGATAGTTACAAGGAAACATAAGGAGAACTTGAATAAGAGGTTGCATGCTAGCAAGCCCAAATATCACCAACATCCTCCCTCCTATAACATATATGAAGTTTTAAAGCCCCCAGAGGTAGAAATTAAGGATGATGAAGCCAAAGTTGACCATTTAGTCCCAAATCAAGTGTCTCCAAAGCATATTAATTCATTTGTTAAGGAAAAGTATTTATTTAAGGATACTGAAAAAATCCCTCTTACAAATAATAAAGAAGAAGAAGTTGGAATATAGGATGAGGAGGAGATAAAAACCCCCTCTTCTTGTCCTTCCTATTCAGATGTGCTAAAAAATAATCTGCGTCCACCCCCCCAAAACCTTTTTTGGGTAGAGGATGGTTCCCCCCCACCCCCCGAGGATCCAAGTAGATCCACCCAAAGGGATCACATCCTAACGGATTATTAGCATAGCCTAAATTTTATGGCATCGAGGAGAATTGACCCCATGACCTGCCATTAGGGAGTTTCTTTAATGACAGGAACTCAACCAATTGAGTTACCCTCACAACTTGGTTTTTAGCTCCTTTGTTTTTAGATTAATAGAAAAGAATTATTTGTAATAATCACTCTTGATGTACTTGCTATGTGTTTCGATTTTATATTTTGATTAATACAAATTCCCATTACTATTTAAAAAAAATAATGGTGTTGCTAGTTTGCTCACTATTCCTAGGAAATTGAAGCAACGTGGTATCTATATCCTTGGAAAACATTATAGACAAATTTTCCATGATTCCAGTTCTAGAGCCTATAGAAAACATGGATCTCTATGTCCCCATGCCTATTCCATCTATTTATGGAAATATATATATCACAAGTTTCATTGATCACTACACCAAGATGTGTTAGGTTTATTTGTTGAAATAAAAATATGAAGATTTTGAAACATTCATAAATTTTCATGTGTGGATCCAAAATGAAACACAATCACGTAATAACATTATTCATACTAATAATAGAAGAGAATTTACATGTAATGAATTTGAAAACCATCTTTTCCAACATAGAGTTCAACATCAAACCACAGTTCAATGCAATCCTTAATGGAATGGTGTAGATCATGAAAGAATGAATAGAACTCTCTTAAATATGGTTCATTCCATGATGTTTTTCAAAAATGTGAAATTGATGTTTTTGGTTAATGTAGTTCTATGTTCAATATACATGGATAACAGGTGTCCATCTCGGATTACAATATGAAATAGAAAAGAGAGCCTAGGAGAGAAGCGATAGAGAGAGGATGGCTTGGGTTTTGCATTGCAGCATGATCTTCGTCGCAGGTTGTCATAATGTCATCGACATGAATGGTAAGCCTTTGTTGGTAAGTTGGGGTTAGCTGCCACTTAATTCACGCTCACACATGCATCCATGGCTTAGATTATTAGTGTGAATGGAGATTCCCATGCATCCTGATCGACAAGAAATGCCCCAGTTGCTGTAGCTCTTTCCAATTGGCCATATTTGGAACTCGTTTCTCCCATGCGAGGTTTATTACATCGATATGGTTTTTTTTTTGTTGATACAGGTTGCCATGGCTACAATGCAGCGGATCAGTGTGACTCTATTACAAATCTGATCAAATGGCATATTTCTTTGGGTTGGTCAAAAGTACCAATTTTTCTTATGAATCTGGGATTTGGGACCGCGCAACAACACTCCTATATCAAAATAATATCCTAAGTCTTTGCTATATTTTGTGATTGATGCCAAAGGTCAAGTTTGGTGCTATTTTTGACACAATATTGGTTGGGAGCATATTGGTAGATGGTATCTACAGTTTGAGGTTGTGCCCCTTTCTTTCCTTTAGATCACAGATTCATGTGGACCTAGTCTTGCAAATGTAGATCTACATCTACCCATTGTGGATCTGTTCATAGTGAAGTAGGAGTTGTTCATATGAGAGAAAAATTTTAAAAAAAAAGGTTGTTAGGATCAGATCTATGCCCCTCATCCTCAGATCTGCTACTCTGGCCCATATTTAGAAGAATCCCATGTATAAATGAGTCATCAAATCCAAATTTTTCATAAGTTCTTACAAATCCCTTCACTAATTATGCATTGCAAAGTGGTATCAAAAGTGAAGGGGGGCCCTCATCTATCTAAAAAATATTTTATCCATTTTTTTGTTAAATATATGTATGGGAGATCAACTCCTAGGAGAGTCTGGGCTAGAGATTGCATCCAAATTCTCAAGCATAAGATACAAAATCTGATGGGAATTCCTACAACCTTCCAAAGCCCGATTTACGCAGGGAAATCATTACAACAAGACAAAAAGTTGCAATACTATGGAATTGTACGAGATTCAACAATCATCCTTAATATGATATTATTTGGAGGATGTCATGGATCTAGCTCCAAAGATCCAATTTACTTCAAAGATGAAGTTAAAGGTAGATCTGAACCGTGAAAAAAATTAGATATCCTCCTAAATATCCCTTGTCCCTATATTGTGAAATTTGATACATTAAAAGATATGGATTTCGCCTTAAAAGAGGGACCATGGTTCTAGGGCAGTGCAGGTCTTTTTATGATTCCATGGTTTTCGAGGTTTGATGCAAATACCATGATGGTTTCCAAAATTATAGTGTGGGTTAGATTACATAATCTTCCTTTACATTTTCTAGCATCACAAAGTGCTAGAAGGACTCAAAAACTCTTTGGGAAAATTCTTAAAGGTGGACGTGCATAGACTTACAAATGGAATATTCACATTTCCTGGGATTTATGTAGAGGTCTACCTTAGTAAAGGTTTACTTGACTAAATTATTCTAATTCATAATAATGTGTAGTGGTCCCATAATTTAGACTTTGAAAATATGACATTTAGATGTCAAATTTGTCTACAAACTAGATATCTTCAAAATTTGTGTCCTTAGGTAAATAAATACCCCGAAATAAAAAAGAGGCAAGACCCAAATCCAAATGGATGACAGTTCACAGGTACACAGGTAGACGATGAAGATGAAGAACCCCCGAATTATACAGAGAATGTTGAAAATAACTCGAAGGAAATCATAGAGAAAAGAAGGGTTGATCAAGTAGATTCGTTGATTTCGCCCAAAGTATCAACATCTTTAGTTCACCAACAATGGAATGTGAAGACTTCTTAGGAAAAAGAAACAAGTGGCATGAAAATATTCCATGGATCAAAGATTTCAAACTCTGGTAAATAAACAAGTGTAAATGTAGAAGATCATGACTATTGTATCCTCCACTCCCAACTCTGAAGATTGGCGAAAAGTGGAGAAAAAGAATGGTAGGAGAGATTAGAGTAATATTATATATTTTATGAGGTTTCTATCTTGGGTACTAGGCAAGGTTTGTTTGCTTGATTTATTTTTTACCATACTTTTTGATGTGCCTTTCAACATATACAACATGTAATTATCATTATATTAATGGGAATTGTGATTTTCCTTTGGGAAAAACAAGTGTCCATCTAATGATCTTTGAAATAAGACCCCATCTGAAATTTGATAAGCCCGAATTCCTTCCATGAAGCATCTCAAGGTATTTGTTTCCACCTATTACGCCTTGGTTCCTAAGGAGAAAAGAAATATTTTTGATGTGAGGAGTTAGAATTGTATCTTCATGGGGTACTTAAATATCGCCAAGGTAAATCATCTCTATGGTGAGATAACAAGGAAGTATATTATTTTTAGAGATGTAATTTCTCTGGAATCCATTGAGAATGCCAAAACTATTGAGTGGCAGCTTGATCATCTGGTTAGATTCACTCATGTAAAAGCATATCACAAGTTTGATGATGATATTTATTGTCTTGAAGGGGGGAATCCGAATCTTGGACCAATCTCTAGAATATCCTTTTAAAGCACCATATCCCCCTCATGAAGAAGTTCCAACCACTTCATTAGAACATGAATTACATTTAGATGATATAACTAAGAGGATTGAAAGGTTGAACCGTGATGGAAATGTAGTACCATCTTTATCAATGGAACACCTTGGAATATCTCATAATGGTTTGTTGGAAATATTGTTTTCATTGATGTCTAATATATGTGGAGACTACATATGTCTAAGATAAACATTGCAAGATGGATATTATTGGAAATATTGTTTTTGTACTTTTGATGCATAAAATGGATACCTTATTGTTGAAGGAATTATTACTCTAAAGGCATATCTCAAATGGGAGCATATGATATATGATTGAAAATATTATTCCAAGACCTTTCCAATGGTATGTGGCACTTCCACTAACTCCATAGGAACAAGGAGATATGTGTTATCACTCTAATAATTCTCCAAAGTTGTGAGATTTTTTATTTTAGTTTAAAGAATATTAGAGGTAACCACAAACCTACTTTTAAGCCTTAGGATCTAGCCTTCCTAATGCTCATAGAGGGCTCTCTCTATATGATTTAAATTTGTTGAATATATTTGATTTTAGGCTAGTTATATAGGGAAAATTGGTTTTCGGGTTTTAATTTGATTTGGTGGTGAAATCACTTACTTAGATGGATAGCTATAGATCTGTATCCCATTGGGAAAATGGGGTCAATGTGTCAAGTAGTCAGATCAGGATCAAGTTCTAAAGGTAAATGTTATAGGGCAAGATAGCAGAGTCACTTCAGATCTTCAAGGTTGATGATGAAATGGTTTTTATCGGGATAAAAGAGCAATTAAGGGCTCTTAAATCCGGATTAGGAGTGAAAAGGTAGAGGTCAATCGAAATTAGGGAGCAATTAAGGGTTCCCTAATTTGGGTATCGGTAGAAAACATATAAATGATAATCAGTAAAAACAAAGTGCTTTTAACATATTCTGAAATACAATTCCTGATTTGTCATTTAGATTTAGAACACATTTAAGAATAGATGGAAAACATAAGAAAATTGATAAGATAACAAGTGAAATACTTCACTTCAGTGGTCGAACACATGAATCATGTAATATGATGCTTTATTTCCTGCGATCCAGTTTGCTGACTTGAAATTGATACAAAAACCCTTAGGTTCAGAATATTATAACTACATAAATGTTCAGAAATTCATCACACTCAATACTTCAAATGATGAAGTATTTATACAAACACTTGTACAAAATATCCTAGAATAAGCTTAGGAATTTTTTATGGAAAACAAATATGTTCATGCAAGAAGATAGTGACATCTCCCTAACTAATGCTAGTTGTCCTTTTTATTGAAATAAAATAGCAAGTTGTTTTGATTTTATCACTACTTTCTCTCTTTGTTGTTTGATGAAGGCTGTAGCTGGACATTGAGGTGTCCTTTACGCTGGCAGATTCATTTTTACTCTGATTTTATCTTCAATCTTTCATCTGATACACTTTAACTGATACACTTTCATCCTGATACTCTTTACTGCAAAAAAATGTTACTGTTGATGTAAAAAACAACAAACTCTGTTTTTCTCCTTCACTACTTTGTTTTCACTATAATCTGATCTTACAGTAGATCAGTCAACTTCTCCCAGAAATCAGCTTTTGGCAATTTTATCTTCATAAGCCTTCTGAAGTTTTCATCAGCTTTAGTGTATTTTGAAAATGTTGGTTTGTTCACAAATAGGTGTTTTACTTCATGCTACAAGTAAAACAAATTTTCAAAATTCTTATACAATACCTTCCCTGTTGGGATTCCCTGTAAAGCTGATTTATTTATCTGTTCTTTGGCAAAATCTCCTATATTTTTGTCATAATCCTCTTGCTTCATTAATTTGTCATTGAGCACCAGAGGATTATGAAGACCCTTTTGCCTCAGAACATCAAATTTGATCATAAATCTTGTAATTGCAATTTCCATGTTTTGACACTTTTCCTCTAATTGTGTCATCAAATTCTTCTTGGATATTACCTTCCTAACTTCTAGGATGGTTTCAGTTCTGTCTGTAATTCCAATTTCCTCCGGTTCTTGTTTATTTTTGGACTTGAGGAATTTGATAATTTCTAAGGCCTCTTCAAGTTTTTTACCTAGTTCTTCTTTTGTCTTTGGTATTGATTCTTTTTGCTGATTTTAATAAATCTTTATACTCATAGATTACCTGTATAGATAGCCATATATCATTGACTATTTCAATGATATTGTACCATACTTGTTTCTTAACATGTGCCATAGGTTCTTTCAAAGTTAATTCTTTTTCCAACTTTTTGAGTTGTTCATTCAACCTATTAGCTTTTTGTTCTTCATTTTTGGCATTTATTTGTGCAAGTTTCTTGGCATCTTCAAGATTTTTAATCTGTTCCTTTAACCTGTTTATCTCATTGGTTTGGATATACATGTCTTGCATTGCCTTTAACAATTTACTTGCCTCATCTGATTGCTGTGTTGTTGCTGCTGAAGACTCAGTGGCTGAGGTTGTTGATGAAGTATCTGGAACTACTGTGGCCATTGGAACATTAGGAGCTAGTGTTTCTGCCAAAGTAGATGGCACTGTTGTTGTAGCTATAGCAATCACGGTGGCAGGAACTTCTTGTGTTTTGTTGGCTTATTTTTCTTGGACCAATTTGTCCATCTCAAGTTCCATTTCTTTAATCTGGGTTGTGGGCTGTAAAATGAGACTCATCATCTCATATTTTTTATTAGAATCCTGTAAAACCTCCTTAGCTTTAGGATGCTCAGTAGGAGGCAACTTCAATTGTTTTTTAAGTGCAACAATATCAACATTTTTCTTTTTAATTAATTCCTCTGCAAATTTTATATTCTGCGGATCATACCCTACCTCAATCACTAGTTCCTCCAAGGATTTGATTATGGTATCCTTTGCATATGAATATGCCTTTTCTAGTTTGAGCTGATCTCTTACATCTATCAAAGTATTTTGAAGCTTCTATGAACTCATGGCCTTGGTGGTCATGGTGGTCATGGTGGAGTAAATCATCTCTCCTGCTTGCTTGTGAAATTCTATTTGATCCAGAGGATGAATATTCTACACTGGAACTTCAAAGTCAATCTTTTTATAATCAGAGGATGATTTAGGAGTTGAAATTGTGGGTTGCAGAACTGTCATCAACATCTTTTTGTTTTAGTAATCAAACGCTGAAAGCAGCCTGTTCTGAATGTTAGGAGTCTGCTTTAAGTACTGAGAATATATTTCATTTTTTATTTCTTCATTTTTAGCCTTAATCTCCTTGTATCCTTCCTTTATGTCCATATCCTTTTCTTTTGCTTTCTTGGATGAAGACACTTCTATACTGTGCTGCTTTTGAATTAACTATGTATTAGAAGTGGTTGGTTGTTGTTCATTTTCAACTATTGTAGGAGGCACAATGTCTTTTTCTGCAATCTATGTGTCTGTGACCTCTATTGTCTCATTTTCTTTGCTAGCAAGATTAATCTTTGGCTTTTTGATGTGTCTGAGTTTGAATTTTGTCTCTGTAGTAGTCCCAGTTGTGTAAGACCCTTCTTCCCTATTTCTTTTTACACTTTTGTCTTCTTGGGATGGAGTTTGCAGAGTTTGACTAGTATCACTTTGCTTCTCAGCCTCTACCAGTGTATTCCCTAACCATTCAGCTTGGTTTGAGAATTTCTCAATATCAGGTTTCTTCTCATGTATGTATGGATTCAATTTGCACTTGACTCTCATTTTTCTGATTATACCAAGGGGGTCATAATACTAAAGAAAACTAGGACTGAACTTGTACTCTTGCAACTGTTTTTCTGCCTCTGGACCTACTTCTCTATTATTACAAATGAATGGGCCAACATGGTTCTTCAATTTAAAATTGTGTTTTCTTCTTTGCAATCAAGAAATTCACAGCATCTAAATTTAAAATATGCCTTATATACTCCAAAGAAAATAACCTCATGGAGAGGTATTTTGGAAATTTATAGGAATTAAGGCTTGACCCATAGACTCTGATTTCAATGTGATTTTGGTATAAATACCAATCACTTGTTCTGTTGTGTTCAGATAGTTGCAAAAATTTCTTGATTTCATTGCTAATCCTGGGCTGCACACTGTTGTTTAGCAAATTGACCAATGGATGGATAAAAGAATCTGTTAACTCTGAATAGGTAAACTCATTTGACTCCTTCCTTATCAAGGAAGTCCATAATATAACAGATTGTGGATTTCCCTCCACATCCAGCTTCTAAAGACTTATAGGAAACTTTTTTGACTGAAAATATAAGAACATATGGAATAGGAATGAAGAATACCTAAATACTCCTTCAGAAGGAAATTTGACTAATTGTTCATGGATACTATCAGCAATATATTAGGCAGAGTGAAAGATGACAACATGAGGCTAACCAGGTACAAAAATGGACAAGAAACCAAGTACTGCTACATCAACATGTTCATTTGTGAAATATGGAAATAATATGTCTAGTTCTTTTTGAGAATTTAGAAGAGGAGTATGGAGGGTTGATCTTGGGAATTTCCACATAGGATGGCATGAAAGTTTGAAAATTTTGGAATCTCTTGGGAAAATCCAACTCTAAGTAGAACTTTGTGAGGGCTTCAATAGATAAAGGAACTTCATTTGGCCCAGGCTGTAACTGAAGTATCTAGTTGATAGATTCAACTATGATGGTAAACAAAACTTCATTTTCAGTGTTCACAATGGCTCTTTGATTAGGATAATATCATGAGTGGCATAGTCTAATTGCTTATGGGCATTGATGAGTGTGGGGAACAACATATTTAGGCAAGTTTGATTCCTAAATAAACACCTCATCATCCTGATCTAAGGATTTCTCTTGGCTCTAGCAGTGGAGCTCAAGAAGGTTGAATTTAGTTACAGTATCAGTGATTTTTAAGTCTACATCTGCCAGGGGAATATGCTCTACATCTACAACAGGGGGTTGTAGAGGGTTGATCACAAGAGTGCTTTTGGAAGCCATTGATTGGTTTGATTTATCAATTTTCAATACTTTTGACTTTTAAAACAATGATTTAGGCCTGTAAAATACTTCTGTAAGTTTAAGAAGTTTACATAATGATTTTAGATATGACAGGGGTTTTATCTTTGTTTGCAAAAGGGTAATTCTGATAAATTTGAATCAAATTGTATTTTCTGTATCAGAAAAGCATTTTAAGACCTTATAGCCTCAACAAATGATATCTAGGGTTTACAGTGGACTTTCTGTAATAAAACAATCCTAAGACCTTACTTTTTATGCAGAGGGATACTTGAGTACTATAAAACAAGGTTTTGAATATTTCATAGGGCTTTTTCAGGTTTGCAGATGGGTAAACTCACTCAAAGTTTGTTCTACAATAGGTCGAGGCTTCAAAATCTGTAAGTAAGGCTCAGGGTTTTACAGAATCAATGAATTTACGAGGCAATAGGGGTTTCTTTTAGGTATACAGGCTTCTAAAGGATTCATTTAACCGTATAATTCTTTCAGATTGATGAATGAGTCTTTTTCTCTGAAAAATACCTGTATAATTCAGAATTTTGCTGTGAAGAAGGGTTTCTGGGGTTGGAAAGCTTTTAGAAGCTTTTTCTGATCTTTATATGCACTCTGATGGCTTCTACAGTGTTTGTAGCAGTCAAATTCGGTGAATTTTGTTTGTTTTTGGGCTCAAAACAAAAGTGGCAGCGTTCTTTTTGGTCTGGAATGCTCTTATGCGCAAAAAACGGTAACAGAAAGGCTTGAATGAATGCATTCGGGTGTTTTATAACGAATTTCAGTGAACAGTGAACGCATTCAATGTAGGTCAATTCAAATAGGTAAGCGGTTTGGGCGCGGGGGAGGGAAAACCGTCTGGTGGTTTTCACACGGTTGAAAAGTGGTAAGTGAGATTGGATTAATCGATGCGATCCAACAGAATTAGGACACGTGGAGGAGAGAGAAAACTTAAAAATTGCTTTTATCGCAAGGTTTGGGTTTGTTTATCATTTGCGCAATGAAATGTGTGATGAAGGTTTACCACCGTTGGATCTGGTGGATGGGGAGCAAACGATTGAGATGGTGCGATGAAGCTGCGGGGTGCAATGGCGTGGGGCCTAGGAGTTGTAAAATGTATTAAAACGTAGGTTTAATACATAGTTTGGATAGGTGGATGTATTTGTTTTATTAACAAATAAAAAGCAGGTGTATGTAATTAAAACATTGGCGAGGTTATTATATAGTGGGACCGTTATAATTAATAGTTTTTAACCTATGTGAGGAGCGGGAATTTATATCACATGGGGAAAATAGAACATAAGTTTAAAACTAAAATATGGGTGGGAAATATTAATAAAAATTTACTATAATACGGGCTTTTAAAAGGTGAATATAGGAGTTAATACATAAATTAATGTTTAATAATGAAATGCAATGAGGGAGATAAAATAAACTAAGCCTAATGTAAAACATAATATAGGGATAAGTTCCATTCTTGAGGGTCCCGATATAATGTTTCTACATTTAAACTTTGGATAAAGTATTTTTTGGTTATTTTTGAGTAAAAGGGAAATTAGTTAAAGGATTTTTACTTTCCTTGAGTATAATGGGCTTTACACTTAGGAAAAATGAATTTTTGCAAGTGAAACTAAATGATAATGGAAAAAAGGGAAAAATGAAGATGGAAAGAATGAAAATGGAGGGGATAAAGTAATATTACAAGGGGATGATTTTTGAAGGAAGTTAGTAACTGAAATGACCAATTTTTTGCTTATCCATGATTGTAAAAATTGCTTCTGCCTACCCATATGCTACCCTAACATTTTTCTTCATTTACTTGGGTGCATTTGAGCTTGCAAACCCTTGTTCATTTTTATTTTAAAACATCAAACTAACTAATTTTATCCTTATTTCTTCCAAGGGTTTAGATTAAGTTGTTGAGCTCCTTATTTATCCTCTACCTAACTATTGATCTGTCAAGATCAAACTATTTGGCTAGATCTTTATTCTCTATTTAATATCATGAAAGGTTAAGATTAAGATATTTAACCTTCATGGATTGTGGCGTTGTAACAAGATGCACACAATATTTATTTTGCAGAAAAAGTAAATAGTAGTGGCATTTGGATTTGCATCACTTTCATGTTTTATTTTATCTCTTTTTATTTGGGGTCCATTTTTCTATTCTTTTTTATCTTTTTTCTTTCAAGTCCTTTGATTTTTCTTTTAGGACTTTTACCCTCTTTACATTTTTTATTTTTATTTTTCTGATATGGCAAACAATTTGCAGAAAGAAAAATATGTACATATTACAAGACTAATCAAAGTCAATTCAAAAATTATGAATCCTATTATTATAGGGCCCTAACAATATGAAAGATTCTATCGAGTCACCCCAATAAAAAAGTATAGGTCAACCCAACCATTTTTACAAGTGAGTCCCATAAGTGAATATAAAACACTATAAATAAAGGACGAATGAGTGCATGTGAAGATCATCCAAGCAAGAAGAGATCTAACATGTGCAAGAGAAGTTGGGGAATACTCTTACGGTAAGGTGGAACAAAAATGTGATTTATGGAGTGAATGAATCATCTTGGAGTTTTTGTTATAATTTTTTTTAGGATGTTTTAGACCGTGAAATTTTTAGGAGTTGGAGGCGAGATCTTCATGTACTTATGGCACAAATTTTAGCCATTATTTCACTATAATTTATAAGATATTCCCTGTGAAATTTAGGGTTTGTGATTGATCCTGAATTCTACTTCAAATTAGTCCTCTTGGGTTTTTTCGCTATAACTTAAGTTTTGGGATGTTTCATACCATGATTTTTTTAGGAAATAGGGGTAATATATTTGTCTACACGTGGTAAAAAATTTAGGCTTTAGTTCAATATAATTTGAGATGTTCCCTATGGAAGTCAGGGTTTGCGGTTTACCCATAAACATACTTCAAATGAGCCATCTTGGGATTTTTTTTATATTACTTAAGTTTTGGGACTTTTTAAATTGTTAAATTTGAGGAAATATAGGTGTAATCTCTAGGTACCTGTTATCTAAATTTAAAACTTTGGTTTGCTATAATTTCAGAGATATACCTCGTGGAAGTTAGGGTTTCTTAATAGTCCCAAAATTGGTTTCAAACATGTTAGTTTGACATTTTCACTATCACTTATTTTCTAGGATGTTTTGAATTAAGAGTTTTCAAAGACATATGGAGACATATGGCAGTACCTCAAGTAAAAATTTCGAACTTTGGTTTGCTATAATTTTGGAGATATGTCTTGTGGAATTTAGGGTTTCTAAATGATTCTTAATTAAGTTTCAAACATGTTTGCTTGGAATTTTTGTTGTAATTTATTTTTTGAGACTTTTTAGATTGTAAAATTTTTAGAGAACCGAGGAGACATATAGAAGTGCCTTAGGTAAAAATTTAGAATCATATTTTCAAAATTGGACATGTGGCATCCTATATAAGTTCATTCTTGGGAAGAGGCCAAAAATAACAAGTATTGGGAGAAGCAAACCTGATGAAGGCATAAGCAATAAGCAAACCTGTTGAAGTAGGAGCTATAAGCAAACCTGGTGAAGGCAAAAGAAAATAGCGTATTTCGTGAAGGAGTAGCAAGTAGACTCAATGAAGTAGGTTAGTACATATGAATATTTTCAACACTGGGGATTGGTGTCTCCAATAGTTTGGTGCTATGAATATTTGTAGCGATGGGATTGGTATCTCCAGTAGGTTTATGCCTATGAATATTTGTCAAAATGGGGATGGTGTCTCCAACAGGTTGGTGCCTACAAATATTTGTAATAGTAGGTTGGTGCTTACAAAAAATTATAAAAATGAATGATGTGGTTTTCCCCCAAAAGGGTTTCCATGTAAATCTAGTGTTCCATGTCTTGTAGCTGATATATACCATATGTGATTGTTTTCTTGTGGTTCATGAATGTTTAAACAAGTAAAAATTGTCTTATGCTAATTCACTCCCCTTCCCCTCTTAGTATAAGTGTGTGGTCAACAAGGTCCATTGAAGTGGTTCATCAAGACACTTGAAAATGTTCATCCTAAGTGGTTCATCAAGACACTGGAAAGGGAAGGTATACAAGACAAGATGGAGGTGATGTAGATAATAAAGATTCATATGATGTGTATGATATGGATGTTTCATATGATTATGAATTGAATTTATATACTAACTTTTAACCAACTTCCTTTGAATAAGTTGCTTCTCACAATGAGTGAAAAAAGGCCATAAAGAAGGAGTGTGATGCTCTCATCAAGAATGGGACATGGAATTTGGTAGACCCTCCATTTGAAACTAAACCAATTGGCTGCAAGTGTATCTTCAAGAACAAATAAAAATAAAATGGCTCACTTGACAAGCACAAATTGAAGCTTGCGGCAAAAGGATTTGCACAGAAGGAAGGCATGGGCTATAAGGAGACCTTTGCCCACATAACAAAATGGGCTACCATTCATACTCTATTTTCTTCGACAACACATAATGGATGGGAAATTCATCAAATGGATGCAAAGACTAATTTATTAAGTGGAGAATTGGAAAGAGAATGTCTTCATCTCTCATCCACAAGGTTCTGTTGTGAAGGGACAAGAATAGAAAGTATGTAAACTCATCAAATACTTATATAGCCTGATATGAAAATTTGTTTAAGCATCTTCTGAAATTGAATTTCAAGCACTTTAATCCCAATGATGCAACTTTATTTGTCTAAAGGTCACAAAATTGTTGTATATCTTGTAGTGTATGCAAATGATTTGTTGATAGTGTATATCTTGTAGTGTATGTATACCCAACACTCTATTACTTGGCTCTCTAAAAATGCTCCAACCTCCATACATTCGCTAGCGATATTTGTTGTTTGAAGCCCTAAAACAAACCTTCCATTGTATACAAAGAGAAGTAAGGCCCCCAAACCAAAAAAAGTGGTAGCACTAGCTTAAAAAATTAGGAACAATACCAAGAAATCGAAAATAACATAAATAAAAATAAATAATCGATATAATTGAAATAATGAAGAGGGAAATTAAAGGTTACTTGGTCACAATACTTTTTGCTTTTCCTTACATTTGTGGTTAATTGTATTTCACCCTCATGTAGAACCACCTCCTCTCCCTCTTCTCTCATGTGAAAATTAAAAATGAAATAAGACATAACTTTTTCCCAATTTAAGAGTCATCGTGTAGTTTCTATTGCCTCTTTTAATAAGTTAAAAGATACAAATTATGGATTTTGATGATGTTTTTTTCGGTGTGCCAATACAAATATGTCATGTCAATGATCCAAGGCCATAGAAGAATTGATGCTACAAGGGCACTGGAGTGTCGATGCACCTAGACGAAAGTAGAGCAACACTGTACTTTTGTGTTGATATCACTATATGTTAGTCTAGGAGCATTGGTACTTCTAGACCACTGTGGAGCACCAGTGCCCCTTATCCAAAGTGGAGTGTTGGTGTCCTTTTACCTTTTGTTGCTTCAATATGCAAGGAGTACTAATGCACTTTTGTAATATGTGTATTGTGGCACCTATGTCAAGTTGGTGCTTACTGACCTAATTTCCACATAGGCCTCTACTAAAAACCTCTACAATTAGGGAGCTTTAAAAATAACTTCCATTGAAAATATTTTTCCTATCAATGAATTCTCCCATACCACTTTGTACCTTTATTGCATATAATGGTTATGAATTACACTAATTTTTGAGCTTTGCTTGGCACAACTCTTGTAGCTAAATGGTATTAGAAGTAAACTAGTACTTTTAGGTGTTTATCATTCCATAGTACAATAGCAATATAAAGGACATGTTTTAGTTTGTAATGTGTGTGACTAACGAGGTCAACATATTTCTTAAACCCCCAAATGTACTTGTTTATTGCTACTATTAAAGTGCAATTGCTTTATCAAATTCAAGGTATTCAAATTCTACACTATTAGCATTGGAATCATTACATAAATTAACTTCTCTTACTAATGAAAAGAATTCTCTCTTAATATTAGTGTTAACTTGTTAATTGTCTATTCCTTGATGACAAATATTATTAATGCCAACCATACAAGAGTTGTAGTGGATTCTTCAACTCCGTTTCTCTATTATCCATTTATTTTACAATCAATCTCAATGTTAAGATCAATATCGAGTGGAGTTGTAATGGGCTTCTTGATATTTGTTCCAACATAACTTCTGGAAATTGTTGTTTGAGTGTAGTTGTGCAAACCTAATTATGACATCACAACCTCATTAATGTATTAGATCATTAAAGGACTCAACATCACCAATCTCCAAGGGTACTATCCAACCTTGTATGAAATTCCTTTTGATTGCTTGAATATGATGATATAGGAAATAATAATTCTCATTAATTTGCAACTATCATCAAAATTTTGAAAATTCAAGTTGATTTATAATGAGCAAAACCCCTGGTACCATCATTTCACCATGCATGTAACTTGAATCATGCTGGTAATTTTTGTCATGTGTATATTTTTTGTTTGATTCTTATTAGATTTGTGACTGTAATGGGGTACTTGCGCTACAAGATTAGCTTATGCCCTCTAAGGCTAGTAGGATTTGGATGCGTTGTAAACACAACTAGTAGGTTCAAACCTACATCAAGTCCATCCTCATGTGACATTTATGTTCCCTTATTTATCATTTGGCTATAAGTTGACAAAAAAAATTATCTTCTTGGAGCAACTGCCTCTTCTTGTGTTCCTTTGTAAATATCTTACTCTCAACAACTTCATTATCACGGGATCCCACAACCATGCTCACTATTCCATTATGTTGTTTACTCTATCCTCGTTTTCTTGTAAAATGCCCAATAAAATAAGCTAGATATTCCTAATAATTGTGAATATTGAAATAGTTTATACAACATAAATACCTCTATATAATGATCATATTCCTCATTGATTGAGACATTTGGTCTATGGTAACATGTAAGCTTCAATATGTCATGATTGCACTAAGAGTAATGAGGTGCATCTACAACCCAATATGATAAAGATGTTGTCACATGGACAACATTTATATTATCATGTGTTGACTTAAAAAAAATAAGAAGAAAAATTACAACAAATGATAATAATAATACTATATGTTTACCAAATATAGATGTAATGGAAACAAATATCTCTTTATATACGAATGATAAAGATATGATGTGTGCACAATATAAAAACTCGTGTACATAGATAAAAAAAGATGAGAATTTATTATTATTATTATTATGTGTGGTTCATGTACACTCGAGATCGGTGGCCGCTACATCCTCAAAAACTATCCGGGCAGATCCACCCGAAGGGATCACTTCCCACTAGCACATTAGCAGAGCCTAACCACAAGAGCGTCGAGTAGAATTGATCCTGTGACCTCCCATTAACAAGGTGTTTTTAATGACAGAAACTCGATCAATTGAGCTAATCCTCAGAGCTATAAAAGGAGGATACTATATTTACACATAAATATAAATACTATAAATATGATGTTTAAAAAAAAAATATTGTTGCCATGCATATATGAATATATTCAAAATTGTATTTTTACATATCTATATATGCATTAGTTGTGAGTTCTACTCGTAAATGATAAATAAATTTTTACACATTAATAGATTTGATCCTTCTTGGTGCTTGATAGATCTGGGGTTAAAAATGGATCTATGTTGGTCTTTTTGCAAATGAGGACAATGATAAGGGAGTGGTGTTTCCTACGAACATAATGATTCACTGGTTGTGGGGTGGGCGTGCTTGCATAATGGTTAATTGGTTGGGTGATGAGTGTGCACACAAAATGGTTGATTCGTTGCAAAGTGAGTATGCTTGTTGCTCTGCCATCCCTTAGTTTCCTATATGTTGCAAAAGGGAAAAAAATTCCTTTTTAGTGTTTCCTTAAAAATTGCTCAATAAAATAATTATGGATCCTCAGATTGTTTCTATGATATAAATACCTCGTTATACAAAACTTATCCCACTTTGGTTTAGAACATTGATCTACGATAACATATAAGCTCCAATATGTCATGATCCTTGTGAAATGAGGGGCATCTACAAATGAGTGAGACCTCCCACTAACACAATGGTTGATTGGTTGTAGGATGAGTATGCTTACCACTAAACCTTCCATTGTATACACCCCTTTCTCATGCTTTAAAATAAAATGCTCAATAAACCAAGTCCAATACACATATAAATAGTGCATCCTGTAAATATTTGTATGACATAAATACCTCTATTTATATATGAATTTGTATGACATAAATACCTCTCTTTATATATGAAGCCTTTGATGTTATCTTGTTTTCCCCTCACAATATAGTTGCTTTTGTCTTTATTCTCTTTTAACTTTTTAGCTTATGTTTCACACTGCCACATGTGCCATTCCCTGTAGCAACAAAACTTATAGGTTTGTTGACTTTAATAGCAAAAATGGCTTTAATTATAAAAATACACAAGAGGTATTTATAATAATATTTAATTAATAAAATATGATAAGATATAATAAGATGATTGAAAGATACAATGAGACCTTGTTTTTATACCTATGAAGGTGACCTTTCATGACTAGGCATGTCTTTTAGACATGCCTTTTCAGCTAACTAATGACTACTTAACATAATCACTATTTGTTTAGTTAGTAATTCTATTTATTCTATTTTATACAAATTATATTTGTTACATTGCCTCTTCCTTCAGAAGCTTTGTCCTCAAAGCTTAATTTCTGACAATTTCCTTCAGCTGGCGTTAGTCATCTTGGGTTTATGAATTTGTCACTAAAACCTTGACATGTAAAATTCTCCAATAATGCTGTCTTGAAACTGGTTTTTTTGTTTTTGTTTTTTTGTTTTTTTTAAATCAATGTATATTTTTTTATTTATTTTTTAACTGGGCAATTAATTTTCGTTGAGAACGTTATTTTAGTCACTCAAAGCTTCTAGTACCATCAATGTGGTGGAGGGCCCACCATGGAGAGGTTATTTCCTGTCATGATGAAAACTATGCCATGTGGATTGGCAATCCCATTCATCCTTCCTTTTTAAGGTTGAATTGAAATTTATTAAAATGTGTGTCCTTCAAAAGTAAAAATTTTACTTTTACTTTAAAGAAACTCTATGATAACTTCATCCGACATTTACCTACATTACCACAATTGTTAATTTTACTATATTTCCACAACTGTTTTGTCGAAGGAGGCCATAATTTTGCAAATCAAGTAAGAGTCTATTGCAATTAAATCAATGCTTCGCACATTATAACTTATTTCATTATCAGATACCGTGATTTATAAGCACCGAGCCCACGATTTATATGCACTGTAATTGCCCCGTTTAGTAAAACCGATACACTTGTTCGATGCACCGTTTGACAGCACCGACTGGCGTCAACGATTGCTTAATTATGGGGACACGACAACATTTTGTAGGGTTTCAGACGGTCAGCTGTGGTATAACGCATATCAAATGTATCATATATGTTTGTAGCTTCTTCTATTTTTCCCTGTCACGGTCCCTGCGTTCCTTCTCCAGCTCTCGATCACGATCACGTTCATGTTCATGTTCACGTTGCTGTGACCCAGGAACTATCGTGGGAAACCATCGACGGATCTCTGGAATTATCCTCTCTACCAGAGTTCGATACCAAGGCAAGGATCGAACCTGTTGATGATATTCCAAAATGAAAAGAATACATACGTGCATCAACAGTTCCAAATCATACTTCTCAGCGAATTCGTAGACATATGCAACACTCTCTACCGCAATGAGCTCACGAGCAATCAAGTACTCGCTGGCCCTTTTCAGAGAATTCATGGCATAGAATTCCGCAGCTTCGAAATTGGCACAAGCGTCGCCCACATGAGAACATTGCAGACGGCCTGTATAGACAAATTCAATCACCGATACAAATGTCGAATGCTTTATGTTGGGGACCTCCACAAATCTGTCCACAGATTCTTTGAAGGAATTCTTAGGAAACATTATGCGGAATACGTCGGATGCTTCCCTGAACACGCACTTGTGGGCATGTTCAGCAGATCTATGAATCGATAATTCAACTCTTGCATCCATTGCATCCAATTCACTCGGCTGAGATGAAATTTCTGGAGGGCGAGATTTCGTAAATGCAATTCTAAAATCCACAGCTTGCAGAAGTCTTTTTCATGAAATTGGAGATATTGACTTTCTTGCTGACGGCAGCTTTGCTGGTCGCTTCTGAAAAGCATCACCACAGTTATCTTGCTCTATGTCCAGCCTTTCAGGCACCGGATACTTGACAGGTGAAGTAGATGCAGGGTTTGCATCTATGGCATTAGATGCAGTTTCACTTTATGAGTGAATGCTCTCGAACACACGCTTAACATTATCAATAGCACTACTCTCTGGTTGATCAAAAATAGATAAACTATCCACCTATTTATCTTGAATCACTTCACCAGTTGAAGGAAATAGCTTTACCTTAGCTTCTGGTGATAAAGATCTATGCTTTTGTACACAATAATTTTTTTCAGACAAAAGCGACAACTCACAACTCTTGGGTCCAAAATTACAATCAACTGCCTCAGTATTAATAGGAAACGGATCACCTTTGTGATTTAGAGTATCTGCGGATGGTTCAACATCAACTAGAATTGGCACCTTCTGTATATTATGTTTAGTATACTCATTTTCTATTCGATGCCTCGTGTTTGGAGAAGCATCTAACTCCATCATTTCGACAACATTTTGTTGGCTAACAGAGTTATGGAACCCTTCACATGACTTTGAACCCCTAGCTAAAGCAGCATGAAGAGGTGTTGTATTGTGTACATCTCTAATATCAACATCAACACCTGCATCCAAGATGATTTTCACCATTTCTACATCATTAGCTATTGCTGCCGCATGTAGAGCATTTTGTCCTCGCAATGCATCTTGGGCTTTTGGGTCTGCCCCTGAAGTAATCAAAATTCTGACCAATTCTCTGCATCCTGTTTCATGAGATTTTTTCAGTGAACCCGCCATACATAATGCAGTCCCAATTTTATTTGGCATTTCAATTGCATCATCTTTTTCTATTTTTTTTACTGTTGCTGGCAATGATATTTCTCGTATAAAAGGCACATTTATGTCCTGCGAAATATTTGTCTCCACATTTCCAACATTTCTCTTCCTTTTTTCCTTCAATATTAGTTGGTTATTGTCCTTTATTACGCATTGGTGGGGGAATATATTTGCTTGAATTTTCCATGGGTGTTCTACTTGATTTTCCTTTGGCATAACTAAATGTTCTCTCATTATTAGGTTATTCATAACCTTCTCCTTGCTTCAGGATTTTCTTCAACACTTTCTTATCATCAGTAACTTCATTTTCCCTTTTATCACCATTATTAGAATCAACCATTTTCGCATCTTCATAATTATGGATTACTGCAGAATTTTTTTTTAAACGTGCATAATTTTTTTTAAAACATGTTGTGACTTCTGCACATGAATTCTCTAATTGCTAAAGCTTTCCTATAAATTTTTTAATCTTCTCACTTTCTTCAGGATCTTCACATAATGGCACATTGTATGGTAAACAATGTTCATAGGCTCGTAAACTACGTTCATAGGCTTATAAGACGATGTTGTGCGACATGGCTTCAACTTGGCTTCGATATGGCTCTAATGGCTTCGATATGGCTCCGATACTACTGTAGCAACAAAACGTATAGGTTTGTTGACTTTAATAGCAAAAATGGCTTTAATTATAAAAATACACAAGAGGTATTTATAATAATATTTTATTAATAAAACATGATAAGATATAATAAGATGATTGAATGATACAATGAAGCCCTGCTTTTATACCTATGCAGGTGACCTTTCATGACTAGGCATGTCTTTCAGACATGCCTTTTCAGCTAACTAATGACTACTTAACATAATCACTATTTGATTAGTTAGTAATTATATTTATTCCATTTAATACAAATTATATTTGTTACATTCCCTAAAGATGTTATGGATCCTCCTAACACCTTGTTGTATCAACAACATTTTGATGTGTAGATGGCTTTTGTGAAAACAAATTTTGATAGTTATTTTAAAATGTTTTGTTAAAAAAGTCACAATACACATAAATGTTTACACCAAATTTTGTGATATGAGAGTCAATTATATCTTTCACCCAATGGTCCATTGTTAGTTAGTGCCCAATCTCCTAATTTCGTCCCACACTTCTTATCGTGTTCAATGCCTATGGCGCCATTCACATTATTGAGTTGTAGTATTTCTAATCATCATTGAAAAAGTAGTGGAAAACTCGACCAAAACTATTCTCATGATGAAAACTTATATGGTGATACATAGAAATTGTCAAAATAATGCAAAGTAAAACATGTTTCCTCTCCCACTATTCTTAAAAATTTGATAATTTTGGTTTCCAATATAATCCCATCAATAATTTTTTTCTAAGGAAAAACTCACGAGAAACCCAAAAGATGTTTTCCCACATTAGTGAATGACATCTAATAAACTTAATAAAGTCATTGATATAGGTAAACATAGAGAAAAATTCAACAATGGGACCAACTTTTGCCTCATATTTTGACCCTTAACATCGGCATTTTGTATTCTAAGAACATACTAACATGATCAACATACTACCAACTTCGTTAGCATCTTATTGATGTTATCATAGAGGTTGTTTATTCTCATGTCAAATGTATCAATGTGCAAATAAGGAAGTGACATTCGAAAGCATCAAATACTCATCTATTTCATTCACACGACATAAAAACTATAAAACCATGTAATAAAACTATATTATTCATTCACACTTTAAGAGTTTGAACATTACACACATTTTTTCTAGAAGATTTTACATTAATAAAAAAACTGCAATAGAGTTGTAGATCAAATACATCCATATCCAATTTATAGTTTTTCATATAATAACAAAAATCCATATTGTATACTAACCTATAACATAACCTAACTATATCCATTGACAAAGTTTGTCAATGTTTCTAAGTGGTATATACTTCACATAATAAACCTAAAATACTAGTGACTTTATGGAATATATAACTTAGAAAAATTCATGTTGAGTGGTTGTTTCTTCCATTGTTGTATTGACCATGTCAAGATTTAGTGTAACAATTTCCATGTCAAAAACAAGTCGATGCATTGTATCTTCTTCCTTTGGCCCTCAACAATTTAAATTTATAGATTGCACTTGATTTGAGGCCCTATTCTATTCTCTCTTTCTCATACTAAGAGCCATGTTTTGAAGCATAGCGCATTCAACATCCAAGACTACTATCTGATGTTTTTATTGGACACTTGTGCCCATGATTTTTGCCACTTGAGTGACAACCTATCATTCATTTTCCTGAATTTTTGTTGTAGCCATAAAAATTGAGGTTTGATGGGCCAAAATGAACTCTTCATGATTTCTAAATGCACACTTGATCTCCCTCAATTCTTAGTAATCCATGATGACTTGATGACAATGGATATAAGTACTCAATCCATAAGGATGAATCCCACATGTAAATTCCTATGTGCCCAATCAAGGCTTGAACTCGATTCAATTCACCAAACAAGAAATCCTTGTTCAAAGTCTTAAAAATTATTTGCTAACCAAGCAACTTTGGTTTCATATATAATAATAATATTTCAAAATTTATAGAAAAAAGAAGAAGCAAAGGTACACCAAAAAGATTCCCAAAATGAGACCAAGAAACACCACAAAGTTCCCAAAGGGTCTAACCTAGTGAATAAAGACCCCATAGGCTTGAAGGAAGACATGGGATTGTGCTCCTTAGGACACCTAATGAGAAAAATAAACATACAAATCACTCGAAACAAACAAAGATACCTCACCAAATTATCACATAAGCCTGATAATTGGAGTCTCCACAATTGCTTAGTAAACCAAGAAGCCATAATCCCATTGTAACTAGAGGATGTTCCATTCACGAGTTCATAATCATGTGAGGCAAAGAGCTTGCACTTGTGAATCAATGACTTAGGTTGCCTCTCATAACCCCTCTTGCCCCTTGCTATACAATTGAGTATCCATGCAATGAGCCATGCACCGCCTTGAGTTACCGCTACATGTCGTCATTATTATGTTGAAATGATTATGGGGTGGGTTGATTGTGGACATTGCCATTAACACTAATGACCCCCTCTTTTAAAAGAAAAGTTTGATTAGCAAATTTGTCCATTGTTTGGTTGTTTTCTCGAAGAACTTGAAATAAATTGATATAAGTAAACTCGAGTGCTTCTTTTTTTGCTTGTGCTAAACTGAATATAGAAGAATGTCAATTGAGTCGCATTCATGACCGTCTTGCCAGTGATAGCCTTAAAATCTCCCACTGCAATCAATAATTGAATGCTAGACTTATCAACTAACCTCAAGCCTTGCAATAAGGCATAAACTTTTGCTATATTATAGTTTTTAAATTTCCGTGGTGTGAGTTTTGAGTTGTTGAATTCAAAATCTCCACAGTATGCATTTTTGCGTCTATGTTTCGGGTCTAGATCAAGACCCATCATCATTTTTGCTATATTGTTGGATTAATACCAAGACCCCAAGCAAATACAAATATGATTATTTACATGATCCATTAAACTATTTTGGTCATAGTTATTCCCACCACTATTCCTATAGTGGTTGGTCGTGCTCACTAGGATTACTTGTTGAGCTTATGGTAGTTCAACATCTTTTGGAGAAGTCAAATAATTAGCTAATGAAAACTACCTTTTAATTGTTTTTGAGTGTGATTCACTCTAGGAGAGATCAATACTAGCTACCTCCATGGAAAACCCACCCCTATCTAAGTGAACCAATTATCTTTCATGTAGAAATTACTACCAAAAATCCATCATTTCAATCTTGATGATACTAAAAGTTAAATAGAAAAAATAAGAATGACTCCTCCCTACCACCGAATTTACACTAACTTCCACTAACTTGACCAAAAAAACACCTTTAATTAGTTACACAACAAATATATCTAATTATAATAAGAAAATACCAAAACAAATATTAAAAAATGCATTTCGTAAACCTTTTATCCCACTTTACCTTTTTAATTTTATGTTAATGTAATATAATAATACACAGAAGTGATTTATAATCATAAACACTATTCCAAAAACATTTTAAAATAATTAATCGTTATTATTCATACACACGTCAGACAAAGAAACCGGAGAAGGGCGAAGAAAATAACGTAATAAACTAAATAAACAAAACCTATTATAAATTAGATATCAACATTTATAATTTTGAAATATATAGGGTTTTTCAAATGAATGTGGTTGTCTTTCCCTTCAACGAAACTATATAGCGCCCTGCATTTCAAAGCGTACGGGTTTTTGCAGTTGTTATTGCTCAGCACCCGTCCATTAGAAATGAGTACAGCAGCCGTGAGGGATCTCCAGCACCAACTGGAGAACCAGGCCAATGCCCTTAACAAGATTCGGAAAGGTCAGAGCTTCTAAGGGTTTTGTTTGTTTCTAATTTTTGCAGACCAATGCACACACGAAAAATCAATCAAGTATGGGTTTTGTTCGTTGCAGACATTGCGAAGAATCATCAAGTGAGGAAGCAGTATACAATCCAACATGGCGAGAATGAGATGGTTCAGAAGGTAATCAGTGAGGAATGCTGTTCAATTTGTTTGAATTTCAGCGATGAATAATGGGGCATCATAAGGAATTAATCTACTACGAGATTTATTGCACAGGAACTGGAATTACTGAGCGAGGATGCGAATGTGTACAAGCTCATTGGGCCCGTGTTAGTAAAGCAGGATCTCGCAGAAGCGAATGCCAATGTCGCCAAGAGAATCGAGTACATAACGGCGGAGCTGTAAGTTATTTTAACCTATCTTTTTGTGTCCATTCTATGATATTGTTATCGATTCATTGAGCTTTGGTTAAGGAAGCAGGCCAAGCTAGTGTAACGGGTTCAATTCTCTTAGATTCATTGCCCGTTATTATTACTGTTATTATTTGGAAGTGCTTCAAGAAACATGCCTGGAGGGTCTACACCGCATATATGCAATAGAGGCAGTCAATCTAGGGAATTTTTTTCACGAAGGAAAAATTCGTAACTTTTCATTATAAGATAAGTTACATGCTGGTAGTGTATCACTACTAATCAGTCTATGAAATATCGCATTATACTGCCACACTTGCCTTCATTTAGGAAAAAACAGTCTCAAAATAGCAGATCAAAGTGTTGCCAATATTCTCAAAGTAAGTTGGTGCATAACTTACTGCCAACCCAGGGAATTGATCCTTAGACCTAATACATTAAATTCAAAGTACTCAATCACTAGTAAGGGAATTGATCGTTAGACCTGATACATCAAATTCAAAGTACTCAATCACTAGTAATATATATACAGAATGGTTTTGTTTGTTTGTTTGTTTGTTTAATTACAGGAACGGATATTGGAATATATTAGAATTTTGGCATGAATGCCTCAAATCGGAATGCAAAATTTAGGGGCAATGCCCAGATTACCTCTTCTACCAGAAGTATCATGCCACTAATGCTTATGATCCAGATCTTCTTACATATCATGCCACTAATGCTTATGATCCAGATCTTCTTACATGCAACAATGGAATCCTTTTCCGTGATTTGCCCAAACTTGTGTATACAAACAAATTGCTTCAATAAAATGCAATAGAACATGACAGATAAAGGATTAAGGTATTGGATCCCATGCTTCGTCTCTATCTCTTAGGATAGACCCAGCAGATAGAAGGGCTGCTTTGTTTGCTTCGAAATCTGCATCCTTATTGTTCGCTCTCAGCACATGGAAAAATCTCAAATTCTGAAAGGATTTTGTCAAAACTTTGATTCTTGATATCAGCCTTGCAAATCTTAAATCTGACGGGGAAGAATTGTTCACTATGGTTTTGATAATGGATTGCGAGTCTCCAAAGACATTTGCCTCATTGATGTCCAAGTCTTTGAGCTGCTTGAGACCTTGGAAGAGAGCCAGTGCTTCAGCTTGGATGCTGGTAGTATGGCCCAGGCCCTAGGTGAAACTGTGCACCATTCTGCCTTCTAAATTCTTTATGACTCCTTCAGCGCCGGCTTTTCCTGGATTGCCTTTGGCTGCCCCGTCAAAGAAGAGAGAGTGTCTCGTTTGCTTGGTGATCCAGTAAGAGAAGTCTTTCTCATTTTCTCTTATTTGCCAATCTTTGGGAGGGATGACTATACTTACAACTTTTTGGAAATGAAGATCAAATGAGGCGCCCCAATCAATGTCCTATTGGCATAAGTTTGAGTCATCCATCTGATCTCCTAGGCTTTCTTTCAGTTGACATTTTATCTTGATCACAACAAACTTAACATCCTGCTCTTTATCTGTGAAAATCCTCTTGTTCCTCTCAAGCCAAATTTGCCAGCTAATGATTTTTGGAAGGGAGGTCCAAGCAGTTTTGATTATTTTGTTTTTTGGAAAGGGACCTGGATATCTGGGCAACCAATTTGCAAACAACTCAGAAATGGACTCGGGGAAAATGAAATTGGATCTCCAAGGGCCTATGAGCTCATGCCAGATTTCTGTTGCAAATTTGCACTCTAGAACAAGATGGCGGGCGCACTCTATGTTTTCTCTGCACTAAATACATTTAGAAGGACCATAAATTCCCCTTTTCTGCAATCTGTCTTCTGTCAAAATTTTGTTATGACACAGAAGCCAGCAAAAGAAGTCGACTTTCGAGATGGAGGAGTGATTCCAGATCCCCTTCCAAGGCACTGGATTTGGAGGGACATGAGGCTGCTCCAGCAGCTTTGCGTAGCCCTGCGACACAGAGTAGCCACCAGAAGTCGATCCCCAGCCACGAAGATCCTTTCTCCTCGCATGAATGGTTACCATGCCCTGCAAGAGAGAAAAGAACACTGCGCAATCTTTCTGTAGCTCCGGAGGCACTTGAATTTACTTCCAGCTCGACCAGGCGTGTCCATTCCATAAGGAGAAGTCCCACAGCGTATTGTATCCAACATTGGACAACCACAGACGCAGCGATTGCAGGGAGCTGATCTCCGCCAATGGGGTATTATTCATAATCCGATCATTCCAAACATTAATGCGCTTGCCATTTCCAGGGATCTAGAATGCATGGGAATTGACCAGAGGGACGGCTTTAGCGCAGAGTTTAATGAAGGACGATTTGATCTGGGGGAGAGGATTGTCCAGGCATCATGTTCTCTGACCTTTGAAATACTTCTTCTAGAGCGCCAGCTGCGCCCAGCCAGGGTTGGGGGCGATGATCCTCCATATGATTTTCGCTCCCATAGCTACATTTTGGGAGCAGAGATCTTTAAAATTCAAACCCCCTCCATCAGTGGCTTGGAAACTTTTTCCCAATTGACGAGAGGAATTTTTTTCTCATTCTTCTTACCTCCCTTCCAAAAAAGTTTTCGAATGTAATCCTCCATCTTCCTGAGGATGCCAACAGGAGCCAAAAGGATAGAGAATTGGAATAAAGGGAGACTGTTGAGCATAGCCTTGATGAGCACCGCCTTACCTGCAATGTTAAGCCAGGAGAAGCCCCAGGCCTACATTTTGTTCTTGAATTTCTCTAATTGGGGAAGCCAATCTCTGCTGAAGGCGCTCTTGAGAAAGATGGGAAACCCAAGATACTTGAATGAAGACCAGGATGAGGAGGCAACAAACCCAAAACACCTAGAAATGGCATTGAGAGAGGAGGTTGAAGTGTTCCAACAGTATATGTGACATTTCCCAATGTTGAGTTTACTGCCAGATTCCTCACAGAAGTCGTCTAGCACGCTTTTGAATCTAGAAGCCGAAAGCACAGTGGCTAGACCCAGCAACAATGTATCATCAGCAAAAAGGGTGTGATTGATATTTTTAACTCCTCTTGCTATGCTTAACCCAATAATCTCATGATCTTGCTGCTTCTTGTCAAGGTAAAAGCTGAGGACAGAAGCTTGAAGAACAAATAGGAGAGGTGAAAGAGGACACCCCTGCCTAAGTCCTCTCGAAGCTTTGAAGAAATCGGCAGCCCCGCCATTCACCAGGGGGGCAATCCAGGGCTCCGAAATACAAGCCCGAATCCAATTTATGAAGATAATCCCAAACCCAAGCTTATGCAAAACATCCAACAGGAAGCTGTGTCCAACTCGATCAAAATCATTTGCTAGATCAAGCTTGACAACCATACCCTTTTCATTTCGATGCAGACTTGAATGAATCGCCTCTTGGACTAAAATGAAATTGGCCATAATCTGCCTACCATGGATGAAGCCACCTTGATTCTTCGGAATAATTTTGGGGAGGATGTTCTTCAATCGATTGGCTATCAGTTTGTAGCCTATGTTACAAAAAGAGACCAGACGAAATCTATTGAAGGTATTGGCTCCTTTCTCCTTAGGGATGAGGGCAAGGAACGCAGAGTTAGTGTTGCCTCCAATTTTCTGGCAGGCTTGGGATTTTAATACCATTTTAAACACGTCCTTTTCCACAATCTGCCAACAGGATTGGAGGAATCTGGCTGTAAATCCGTCCAGGCCTAGGGCTTTGTTGGGATCCATAGCAAATAGGGCATCCTTAACTTCATTTTTGGTGACGTTTGCTTCTAGCAGCTGATTCATCTTGGATGTTTTCAAGAGGGGAACCACATCAAGAAGTTTAGAGTTCTGGCCCCTCTCCACTTCCTCACTATACAGATTTTTAAAATGGAGGAAGGCTGCCCTTTTGATGCTCATGTTGCCTGTGTGGGTGGTATTCTCTTCCTTGATTTCAGAGATGGTATTTAAGCAATTCCTCGCTTGGGCTTGCTTGCAAAAGGAGGAGTTCCTGTCTCCTGCCTTTGGCCAAAGACTGCGAGATTTTTGCCTCCGGTATTCTTCCTCAGCCAAACATGCCTTGTGAAATTTCTACTAAAGATGTGCCTCCTTGTCTAGAGCCTCTTTTGTTATCTCAACATCTTCTGACTACAAATGGTGGAGTTCTAACGTACTTTGGATTTTTTTCCTTTCGGTTGCAGGATTGGGTAGAGATTTGGCCCAAATTTTCAGAGCAACTTTCACTCTTTTGAGTTTTTCCTCCCAAACGAAAAAGGAGGAGCCCTTGACTGGATGCCTCCAACTTTCCTTGACAATGTGCATGAAATCAGGTTCCTTGACCCAAAGAGGGCTAAATATGAATGGGATTGGACCTAGATCAAGGTGGGCCAGCAACTCAAGCTTGATGGGTTTGTGATCAGAAACGCTGCAAGGGAGAATGTGCATTCTAGCCTCTAACCCTAGAAGGAGAAAGGAGCTTTGAACGAAAAATCTATCTAATCTTGCTGCAATATGACCTAGACCAACTCTTTTGTTTGACCAAGTGTACTTACCAAAAGAGGGCTTGATGTCGACCCATAAGATCCTGCATAAGATCCTCCACCCATTCCCTTGCTAGATCCCTTATGATGCTGCCTCCTCTCTTTTCTGCTAAGAGTAATGTGAGGTTAAGGTCGCCTGCAATGATAGTATTTTCCAGATTCACTATATCTGCCAGGTTTCTAATGGAATCCCAGCAGACCTTTTTCTCCCAAACATTTACAGGAACATACACATTGAAGAGACAAGTGATCTCTTTTGTGACAAGATGCTGCAGTTTTGAGTATAACTAGTGAGTGTTTAGGGTCTCAGAGACTAACGAAAATTTATTAGTATTCCAGAGAGTGCCCAACCCTCCCGAGGTTCCACGGGAAGAGACTGCTTGCCCTCCACCTTTATTCCAAAATTTCTTACTTGCTTGAAGGAAGACTGTGTTCTCCATTTTGGTCTCCTGAATGAGGAGTATGTCTGGGGCTTCTATCCTTATTAGGCTTCTTATGGCTTCTTCTTTAGCTTTGCTCCCCATACCCCTGCAGTTCCAGGAGACGACCTTCATCATTTACTTTTGCTGTGATGAGCTCCCTTGGAGCCCTGAGTTTGATGTCTCGTCATCTTCAGTGTTTTTGCCAATAGCTTCTCAAGGGTTGGTTGGCTGCCCTGAAGCTTGTCTTTGTACATTTCCTATTCTCTCTTTTCTCGGGCAGTCTTGCAGCCTCTTGTGGATCTTCTGGCAGAGGTTTGAGAGTCTCCTATTTCTCCTTCCTCCTTTGAATCCTCCGATTCTTGTTCTTCCTCCTCAGCTTCTGAAAGTTTTTCTTTAGAGCTCTTTGCGGCACTTCCTCCTTTGATCGAGCCGAAGGGGGTCCCTTTCGCTGGAGAGCTAACCTTTTGAATCTCGACCTCTTGGGTTTCCTCTATTTTCGAGCTTAGAGGCCTGAATTTGTTTTCTTGACCCATCAAGGGAGGGATTTGCTGGGCAGAGGCCGGCTGAGGGCCTTTGCCATTTGGGGCACCGGGCTTGTAGGGGTTAGAGGCAAACAACAAATTGATCCATGTGTGCAAGCTCAAAAGAGCTCTTTATGGACTCAAGCAAGCCTGACGAGCGTGGTGTTCACGCATTGACAATGATCTTTTGAGACCGGACTTCACCGAGAGTGAAGATGACCCTAACTTGTATAACATTATGGTTGGGGGCAACCTCTCAATCTAGTGATGTATGTAGACGACCTATACTTACAGGGGATGAGAAGCTCATCAGTGACTGCATGAAGGATCTTGCAACGGTGTTTGACATGAAGGATATAGGACTCATGGAGTTTGAAGGGAGATGGACAAATTTTCTTGGGACATGGTGAGTATGCTCTGGAGATTCTCAAGAGGTTCCACATACAGGATTGCAAGCCCATGGCCACATCTCTAGTGACGAACTAGAGGAAGATAGATGCTAGCAGAGCAGAGCGAGTGGATGCCACTCTCTATAGGCAGCTTATCGGGTTGTTGATGTATTTGGTGAACACATGACCTGACATTTCCTATGCAGTAAAAATGTTGAGTCAGTTCATGGTAGAGCCTACTAGAGTACACTGGGTTGCGTTAGGATATTCCGACACATAGGAAATAGTTAAGTATAACTTGGTCTAGCATAGAGTTAGGTAAAGTATGTTTCTTCACTATGTACATTTGTAACTTATAATCCGACGGTCACGATATGTAGTGATCCGACGGTTCATTCTCTCCTCGGTATTACCGACACTTGATTTGTGGCTTAACACCCGATTGGTCCATGATCTCTATTTAAAGAGTACGGAGGGTAATTTGTACGACGACCGTGTATGAGAGAAGCTTATGTAAATTTTCTTTCTTTATATTAATAAATTGCCTGAAGTGGCTGTGTTGGCTTAGGCCGTGGACTGTTTTCCTCTTTGAGGGTTTTAACCACGTCAAATACTGGTGTACTTATCTGTGATCTGTTTGTGATTGGTGACCTTTGGTGTTTGACCTAAGGAACTTACCCTGTAAATTCCTACATGGTATCAGAGCTGTTTTGAGGGCCGCATCTGTTGTTGATCCAAATCTGAAGCTGGTTTGACTACATGTGACTGCCGTTTTCCAGGTCTACTGTTTCTGACCATCTTCAGGCTGGGAGAACTGCTTTGTTGTGTCTGGAGCCTCTGTTACAGTGAGGAACCCCTTTCGTTTCATGCGAAAAGGTTTTCGGTTGCCCAAGTTATGTCATTTTAGATTTGGAGGTATAAAGCATTTTTTTGCAGTTATATTTATTAATCCATCTATTTATTTTGGTTTATTTTATTACCGAATCTATACCCTCTTCTCTGCGTATGCTCTGCTCTTTGCTCTGTGCGATCTCGGTAAATCAGAAACAGGGAGACGAGATTTTTCTGCTACGTATGCTCTTTCCTCGCGACTGTGTGCGATCTCGGGAAATCAGAAATAGCGAGGAAAATATATAGTTGCCGGACGGACTAAACGGAAATCTAACGTTCTGCTGTAAGGCTTGTATTTTTTGTTGTTGTTGTGTGCGTGTTTGTGTTTTTTTTTTTTTGGCAGGAAAATGCACCCACACCGAAGAGCAAAAAAAAAAACCCCTTCCTCCTTTCAAACAATTACAAAATCCTTTTACTAGCTCACTTGGTATAAAGTTACTTTATGAGAATAGAGGTCTTGGGTTCAAGTCTCTTTGTCAAGCTTTTTTTCTAAAAAGCTTTTTGTCAAGTTACTTTTTCTTAAAAAATCTTTTTGGCAAGTTGCATTTTTTTAAAAAGGACTTTTATTTAAAAAGCACATGTAAAAGTAACATTGTAAAAGTGACTCTCACTTATTTATAAAAGTGGGTCACATAAAGTAGTATTTTTTTAAAGTGAGCTTATTATATTAAGTTTGGAAAAGGTGGGGGGGGGGGGATTTTCTTTTAAAGTACAACTTCATCGTCAACTTTCAACCTATCACGTAACTACTCGGCATCTACTCCAACTTTTATTTAAAAAGGCATAACTTCTTCATCCGGAAGCCGTTTTCAGAACCGTTTTTCTTGAACCGGCCTAATTTTTCAAGAGTTTTAGCAGTTAGTGTCAACATTTTCAGCTTCAGTTTTTAAACATGGAAAGTGCATGCTCGATTATTCTTAATAGCACCAATTATTTCCAATGGCTATCCTACATGGTAGACTTACTTAGAAGTAAAGGGCTTTATAAAATAACCACATGACAAGAATTTAAACCTACCGATGAAGATAAAAAGGATAAATGGGAAAATAAACAAGATTAGGCACGAGGGTTGATATGAATGTCCATTGCTCAAGATCTTAGATTTCATGTCCAAGAAATTGACTCCCCTCATGAAGCTATGAAAAAGCTAAATACTGTTTTTGGCATTCAAAATGAAATCAGAGTCCACCAACTTGAAAATGAGTTGCTTACTTTGGACCCAAATAATTTATCCTCTATTGAAGATTTTTTGTCCAAATTCAAGACCCTTAGACTTCTTTTAGAAAGTTATAAAGTCAAAAAGGAAGATGGTAGTCTTATCTATTCCATTCTTGCTAAGCTAGGCCCTGCCTACTCTGTATTTGTTTCCACATTCCATTCCACTAGAGAAGCCCTCATTTATCAAAGGACAGCCTACAAGCCCCCTCTTTTGATGCATTTATGCGATTCTTTGATAAGAGAACAAGAAAAACTCTTACACCTTGGTCTTATTAATACCGGAAACTCTTCTAAGAACCCCTTAGCAGCCTAGCAATAACCATATCCAAAGAATCCTAAGAAGCAACATTCTAAAAAGAATGGTCCTAAACCAAACAAGGGTCTTAAGCAATTTCAGCCGCAAACTAAAAAAACAACTCAACAAATTGATAAGGCAACTAAAAACAAATGGAAGAAGACAAATAAACATCGCAACTTTTGTAATCGTGATGGCCACGTAGAGTCAAAATGTTTTAAGAAGATGGAAGCCTTGGAAGTAGCAATGAAGAAGCACAAAATCCATTTGGAGAACTCTTCAACTTCATCTTCGGGAATGACACTTTCTGCATGTGGTTGTCAAGCATCAAGATCTGGTTATGCATTGAATGTATATTCTTCTTCTCATTCTCATGAGTGGCTCATTGAGTCTAGAGCCTCTTACCACATGGCCAAAAATAAAGCCATGTTTTATTTTTTAAATAATTGTAACACCAAAAATATTTATGTTGGTGATGATAGATCTCTTAGTGTTGTAGGGTCTGGAATTATTCATCTAGATAAAGGTCAGTTTAATGATGTATTATGTGTTCCTACCTTATCCTGCAACCTTCTATCTGTTTATCAAATAACTCATTCAGGTGAAGGGAAAACCGTAGAATTCTCACCTCATGATGTTGTAATTAAGGACCTAAGAGATCTTAGACATATTTTAGCTACTGGCATTGCTGATGATTCCACAAGGTTGTATAAGTTTGACAACTTTGGGTCATCATGTCTTCCCTCCGTTTTTGTTGCTCATATTGATGAAGTGGCTCATATTGATGAAGTGAGCAAACTTTGGCATGAGTGATTTGGTCACTTAAACTATCGCTCTCTTCAAACTCTATGTAAAGAAAATATGGTGACAGCCACAGGTCTTCCCATGGTATCTTGCCGAGATGGTGTTTGTTCAAGTTGTGTACTCGAAAAACATCATCGGGACAATTTTGACAAATGTGCCTCTTGGCACGCTTCAACCCCTTTGCAGCTTGTGCACAATGATTTATGTGGTCCACTTCCATTTGTTTCTTTCACTGGCTACAAGCACTTCTTAACTTTCATTGATGATTTTTCCAAACGCACTTGAGTATACTTCTTAAAACTCAAGAGTGAAGTTTTTAACATGTTCTTGGCCTTTAAGGCCTTTGTTGAGAAACAATTTGGACATCAAATTCTTAAGTTAAGATCTGACAATGGAGGAGAATATGTTAACAACAAATTTATCAACTTTTGCACTGAGCATGGCATTCAATTGCAACATATTGTTCCGTATACTTCACAACAAAATGGTGTAGTTGAAAGGAAGAGTCACACTCTAAAAGAAATGGCTAATTGTATGCTTCAATCTAAAAGACTTAGTCTGAATTTTTGGGCAGGAGCAATTAACTGTGCAAATTACTTAGTAAATCGCACTCCTACTAAGGTTTTAAGGAATATAACTCCAGAAGAAGCTTGGAGCTCAATAAAACCAGATGTAAGTCACTTTCGTGTTTTTGGAAGTGAAGCTTGGGCCCATATTCTAGATGAGAAACATAAAGCCTTAGAACCTAAGAGTGAAAATGCATATTTTTGGATATTCTGAAGATGTCAAGGGATATAGACTTCTTCAACCCAAATCCAAAAATGTAATCATTAGAAGAGATGTAAAATTTGATGAAGATATATTGTCCTGTGAGCCTAGTTCGGCAGGTGTGCCACCTTTGGCCTGCGAGCCTGATTCGACATATGTGCCACCTCTCTCTATCTTTTCTCCTTTTGACAACATTCCTTCTAGTTCGGATGATGACAACGAGGATGACAATCCTCCTCCACCTCCTCAAGATCTTCCTTCAGCTCCACAACTTTCAAAATGGGTCCGCTCTACTCGGGATGTAGCAGGTTCTCTTGCAAGTGACCCTGCAGATCAACGTCATACACGTTCACAGTTCGACAGAGTCTCTTCCATATTGGCTCAAGTTCCAGAAAATCCTGATCTAGACACCTTTGAAGAAGCTTCAGGTCATCCAGATTGAGATGCAACTATGAATGAAGAATATCGTTCCTTATTGGCAAACGATACTTGGGATTTTGTCCCTCTTCCAAAGGGAAGAAAACTTGTCAGATACAAATGGGTTTACAAAACAAAGTTTGGACCAGATGGAAAAGTGGATAAACATAAAGCTCGTTTTGTTGCTAAAGGGTTTTCACAAGTTGAAGGCATTGACTATACTGAAACCTTCTCTCCTCTTGCCAAAATGAATTCTATCCACCTTGTTCTTTCCCTTGTTGCCTCCTTTAAATGGGAAGTCCATCAGATGGATGTTAAATCCGCCGTCTTACATGGGGATTTGTATGAAGAAATCTACATGGAACAACCCCCTGGCACTATCCAAAACAACTCTAGCCTTGTTTGTCGCCTTAGGAAGTCTCTCTATGGTCTCAAACAAGCCCCTCAGGCTTGGTATGCCAAAATGGATAGCTTTCTCTTAGATAATGGATTTTCTAGATGTCATTTCTACAACCCTGTCTACACCAAGAAAGTGGGTAAGTCCTTAATCATCCTTGTTCTTTATGTTAATGATCATATCCTTACTGGTAGTGATCCCAACCATATAAACCATGTGAAATCTAGCCTCAAAAAGAAGTTTGAAATGACAAACTTAGGACACTTGCATTATTTCCTTGGTCTTCAAGTCTTGCAATCCAAAGAAGGTATTACCCTTTCTTAGTCCAAGTATGCCTGTGATCTTCTATGCCACTTTCACATGGAAGACTGTAAGCCAGCCCCTTCTCCCTTTCAGTCTGGAGTCAAGCTTTTAGTCACTTGTACTAACCCTGAAGTCGATGCTACCTTATACTGTCAACTTGTTGGTAAACTTCTGTATCTAACCCATACCCGTCCCGACCTTTCCTTTGCCGTTGGTCTTGTTGCTCGGTTTATGCACAGACCTCATGAAAGTCACTGGAAAGCAGCTAAAAGAATACTTCAATATATTTGAGGTATAGTTCAGTTCCAGATTCATTACAATGCAGGAGCATCTCCATTGTTGATTGGTTTCACTGATTCTGATTGGGCTGGTGACCTTGATGATCGAAAGTCTACTGCAGGTTATGTATTCACTCTTGGTTCAGGACCTATTACATGGTCTTGTAAGAAACAAATTGCCATCTCTCTTTCTTCGACATAATCAAAGTATCGTGGTGCAGTTGAAGCCAGCAAGGAAGCCCTGTGGCTTCGTCAGATCCTGTCCGAATTTGGTCTTCATCAGTAGTAAAAGTGACATTCTCCTTTATTTTTCATTTTCATCCTTTTACTTAAATTTTTAACATTACCATGAAATGACTCAAGATGTTTGAGAGTGGTTCCAGTCTGATCAGACTTCATATGGAGAAAATAGAATTTCATATCCTATTCAAAATTTGGCAGACTTAACAGTTTTTAGGAATTCAAGATCAATGGTATGGTGGCATTTCATTAGATTATATCATGTATGAGAGTATGTGATTAACATTTAATCAAGAGCACCAAGTCCTATATGTACCCTAGTGTTGGTGGTGTTAATTGTTGAACTCCTTTGTCATGTTGTTAGCAAAAAATTACATTTCAATCAAGTCAAAATCATCGATCAAGCATGTTAAGTTCTTTCTACCATATTTTAAGACTTGCATTAAGTAGTTTGATCAAAATTGGGCAATTTTGACTAATGTCCCTAGATAATCGAGGTAGAGGCAAAGGCTAGACAAGAGGAGAAGAATCTAGATTACAGATGGTTGATGCGTCTAAATGGTTGATGCTCAAATAATTAATCATTTATGTACAATGGATGTTCATATCTATCTTGATTTATGTACAAATATGCATGCTTCCATATCTTCTACAATTAATTTGGTATTTTGGATGTTTTTTTAATATAAATGCAATATATATATATATATAGTAGACGCTTCCGAGATGCTTTGCTTCCTAGATTTTTTGGAAATGATGCTTCCGCGTCTCCGCTTCGTCTCCGCTTTGTGCAACGTTGCTTCCATTACCTTCATCAACATTAAGAATAGGTTCCTCTTTCTCATCTTTGGTTTTGACGTCACTAACGGGGTGATGGGTGTATGAACCCGTAAGCAAAATGTTGAATACATCATATTCTACAAGATTAGCTTGCTCATTTGTTTCATCATCATCACTCTCGCCAGTCTCACTTTGCTTATCTTGGGAAGATGAGTCTTGCTCTACTGCATTTGTTGGAGCCAAAGTGTTTGGGACTTGAGATGAGATTGGCTTATCTTCTTCACTTTGTTTTTAGGAAAAGCTTTTCCCTTCGGAATGTAGCTTGACTTTTGGGCCTTCTCCAATGCGGTGATTTTGTTCGTAACAATCCTATCCCGTGAATGGACTTCTTCACTAAGATTTTCCATCTTTTTGAGGATAGCCAAAAGGGCTTCTTTGTGCTGATCCTTTGATTTCTCCTTCTTGGCCTTAGTTTTGGTTTTGGGGAGGTCATTGACATCCATTCTTGAGATACGAAGGTTTTCTTCAACTTTGCATTGCCATTTCTTTAGCCTCGTTCAATGTGGAGTGTTTCTTATCTCTTAAGGCATCGGTTAGGTGGCCCCCTATGACTATGACAAACTTGTCAAGGATGTTGGCATCAAAGGGTTTTAGGTGATTAGGGATATCTGAGACAACCCTTTTAAACTTTTGAATGAATTCCCGGATGTCTTCCCTTCCCCTCGCTATTTGATAGAACTTCTCAATGTTGAAGGTCCCTTGGGCATTGCAAGACCACCTCTTCATGAATAGGTCCTAAAATTCGTCAAAATATTCAATGCACCCTAGAGGAAGACTAAGGTGCCATTCTCTAACTTGTCCCTCGAGTGCGAGTGATAAAGCAAAGAGCATCATGAGCCTATCTTCATCAAAAATCATCTTAGGGGACACGTGACAATAATATTCTTCAACAAATTCACGGGCACTTGTAGTGGCATCTCCTTTAAACTTGGGTAACCATCGGTTGTATTTCTCAAGTAATGGCGTGGGATCATCACTCAATTTCAAAGGAGAAAGTACACTGACCAAATGTCTTTCACTTTTGGTCATCTTGCGTTTTAGTGATAGAACTAGTTGCCATCTCTGGGGTGGGATCATTGACTTTTTCAAACTCGGGGAGAAGGGCGGTTCCAACAGGTGATGGATCACGTCCCTTCCTTTTTGCTGCAGCCCTACTTAAAGGAGGAATATTGTTGCCTTCAAGCAAACTAGGGGTTTGGACAATGAGTGGAGTCGCCAGAGGAATACTAAGATTGTCGTCAATGAATCAATTCCTCAATGATTCACTAGGGAGGCAGACCTGCTTCCTCCCCGAAAACGGCGCCAGAAATGTTACCACTCAAACTAGTAGGGGACCTAAAAGGGACTCCTAAAGGGGGGAATTGTTAGATCAAGGGCAACGATGGAGACTTAGCCCAGTGTCACCTCAGCTAAGACTCCCTACTCTTTATGGACTTTCACCGATGGGAGGAGACTCAGTATAGGAAGTCACTTATGAAGGATGGATCAACCAATAGATGTGAAATGACCTCAATAGTCCTTTCCCTAGAATAAGATGAAGAGTGGAGCTTGCTCTTTAAGCAATGTACAATTTTTTCTAAGAGAAGGAGGCGAGGATTTAAGGGCTAGGTTAAGGGAATATGACTTGTAAAGGAGTTTCCCAATCCCTAAAATCCTTGTAAAACTTGGATTTCCGAGTTGTCCTTGATGAATTGTCTTTGATAAGAAATAGGACCACACGGTACCAAGTGTACCCAACTTAGGTTAAGGGGAGGGTGTTTAGCAACCAATGATGATCTTAACCTAAACAAGGAAGGGGAAAGGATCAAAACAAGAATTTTTACTCAAAGGTGTCAAATTGATCCTATAAGGTGCTAGCGTAGGAAACACCAGGGCAAAGTTTGATCTTAGAGCTAGGGCCTGGGATATCTCGCAGTCCCACCGTTAGAATTTCTTCAAATTTGGAGGAGACCTTAAGGACAGACCAGCCCAGTAGGGGCTAGGAGATCGAACTTTTTCTATGGCTACTTTGTTGGGAAAATGATGCCCTAGGTGGCCTAACATGGCTAGACCTAGAAGAGAGAGAAAAAAGGGTGAAAAAGAGGCTTTAAGGTGACCACCTTATGATGGATCAGTGCCTAATTCCTTTTGGGGATATGGATTCAAGGAGAATTATCAAGAAGAATCTCGTTTCTAGCTCAAGGAGGCTCTAAGGGAAACTTCGTCCAACATTAGGGCAAAAAGAGTAAGTGACCATAAAGCATTTATACTTCGTTTGCAAATGAAAATGGCTTGTCAAGATATCTTTGATCTCTAGGACATTTCGTTCAACAAACATGGCCCATACGTAGAGATATGCTATATAGAAACATAATTCCACAATGAAGTAGTAAATGCATGCAACAATTAGCCCCAAAATAGCGAAAATCTCATGATAAATGTATGCAGCAACATAAAAGAAAATAGCTTCAACTTCAGACTTACATGTAAGAGAATATATCCAACTATCAATACACTTGCCAATAAGAAAGTTCCAAGTTAAGAAAATCCAATTCAAACATTAAAATTCATCCATGCTCCAATTTGTCCTCCAAGAAGAAATGGGAAATTTTCAAGAGAGAGAATGATCCAAATCAAGTGATGATACAAAATGAATTCATATCACTACTTTTTATACACTAATTAGGAGTTTGAATTACCTAATTGGGCCTACATTAGCCCCTAAAATAAAATAATGTGCAAAGTAACTAACTTTTGGTGACAAGCCCACCAAACTAGCTCACAAATAAAATAATAATTCTCTCAAGAGGTCAAATGATCAATAATGCATGTTGTTGGGCCTTCCAAGAGGCTTGATGAGGTCCATAACTGCCATAATGATGAATAGGGCCTTCAAAAGTGATGGACAAGGGGTGGCCCCTTGTTCTCCAAACAATAAACCTGTGGTGCTCCCAGTGGGTGTGGGGGCACACCAATAACCTCACGGGTCTCCAAGTAAGTCGAAGATGCCTATAGACGATTTGTAAGCACTAAGATGATGGAATAAATGATGCCACATTAGCGTACAAGTCCTGAGTCACTTGCCAAGTGTATGGTGTAACTGTGGGGTCGATTGGGCATGGTGTACCAGGTGCATCTTCCTCATCCAATAGGTGGATCTTGAGCAATCTTTGAACATCTCTGGGGATCCATGGAGTGCTGTCTACTGTTGTGGAGGCCCATGGCTCTCTACACACACCCTACATGTACCAAAGTAGCCCTTTCGAGAGTTAGGACCCCGTATAGGGAGACCAAACTCAGGATTGGCACCATCAGCAATCCTGCATAAGATCCAATGCGTCACCTAGCCTGCCAACAACACAAGTCATTCGAGTAGTCGTGTAAAAGAGTTTACAAACCATGGAAAACAAGTGGACTCTTCATAATGGCATGCCCTTCCATAGTGGACTTTGACATTTGCTAATGTCTCCAAGCTCCAAAGGGGGTTAACCAGGGTCCTTATTAGGTGGTTTCTACCTTTAGAGGGGATAGTATGTCCAAGGTACATTAGTGGTGGTGGCATGTGATAAAGAGAGAGGGGCAATCCTGGGCCAGATATCAGGGTACAAGGGTAGCTAGAAGAAGGGAAGCCCACACCTGGGTATATAATGTATAGGAGGGAGCAATCGCGGTACATGAGGTGCCTCGACCTTAATTTTTCCCTTCTTTATATGCCTTTTGCCTTTTATGATTTTTCTTTGATTAACTGCCCAAAGGATAAGAGCATGATGTGTAAGATAAAACAGTGGATACCTCCCTTTTGGTGGGGCGATTCATTGCCCTCCAGGGGTTGGGACAATCATGGGTTCCTGAATGATAATCGAGGCTCATCTAGGGTCTATGGAACTAGGGTGATGGCCATGGGTATGGGGTAGAGCTCATGCATTGGATTTTTCCAACGTGCTAAATATGTTTGTCCCGACCATCTTTTGCATCTTGTGGTACATTTCCCTGTTGAATGTGGCCTTTTATGCTTTTACTTTTTCTTTTCAATTGCTTCAACCTCCAGGGCATCGTTGCAAGCCTGACCCAAGGTGGGGGCAAGGGAATGGGGAGGCTAACCCTATGTGGACCCTTAGGGTTTCCCAAGTAGTACCACCCTAAAACCAAATGGTTAGTAGAGGAGATCCCACGGGACTAAAGTCCAAGGGTAACATCCAGTGGTCAAGGGGACAGGAGCACAAACTAAGCCCACTTTTTCCACCGAATCCCCCCATTAATCCATGCCTAGAAGTGTCCATGATAAGTAAACCCAATACTCAATTACCAAATGACAAGACATATCTTTGGGTTCAAGAGGCCCACCTTCAAACATACGATAAATACAGATGGGTGAGGGGCCACATGGCTGGTTCAGGGGGCAGAGAAATGGCACAACGAGCTAGTTGATAGCTACAAGGGAATGCTGGCTGCCAGCTGAGGACCATCATGGAGAAAAAAAATATTCTCCTAGGGATATCATGAATGAAGTGGTGGGTAACAGGCCCAAGTCGAATTCTAAGAGGGAAAAAGGTCGCAAAACTTGGTCATTATGCACAAGACATTTTGGTGTTCAGCTCAGTGAGAGAGAGAAGAGTTCAACTTAGCGCTAGTGTTTCAGATCAACGTAAAAGAGGGCAGAGAAAGGAGGATGATTCAGCCAGAATCACTCCCAGCCATTTGCATACCTCCCTAGGGGCCAAGATAATTGCGCAGAGGAGGCCGTATATGGAGTGCGAGTCTGTACCAGTGCGCAGAAAAGATGCATAACGTGTTTGCAGTCCACATACAGTTGAGTAGAGGGCTTGCAGAGAGAGAAAGGAAAGTTTTCTCTCTTGAATGTAATCTTTTTCTTAAGCAGATTTTTTTGAGTTGAACAATAAAACACGAAGTTTGCAGGTTTTCCCCAGGATGGGGCTTCCTGGGTAAATTATTGTGTACTGTTTTTATGGTGTGCTTGTCTTCATCAATTCCTTTTGTTTTCCACTGCATGCAAGTTAGAAAACTCAGCATATTTGTGGGTTTAAAGTTAAAGTTCAGATTTTTGTTCTTTGCTTGGTTAAAATTCACAGATTAGTTAGCTGGGTTTTAGAAAACAAACACAACCCCAAAGGCTTCCTTCAAAGCCCTACTAATCCCTTCTGCTACAATAAGGAATAAAAGAGGGGAAAGAGGACAGCCCTTCCTTTATCCCCTTTCAGGCTTGAAAAAAGGAGTTGTTGTACCATTTATAAGTATAGAGAAAGAAATAAAGGTAACACAGTTTATCACCCACGTAACAAACCGAGGATTGAATCCCGGATGAATAAGCATCACCCACAGATAGAGCCAGTTGATTCTATCACATGCCTTCAAGGGATCTACCTTCACCACCATAGCCTTGAGCTTCTTAACTTTGAATGAGTGTAATCCTTCTTGTGTGACCCCACAGCCTCATGGATCTGTCTTCCAAATTGCTTGCCAGAAATCTGATTTGACAAATTCACCTTTAATGTTCTGACAATTATATTTGTTATGATTTGTAAATACAGTTACAAAGTGAATGAGCATGAATTTGTCAAAAGATGTGGGGTTATCAGACTTTGGAATCAAAGCAATACAAGTAGCATTATAAGCTGCTGATATTTTTCTAGTAGATCTAAACTCCCTAATAACCTTCCTCAGGCCTTCTTCAACAAAACCAAAACTTTGTAGAACTATTTGTAATTCTCACCCTGCCACGTCCTCCATGAAGTTTTGGTTATCCCCAACATACATAAAGCTGGGGAAGAAGTTAGACAATCTCAATACCTTTGCAATTGTTGCTATCCTCTCAGTCTTGTAACTGGAAGCAAAATAATTCACTGCCTCCACTGCTATCCTTGAAACTGTAAGCCAAAGAGCCATCTGATTTTTCTGTCTTCCACACCATATTCATATTTTTTTTCGAAATTTGCATGAGGCCCTACTCTTCAACCCCCATGTTTTTTCCTTGTCCAAGAGCAGATCCCTTCTATTTTCTTCTAGCTCGTTCACCTCTAGTTTTAACTTTTAAGGCTTTAATTAAAAAACCAAACCCTTCACTGGCATATTTTCCTCCATCTCCTATAGAAACCTGTCATCGTTATTCTTCTTGAATCTAGCCCCTTCAATAGAAGCCTGTTTAGCTCTTTTGAGATTGTGTTCAAAGTGGAAAGCGATGGACTCTCTGAAGTTTCTATCATAAGGAATTCAAACCTTCTTAATTCTCTTCAAATGCTTCTCTTTAGCCACTCAGTACTTAATTTAAAAGTACTCGGAGGTTTTTTCTTTGCAGGAACCAACTCAAGGAAAACAAGAGAGTGGTTAGAGTACACACCCCTCCGCCCCTCTCCACCTGAAACCCATTTTCTAATTCTGATGGCTTCTTAAAATGGTTAAGACATCAGAAATGATCCAACCTGTTGGCATTTCTTTCAGATCTACCCTCTTATTCCTCCTAGTGGGACTTGGGAGTGAGCTTTATAGGATCAATAGTAAGCAACCCTACATCTGATTTTTTTATTAAATAATTTGATAGAAAATCAACTTGAGCAGCCAAACCCCAAATCTTTGAGTTTCCCAAATAGAAATTTAGGCCCCAACCAAGACCTTGTTTGAGCCACCCCCAGCTAATTTTTTTTTACCGATACACGACTATCAGTTTAAGGGCCTTAAATATTCCAAAAAGTAAGCTCTTTCCCTAATCCCTGGGAGTACGAAGAAATCCCCAAACTTGAGGAAAAAGACCAACAATTAGAGTAGGTAGTGGACCTATGTTTCCACACAGAGATCAATCCCCCTGGCCACCCCCTTGAATTAACAAAAATGAAATCCCATTCCCCTAAAAGTCTTCCCAACTCTGTTACAATTTTACCCCCTGCAAGTGCAATTGTAATTTCCTGAAACAAATTAACATTTGGATTATGGATAGAGATCAATCTCTGAAATGCCAATTTTTTTGACGGATTGGCTAAACCCCTACAATCTAGGGTTATGGTTGTCATTTCAAACCCTCTCCCTTGGTGCATTTGCTACTCTAACAGCCCTGGACAAAAGAGAATTGTGTACCACTCTGAATCTCATTGCATGCTTGTTCTTGTGCTAAGAACATATGTGATTTTCTGCCCCTAATAGAAACTTTTGTGCAGTTTTCTTTTGTAAACCCTAAACCCCCTTTAATTCCTCCTGCAAAGACAACACCCCATAGTCCTAGGACATAGGTTGTATTTGGATATGTCAGTCTTTTCACTTTTAGGAATAGAAATTGAATTTCCCTTACCATCTTTTAAGTTTACAAGATGCATAAAGGAGGTATTTTTGTCCAACTGATCAACAAGCCCCAACATATTGTTTAGGGACTTACCAAGACCAATGGAAAGAAAATCCTTGGCCTTGAATTCTATTTGATGTGGAGCTTGTAGGGTGAGCACTGCTTTTCGAGATCAACCAACATAGGAGAAAAGGCTTGTATGAGAGAAAAGGTGTTGGCAAACATAGTATCCAGACCATCTAGAAACGACACAGAGGATTGTGCCATGAGTAGAGTTCTGCACTGGGCATGGTCAAGTAGTTGTGGGATGTAGTGGCCAACAAGAAGTCGAGAGGCCATTATGTGCCGAAGACTATACAAGGGTGCTGAGTGGTGCTAGAGTGTTGTGTTGCAAACGTCATTGGCGGAGGTTAGCCCTAAGAGGGTGTAATATCCCAAATGGTGATTAACAGTAATTAAAGTGCAAATGGACAAGTAACTACAACAAAAATGCAAACACCATTAAACACATCAACTGAAGCCAAATTCACTACTGAGCCATTTTATTAATATGTTGGGAAAGAATACAATTGACGAGTTTGAAAGTTTGCACCTGGGCCTGCTCAAGGCAGACTTGAAGAACAACTCTAACCCAAGCAAAAACTCTGGTTGAAAGTGCCTCTGCGTGGCTCGATCTCTATGCTACCTAGCCGAGAAATGCTGCTGCTGGCTGACTTCGGACTGTTGGTTGGGCTGCTTCCTTTGCTCAGAAAACTCTGGGCCTTTAACTTCGGACGCTACTCACCAAACCCACAAAAACTTGTGAAGGAATTGGCCAAATGTTGACCCCATAATTTCGGCCCAATTCCCTCTAGCTCCTTTAGTTGCTGGCTGTGTTAGGATCTCTGTTTGAAGCCTCAAACCTGCCGAAAATATTCTGCGAATCTATTCTTGGCTTCTCCTCAATAAACCCAGAAAAACCCAGAAAGGGTTCGCCCAACGCTTGACTTCGGAATTTTGCCTTCTTGGGCTTGGCTCACTATGCTGTTGGGTGAATCGAACCTCTGGATATATCTGCTGGAAAATGCCTCCAGAGAGCTACCAAAACCCTTGGTAGGAGGTGGCTAACGTCCCCTCCAAATCTCCCGCTGCAACTCCCTTGCTCTCTGTGAAAATTCTATTGCAGTATCATGGTTTACTTCTCCTACTTGATTAAATTATACAAGTTATATTCATAAATTAAATTCAGAAAATATCGAAGTAAACACAACTACAGTCTACAAATGCAGATCATTTACTAAACACTGCGCTCATTCAAACAAAGTGACATTGATTTTTGGACATAAGTCCCCAGAAAAACCCAAAGCGGGAAAACCGGTGCAACAGATATGAGGGTTTATTTTATTAAGTTGAATCTGAGTACAACAAATCTGGGTTTCAGATCTGGAAAACCCGACAAAGAATAAAAGAAATATGCAGCTAACTTGCTGTTCCAAGACCAAATATCTGACTGATCCACACCCTCAAACGAGATTTACAATTCTCAGCCCGGATTTGGCCCTAAAAACCCTAGCGGCACCCCTGAAGCCCCCAGGGTCAGCCCTGCTAGGCTATGTGTGCCACTGTGCTGCTCCGAGAGGGACTGCGTAACCCTAGAGTGGGTGACGCAGTCCTTACGCTGGCCCTGGAGACCCTCTGCGTAATTCTGAAACCCTTTGGGGTTGCAGTGCTGCCCCTCCTGGGCCTGCGTAGCACCTACGTAGCTACTGCTTTCTGCGTGTCTGTGCTGTCCTTGTTTGCTGCTCCTCTGCCTCTTGCTGACTCTTGGCTCCGGGATCAGATCATCCCCTTAGCCAATACTACCCCTCGCTGAAGAAATCTCCTCTGGAAATTCTTAGCAAACCCTGCCCTAGAATTCCAGATCAGTCTCTCAGCTCTGCCTCTGTGTGTGTGTGTCTCCAACTGACTCTCAAGCCTTTCTCTTATACTTTTTCGATGATTTCATCAACGACCGAGATTAAAACATTCATCAACAGCTGAGATTAAAAGACTGCTTGATTAGTGTCTTTTAGAACATTTCAGTACATGTGTTAATTAATTCACTTTAATTATTTGATTTTCCTAAGTTTAGACTTAGGAAATCCATTAAAATAATTAATTATTTGAATAACTTGAACACCAACTGAAATTTCACAAATCACTTTCTAGGTTTTGGAGTTCAAGTGTGTCTTAGCCCCTCCACAAAATTTCAGGGCTAGAGCACACCCGATGCTACACCAACTACACAAAATCTCCACACTCTCCACATTCTCGGCACCCACACCGAACTGAATTGCGCAATCTACTCTACCTCTGCGCAGTCCTAAAGGGGCTACGCTCTTCCTGTTGCTGCTGCTATGTAATTCTCTCACCAGAATGTAGAACTCCTCTCCTGAGCGGACACTCGAAGTCCCCTGAGGTAGAGGTTGAGATCTCTGCTTGAAGATCTCGTGTGCTAAACAACATTGCAGACTTGGCTCTCCGGCTCAAGCGTGCTTCAATCAAAATGACCAAGAGAAATAAGACGAATGAATGAATGCCAAATGAGCCTTCCCTTCTTCCTTTTATCCATTGAGGCCCAACATATGCCTTAGGTCCCACCTTGACCTGTGCTGCCTCTCCTTGGACAATCACATGTTGCCTTCCCCTAGCCAATCTCACACTGTCCTTTTTGTGCCTCTTCTACGCTACCACCTAAGGCCAACTCGACCCCACCACTAGAGCCTCAATTTTCCCTTAGGGACTTTAGAAAAAGACTTATTTGGCCTAATAAACCCAATAAAACCCAGAAAGGGTTCGCCCAACGCTTTACTTCGAAAGTTGGCCTTCTTGGGCTTGGCTCACTGTGTTGCTGGGTAAATCGAACCTATGGATGAATCTATTGGAAAATGCTTCCAGAGAGCTACCAAAACCCTGGGTAGGAGGTGGCTAACCTCCTCTTTAAATCTCCCACCGAAACTCTGCTGATCTCCACACTCCGGGCACCCACACCGAACTGAACTGCGCAATAACTGCGCAGTCTACTTTACCTCTGCGCAGTCCTGAAGGGGCTACGCTCTTCTTGTTGCTGCTGCTATGTAATTCCCTCACCAAAATGTAGAACTCCTCTCCTGAGCGGGCACTCGAAATCCCCCGAGGTAGAGGTTGAGATCTCTGCTTGAAGATCTCGTGTGCTAAACAACACTGCAGACTTGGCTCTCCGGCTCAAGCATGCTTCAGTCAAAATGATCAAGAGAAATAAGATGAATGAATGAATGCCAAATGAGCCTTCCCTTCTTCCTTTTATCCATTGAAGCCCAACGTATGCCTTGGGTCCCACCTTGACCTGCGCTGCCTCTCCTTGGCCAATCATGTGCTGCCTTCTTTTAGCCAATCTCACGCTGTTCTTTTCGTGCCTCTTCTATGCTGCCACCTAAGGCCAACTCGACCCCACCACTAGAACCTCAATTTTCCCTTAGGGACTTTAGGAAAAGACTTTATTTGGCCTAATTATTAATTGTGGATCCCCTACCCACTTTATTTCCATCCAACATTAGGATTTGCCAAAATTAATCAAAATTAATATCCTAATTAGCTGACTGCTAATTTGGGGATATTACATATCAACCCTTTTTCATTAAAAAATAATAGTATATATAGAGTGCTTTACAAAAACTCTTATCTCCTACAGATTTAGAATGAAAAATAAATATTATTTAAAATAATTTGAATAATTTCAAAAACAACTTGACTAAAAACAGAAAATTTGCTCCTGAAATATCTTCAACTGTCCCTGATATTTGCATTCAGGTGCAATGTATCTGAATCTGTTTTACTTTTGATCCATAGAATTTGGAACTATCCTGTTCACCTACTTAAATCCTGTAATTATTCAATGAGCTTTATAGGTTGTGCCCATTTCTCTTTTGTTGGATAAGTCAAATCAACCATCTTCCTTGAAGCTTCGTTCACCTTTTTGCATTTCTCAAAAGTTGGTTTGACTAGAAATAAAAGTTTGACTTCATAACAAATAAAAAGATCGTCATATAACTTTTCAAGCAATCTTTGACAACTTTTAGCTCCCTTTACTGTAGTAAATTTCGACTGATCCCTTGCTGCTCTTTTTAGGAATCTTTGATAATCCTCCTTGGTTATCATTTGGTCTTGAGAATTTTTGAAAGAAGGCAAGCCCCTTTCCCGCAAAACAAAAAGTTATTGTAAACTTGTTCACCTTCATCTGCAACATTAAGTTTTTCTTAGTTAAAACTCTTCTCGTTTGTAGAACTGCATCAGTTCTATCTTGAATACCCAGTTCTTCTAATTCTTCTCTGGTCTTTGTATTTAAAAACTGAATGATTTGGCTTGCTTGGATAGGTTTATTTCCCAGCTCCTTTTGATATCATCAATGGCTTCGCCTGCTCTTTGCAACAATTCTTCCTGTTCAACAACAATTTCAATTGATGGCCAAATATCAGAAAATGAAGAGATAATTGCCATCCATATTTTCTCTTTAGCCTGCATTAAACATTGAGTACTGTCAGACTGACTTATTTTCCATTCAAGTTGTTTTTGTAACCCGGAGCTTTTTTGGATTTTAGAGACTAAAGAGTTATCAGAATTGATCTTTGCTTTCTATACCTTTTCTAAAGCTGCTTATCAATTTCTTGATTTTTGAAACTTAACAAAGACAATGCTTCAGTCACTTCTTTTGTTGGATCCTTTCCTGCTGAACCTTCTTGTGATGCAGAAACTATTGTGTTCCTTGTCTGCTCTTTTTCTTTAAGCAACTTCTCCATCTCTTTTCCATCTTCTGTATCTGTATGTTTTGCTCTATTATTACTGATAAACGAGCTTCTTTCTCCTTTTCAAGCTCTCTAATTTCCTGCATTTGTGGATGTTCTATAGTGGGAAACTTTAATCTTTTTCTAAGAGCTTGAATATCAATATTTTTCTTTTTAATAATTTTCTGAGCAACATCAATATATGAAGGATCCAAACCCAATTTAATAACAAGATCTTCCAATGACTTGATCTTAGTCTGTTTTGCAAGAGATGACATTCTTTCCATTTGAAGATCAGAAAGTGTAATGTTTAATGAATTCTGTAACTTTGATACACTTATAGCTGAACTGGTCAAAGAAGAATATATCATTTCTCCAGTTTGTCTATGCGAATCAATTTGATCAATAGAATGTATTCGCTTAGTATCAAAAGTAAGTACATAATTTCTGTAATCTTCAGCAACTTTAGCTCCAGAGATCTTAGGTTCAGAAGTGATAACTAAATTTGCCCTTTTCAACGTCTAAAGCTGAGAGCAACCTATTCTTTATGGAAGACGTCTGCTTCCAAAATTGAGTATAAGTTATTGTTTTCAAAGACTCATTCTTCTTCTTAATTTCCAAAAACTTAGAGAAAATATTTTGATTTGAAGGAGTTGAGGAAGTAGATTGCTCTGTTGCTGTTTCAATCTGAAAATAGGCTCGCTTGCAAGTACAACTTTAATTGGTGAAGAAATATCTGATGATATAGTCTCTGATGTAGCTTCTCTTGTACCCTTTGTCTTATGTCTTTTATAAACTCTGAACTTAACACCCCCTGATTCTGAAATATTGTCAGTGGTTCTTTTATGTTCTTTTTCTTGCTGCTGGGGTGCTTCCAAGACATTGAGTCTAACTGTTTGATCCATTGACTGTTCACTAAACACATCTTGTAGGGTATTTTCCTCCCATGTCTCCATATTGGCAATTTTTTCAATTTCTGGTTTTGGCATATGGACATAGTGTTAATTTTAGATAACCATGGTATGTTCTATGCTTAATGCAGTTTTACTTCAATCTTTCTTATAGGCCCAATACAAATTAGCAATCAGATAAATATGAAAATAAAATGTTGATAGAACATAATAGTAGATCAACAGAAGACAAGCCAAACAATATATCAGAATTTGTAATCCTTCTTGTCCAGCAAATACAGAGAGGAATGTTTGTTACAGAAGTCAACAAGATGCCCTAGCCAGCAAAGGCTTTAGTTGGTCAAACCAACTTCTCCAACATACCAGATCAGCCTTTCTCCAAGTGTCACACACACCCCTCAAAGACAGCTCCCAAAAAGTCAATGCTGGTCAACAGAAATCAGTGAACATAGAAGTCAACGCTGGTCAATGCTGCGATCAACGGTCTGCATTCAAAGTTAATGTCCAACTTCGATCTTTGTGCCCTCCAATGCAGCCTCAAGAAATCGGAATTTCTGTCCAAGAATGAAGGTCAAACTCCAAGATTTGACCCACAATCAACGCTTCAGCAAAAGCCCTAAAACAGTCCGCAATTTCTCCAGCTTCAGATTCACATGTATGAGGGATAGAAGCCTCTCCTAGGCTGTACGAACCAATCAGATCACAAGAAGAATGTGTGATGAGATGATGAGGAAATGAGCATCATCTGTCTCCTATTTATATCCATCAATGAGGGTGTGTGACACATCTGTTGGGCTTGTGAGCCTACATTACAAATCTGGCCGACCTTGACAATTTGCACATGTGTGGAAAATAAAATCAAAATATAAGTTCTGCTCATCCAAACAAGATGATTTTTAGATCAATCTTGCACCTCTCCGAAAGAGGAATCCAACAAAAATATAATCTAGATAAATGTCTTTTGGATTAATCACATCATTAGGATTTGGTCGACGTTTCGAACCATCTAATGTGGTTCATCCTCAGGACAAGGTGAAGAAGGAAACCGATCTCATTGAATAAATAGTAGGGATGCGTCATTGCCTTTGTTTGCCTTGTTTCTTTTTTCACATCCCTTTGTTTTTATTTAGTTTTTCCTTTCTTATCTTTGTCCTTTGGTTCTCTTTTTCTCTGAGTTTTTATTTAATTTTTTTCCCTTTTATTATATTAACTTTATATATATATATATATAACCTTTATATCATTTGATTTCTATTCCCTTAAGAATATTATTCATTTTTAAATTATTCTAGATTATTATTATTTTATTTTTATTTATATATATACATATATATCATTTTATTTATATATATACATATATATAATTTTACCCCTTCTCCCTTATTATATTAATATAATTCAATCATTTTTATTAAATTATAAAATTCTAATTTTTAAATTATTTTTAATAATATTTCTTAAAATCCTAAAAATAATTTACTATTATAACTTAATAACTTACCTAGTCAAATTAATGGCTTGTTTTATCCCCTATCACCGGGCAATGACAGATCCCTACTATTTATTCAATGAGATCGGTTTCCTTCTTCACCTTGTCTTGAGGATGAACCACATTAGATGGTTCGAAACGTCGACCAAATCCTAATGATGTGATTAATCCGAAAGATATTTATCTACTTTATGGATCACAAAAGTCTTAGATCTAACAAAAATATAATCATCATCATATGAGCAGTGCAACATGGATTTTGGACCTAGTTGCCCAAAATTAACACATAGGGAGTAGAATTTTGCAGAGTTCTCATGGTTGAGATTCTCCCTATTGGATCATATGGCCAATTGACACCTAGTCTGAACTTCATCTGTGCCAGCAAGTACTCAACTTCTTTGTCCACCACTCTAGTATTCACAATAAAAGGCCCTACTTGTGCTTTGAGTTTAAACGTGGCTTCTTTCTTCCTTGGGAGGATATGTGTTTGATCCACATTAAGACTTTGTTTGATAAATTCTAGGGCAAAAAATTTGATAGGAAGAAAAACTAGTAACTGATAAGGGGGAAGCTCACAACCATATCATTTAATTTTAGTAAAATCCCTATACAAATACCAGTCTCCCAATTTGGTTTTTTTCACTAAGCTGCAAAATTGTTTTAATATCTGTTGAGATTCTGGGAACACTATCATTGTTTAAAAGGCAGACACACACTTGAAGAAACTGATTCACAAAATTATTGAAAGAAAACTCCTCAGTGTTTTTTCTGACCAATGAGATCCAATGAATAACTGACCATTGATTATCCTGCCACTCCTGCTTCTGTAATTGTACTTGAAACCTTTCAAATTGAAAATATAAGAACAAATAGATCAACACAGACTGATGTTTGAATGCTCTTTCAGTTCCAAACTTTAAAAATTGCTCATGAATTGTCTTTGAAAGAAACTGACTAAAATTGAACAATATCATTGGTTTCTTTCCTAGAGAGACAATGGACAGAAAGCCCAATATGACTTCATCTACGACCTCATCACTGTCATACCCTAACAAGCAACATAACATGGAAATAATCTGTCTAGAAACTTTGGGAAACATAGATGAAGGATAAGGGGGATTGTTCTTCGGAATTCCAACTCCTTCTGGCATAAATGACTCAAATACAATACTTTTTTGCTGAAAGGTCATTTTCTAATAAATTTCTATTAATATCTCACTAGAAAAGGGTGCACGGAGTTGGGAATAGAAATCTGTAAAGCTTGAAGGATTGATTCAGAAGTTACAAAAAATAGTGGCTCTCCATTCTTAGCTATGATGGCTGTCTCACTTGGCAAATATTTGTCTACACACCACTCAACGAATTCTAGGAAATGATGGGTCCGTGGGAAAATAAATTGGGGCAATAATGACTCCCAGAGAGACAATTTGTTACTATTATCCTGGAATCGCTGAAAGGCCCAATTTTGAATTTCATAGTGGTCAAATTCACATTGGGTTTCTACAATTTTGGCTCCTATGTCAATTAGTGACATTTCATCAATTTTAACAGACATAGAAGAAGCTGTAGGTTTTGACTGTGTTTTAACTTCTTTCTGTTTCTTGGAACTCATGGTTGAATGTAAAAGCAAGCGAAGAGAACACAAACACCCGTGAAAAAGCAGCGCTGAAACTCTCCTGCAATCGCTATCTCTTTGTTTATTGGAATACATTGCTTAGCTTCACTGTAATGCCGAGAAAAGAGAAATGAAATGAATGAACTTAAGAAAACTAGAAGCGAAAAGCTTAAATGATGTAGGCATTAAAATAACAGGCATATGGTGGCGTTAATGGCTAAATGTCAATGGGATTGATAGATAGTAGCGGCAACAAAATAGTTGGCGGATGTTTAAAATGGTGGCAGCGACAAAAGCTTGGCGAATGGTTACTTTTGGCAGAAACCAAAATGGTTTTGCGGAGGGGGTCGAGCGAGATAAGTGGTAAAACATGGGGGGTGGGGTGTGTGCAATTCACAATATGCCGCCACGTAGCAAAAGTGGGATTCGGGAAACAACTTTTTGCAGACCCTCCCCCGTTAAACATCGAGCAAGCGAGGGGGGGGGGGTGGCGCAATTGAGTAATAGCCCTAGATTACCGTGGATGAGATCTCCTCTGTGGAAAAGAGCGCGAAAGTTATTGAAGTTCTTTATTCAAATTTTTGCGACCACAACTTTATTAAAACAAATATGTCGCCACGTAGCAAAAGTGGGATTCGGGAAACAACTTTTTGCAAACCCTCCCCCGTAAAACATCGAGCAAGCGGGGGGGTTGGCACAATTGAGTAATAGCCCTTGATTACTGTGGATGAGATCTTCGTCGTGGAAAAGAGCGCGAAAGTTTTTGAAGTTCTTTATTCAAATTTTTGCAACCACAACTTTATTAAAACAAATTAAAAATAAATATATGGCTTTATAATATAGCACGTATATATTATTGTACAAGGTGCATAAAACTGAAATATTCTTGCCTTTGTTAACAAGTTTTTGGAACATTTTATTGGGACAAGAAAATGCTATAACACATTCCACCATACCGAATCTCTCTAAGAGCTTGACAACATATTTCCCTTGTGAAAGGAAAATCTCACCAAGTCTTTGCCAGACCTTAATCCTAGGAAGTAGTGCATCAAACCAAGGTCTTTCCTCTCAAATTCAGGGCCCAACTCCCTCTTACACTGGAGAATAAGATGTTCTCCATCTGTCAAGAATTAATCATCAACACATAACACCAAAATCAGGGGCGTCCATTGGACGACTTTGAAGTAGAGATTTGAATTTACATTGCTTCTCACAAATCCAAGCTTCATTAGATAGCTATCAATGCGATCATACCAAGCCCCGGGGGCTTGCTTCAATCCATAGAGTGCTTTCATCAACTTGCATACATGAGTCTAACTGTGATGCTCCTCAAAACCCTGTGGATGCTCCAAGTATACTTCTTCCTTGAGTATGCCATGTAAAAATGCGGTCTTCACATCCATCTGGTGAAGTGACAAGAGCAACGATAGATCTATATCAGGCAATGGTCGCAAAGATCTCAATCATAGTCTTGTCCCTCTTTTTGGGAGAATCCTCTATCCACGAACCTTGCCTTGTACTTTTCAACACTTCTATCGACACCATGCTTGATTTTGTAGATCCACTTTGAAGTCACAATAGACTTCCCTTTGGGTCTCAGAACCGCTTCCCACACATTGTTCTTCATGATAGACTCATATTCTTTGGCCATAACATCCATCCATACCTTCTCTTTCACTGCTTCTTCAAAAGTGCATGTTAAAAGCTTGTATAATGTTGCTCATAGGTACAACATATCCTTGGTATCTGCATGGATTCTTGATTTCCTTGAAAGTTCCTCTTGCAACAACATGTCTCTTAGCATCCTGTAGAGTGTCACAAAGTCATAATGGTATTTTCCTGGCAGGAGGATCACACGGAGGGGGATCCAAGGGGTCCATGGGTTCCATGGGATCATCAACAAAATCAGGTTCTGGCTTAGGCATAAGAGACTTTTCTTGTTCATCCATGGCATTATCTCTTCTTCCAATATTGGTAGGGCGAGGAGTGTCCCTTCCTTTCCCAAGTGCCACATTTCATCAAATGTTACATCCCTGCTAAACTCTACATTCCTTTGACCAGGTACATATATTCTATAAGCTTTAGAATTTTCATAGTAACCAACAAAAATACCTTTCTTTTGTGAAGCTTCCAGCTTGGTCCTGTTCTCCTTCGACACATGAAAGTAGACGGGGCAACCAAATATCCTCAAATGCCCAACTTCAGGCTTTACACCTATGACTTCGGGAGTCTTGTCACCCATCACTTGATGAGGAGTCCTATTCTGAACATAGACAACAATGTTCATAGCTTCTCCCCATAGGAACTTTGGTAGCTTTTAATCATGCAACATCGGTTGGGCAATTTCCATGATAGTCCTGTTCTTCCTTTTAGCTACATCATTTTGCTCGGGGTTGTAAGGTACGATGGTCTCCTTCGTGATTACATCTTTCTTGCAAAAGTCAATGAATTCATTTGAAGTAAATTCTCCTCCATTGTTAGACTTGGAAGCTTTGATCTTCTTTCCTATTTCATTTTCTACCAGTTCCTTCAAGTACCTAAACATGTCAAATGCTTGGTCCTTGTGCTTTAAGAAGAAAATCCATGTCCTGCGGGAGAAGTCATCCATAAGGTTATATAGTACAAATAGTCACCAAGAGAAGTCATTGGCATAGGCTCACAGATCATAATGTATGAGTTGAAGTATTCCATTTTTCCTGCTCCTACTTGAAGGCAATGGTCCCTTCGCCTTCTTTCCACTTGCACATCCTTGACAAACTCCATCATGATTTAGAACCTCAGGCAATTTAGAAACCACCTTTCTCACCTTAGGCAAGGCTTCATGGTGAAGCTGAGCGAATCTTTGGTGCCACAACTCACATTGATGAGAAGCATCATGGACGAAGGCTCGCATAGGGCTCCCGTAGACTTTATATAGGCCTTCATTTCTAGTTCGAAGTGTGAAGGCATCTCACATGCTGGCTCTCCTTGGCCAAGCAAGGACATTCCCATTAATGAATGCAACCTTGAAACCCTTGTCTTCCAAGGTAGAAATTGAGACAAGGTTCTTCTTCAATCCTAACACATATAAGATATCTTGTATATGTATGATTTGACCATAGTTCAAATGAAAAGAAACAGATCCAAACCCCTTCCCAGGATAAGTAGAATTGTCGCCAAGAATTATCTTCAAATCAAAGTCCCTCTCAACCAAATTTGAGAGGACTTCTCTATATTTAGTGAAATGTCTAGAAGCCTCACTATTTACCAACTAACTATCGAATGAGTCTAGAGGAGAGGAACTAGAAAGAGCATAACAAGAAAGTACTCGAATTGAGTTTCAACTGCATTATTATCATACCTTGGATTTCTTGATCTCTTTTGAGGACGATGGCTTTCTTCACGGGCAACATGAGCATCTCTTATTCTTATATTGTTGAACCTGTTGTTGTTGCCATGATTGTTGTTGTTGTTGTTGTTGTTGGACCTTGGAGCACTTCCATTTTCTGGACAATCTCGAGCATAATGACCAAACTTGTTGCAGTTGTAACATTGAACTTTAGATGAGTCCCTTTTGAATCTTCTATTGGAGTTCTTGAATGCTGGAGCAGGCTTTCTTGAATTAGATGGTCCTCCTCCTTTCCTCCTCTTCTTAGCTTGAGCAACAAATGCAGTGGGTTCTCCTTCATGCTATAGAATTCTTCCTCTAGAGATCATCTTGGTCTCCTCTTGAGTGCACTTGCCCAATAGCTCATCAAATGAGGGAAATCTGTCACTGTTGCTAATGGTTGTAATGTCTCCCAAATCACGGGAAGACCTCCAAGGGCGATTTTCACCAACTTTCTATCAGATACAGTCTCTCCAACAGTCAAAAGTTGATCCTTGTGTTGCGATATCCTCATGAGGTATGCTTGAATGGTCTCCCCCTTGTTCATTTTGATGTCCTTGAGTTGATTCTTTAAAGGCAGAATATGGCTCAAGTTGTTGACTTCATACATCCCAACGAAATTCTCATACATTTCCTTAGACTTTTTCAACTTTGAAACATAAGTGATCAAATGATCTCTCAAGGAATCAATAATAATTTTGTTAGCTTTGATCTCACCTTTCTTGTACTTGGACTTGACAACAGCAGAAACATTTTTCGAAGACTCAAGTACCTTGCCTTCAACATATTCCATGACATCATTTTCTTCCAAAGTCAAATCCAGCCTGGCCCTCCATGGAGTTTAACTTTGATGAGTCATTCAACTTCTCCTTAATCTTAAAATATGAGGTAGACATCTTGATCAAGTAAAATTAACTTCAACAGTGGATAAAGTATTTTCAAGGGTCGTTGCTCTTGTTTCCTTGGGTGATTGCTCTTGTTTCAATGTTCTATGCTGTAACAATCACTTTAACAAATCTTTTTTCAGTAGCAATCACTATTTCCAATTTATTTCAATCACCCAATAACAGTAAGCAATTATAAATAGAACAGTAAACAATATGCACAATAGAAGACAACCAAGATCAAATGAGGCATAAAGATTTAGGTCAAAGACCAGGGAAAAACCCCACAAGGGGGAAAATCCAACCAGACTCTTTTTCTATTAGATGTTCATCAAATGTTCAACAGAGATACATAGTCCAAGTGCATCAACCACCAGTCAAAGGTCAAAGCCTTGACTTTCAAGTCAACCAATCCAATATCCAATTAAATATGAGAGACAGTCAAATATGGTCAAAGCAACAGTCTGTAATTTTCGGCCTTGATCAAAGTCAAAGTCAATAACAGTCAATGCAACTCTAACCAGTCCAAAGTCAATGGTTAAATCAGCTCCAAATAGTTTAGTCAATGCAACAAAGAATTCAACCTTCCTTGCTTTTTCAAACCTAGTCAAAACAGTGCAAGAAATCTGCCCACAAATTCTGGTCAAAGTCAAAGTCAACCTATGGAAACTGTAGCTTCAGATTTGTGGTCAATGCTGGTCAAAGTGCCCAGAAAAATTTGGTATTCCTCTCCCTGAATTCGGCCTTCCAAAACAGATCCAAAAACCAAGTCAATTCACCCAAAGTCGACACTGGTCAAAGGTGCCAAAATAGAAAGTCAATGCAATCAACAAAAATGTCCTCTCTCTCTTTCGCACATGTGAACTCGAACCCTACAATTTCAGATCAGATCGAACAAAATGAAGAAGGATGAATGTGTATGATGATGCCTCCAAGTGATGCCTAGTGAGGCGTATTTATATGTGGTCTAGGTGGACGAATTTCTCCTTTAGGTCGACTTGTACTTTTTGAGGTGACATGGATCAACATTAAAAATAATATTTTCCCATGTGCAAGTTTAATTTTTCCAAGGGCAAGTAGGGTCTCCTTAGGGTTTGCTGGGCTTCCCAAATGGGTAAATTGCTCCCTCAGCTGCCAATTTTCAAGATGACGTACCTTAGATCTACAGTGACTAGGGTTTAGTTCTACTTCTGTTTTGACACTTCTTTTGTGGCCAAGAATTGTAGAGAGAGGCTAGCTCTCCTTTGTAAATTGTGACATAATTCTGAAGTTGACCGAGTTATTTTGGGTGAATCTCCTCCACAGTTCGTTGACTATCACAGTGGGAATTTCGACCATCTATTGCAATGACCTCAAGCCTAGATTTCAGCCTCCTTGTGCAGATCAACTTATTGGACAAAAGTGACATCTGTCTCTCATTCTATGATCAAACTTTGATTGGGCATTGCATTGTTGATTATTTTGGATTTGTTGGATCATTTTGATGTACTATTGATGGACATAATCTCTCTCTCATAAGGAAAGAATTTTTGGGTTTTCCTCATGTGGGGTTTTGCCCTGGCTGTGAGCCTAGTCCTGTTGTGTCTTTTTCTTTTGTTCTATGTTTACTGTGATCTCTATTTACTGCTTTTGATGAAGAAATAATGGTTGAAGTTTGTCATGTATAACTGCGTGTTGACTAAAGTATAAGGAAGGAACAATTTATTTCAACAGTAGTAGTTATCAGTTGTGAAAAACAACTCTAGTCTTTGCATCACTAGAATTTCAACAGTCCAAACTAGGAACAAAAAGTCCAAAAACAATATTTCCAACAATCTTTATGTTGGATATCTGTAGTCTCCCCTTGTCTTTGACATCAATGAAAACAATATTTCCAATAGGCTGCACCAAGGAGACTTTTACAGACTTGAAGACAATGATATCTAGACACAAGATAACAAAAGCTAGAAGAAAGAGGAAAGAATAATGATGAAGACAAGAGAGTAAGGTTGCTTGCTTTGTCAAGACAATTTTGAATTGGATGGTTAGCCTTTCCTTGTATTCATAATATTTCTTCCCATTTTATTTATACTAGCTAGAGGAGGAGGTCGAATTCTCTGTAATTGTCCATCACCATGCATTGTTGAGTCAATTGAGTTTTGACTAGAGAAGAAAATCTAGTTAAATGGACCTTGCTTGAGTTGAACTGAAGTATCTCTAAGCTGTCATTTGATAAAAATAACTCTAGCACAGACCTAACTAATTCAACTTGGGTAACAAACATTCTTGAAGTATTATTGGCAAATTTCTCCCTGATAAAAATATATCACAAGCCAATTTTAGTTTGGTCGACTTATCTAATTTTATCTTAAGCATTTTGACTTTGCTTATTTTCCTTCCTCAAGCAATTTTCTAATAAATTCGACTTGGTATAATTTTAGGAATTTGAGTTAGAGTGTTTTTTTTATTTTATTTAGGAAGGAAGGGGAGTAAAATAAGGGAAGAAAATTGGAAGGAAAAGAGTGAAAGGTGGAGGGAGAATAGGAATTGAAATAGGAGATAAAAGAGGAGTATGAGTAGGAGAGAACAGAGGAGAGGGAAACACATTAGGAGAGGAAAATATGGTGGAGAAAAGTAAGTTGCCTTTCTTGTCATGTCACACCCATGTGCTTTGCCACAACATTGATGACTCATACAGAATCTTTCCACTTGCCCAATCATGATTGCCACATGTCAGTCCCTTAGATTGCCACATCATCTTGTTATAAATAAACATACTAAAAATAGTAGTCCCCTCAAAATAGGAAAAGTAAGAAATGCTCAGTGTACACCTAAAGGTAAACATTGTTAAAAATAAAAGTATGACTGCATGCCTACTACATTATCCTTATTAGACTCGAAATCTGATGTAGAACCCAAATATGTTGTCAGAGCTTCCATGTCTAGATTGTTAAAAATAGAAATATCTTGTATTTTGACGAAACAACCCTCGTTCACTCAGAACTCAGTGGGGAGTCCAAATATGAATCAGACTTGAAATGCAACCAATGCCAAAAATAGAAAATTCTCAGAATCTCATGAAACCATACTCATTATATTCACCTTTCTGTTAGGAATCCAAATCCATGATCAAAATCGACATGCAGAGATACCACTAAAAAAGAAAGTGCTTGCATGTCACTTGTAAGTAGCTCATTGGACTTGGAATCTTGCAAGGACTCTAAATATACCCATTATCTATGACATGCGAATTTTCAGACGAAACCTGTGAAAAATAGAAGTGTGTCAGGCATGTCACCTGGAGAAGCCTCACTTGAATCCTAAGCTCATAAGGACTTTGAATATGTGATCAATACTGTTGTACAAGTCTTAGAACTCTGCCTATTAGAAAGTAGGGGACTTGCTAAAAATATTAAGTCTTTCCAACTTGTAAAACTGTGTCTGAATCATCATTGTATTAGTCCTGCAATCAATCTCCCTAGGACCAACCCCCAATTCAAATGGAAATCTATCTTTGAACCTCCAACCTAACGAAATATGCTAGTCCTTAACCCTCCAAGGCGAAAATTTAGGGGTTAGCGGGACTCTAGGTTGGTTTTGGAATGTTGTCTTGTACCTAGGCATCGAATAAACTTCCTTGGACCTGGACTGCTGATTTTTGTAGCATCCGGAAGTGTTCCAAGTCTCAAACTTTGCAGGGAGGCTTGGACAAGAACATTCCAAAGAACCCATAAACAGTTTGTGGAAATTCTACTCCGTTCAAGAATTATTAAAATAATTAATTATTTTAATGGAGACCCTAAGTCCAAACTTAGTAAAAGGAAATAATTAAAAGACATTAATAATTCAGAGTGTGAATCTTCTAGAAAACATGGATCAAGTCAAGATTTAATCTTAGCCATTGATTAATATTTTAATTTGGGCCGCTGGTTCTCCAACAGGAAGATTATAAAAGAGGGCTTGAGGGTCACTTGGAAGACAAGTCGGGCACACACTCAGTACCTGAAGGAGGTCCATTATGATGTAGAATTTGATCTCAGCGGGAGAGTTGTAGGGCGAGAAGTTGCAGAAGCAGGAGGAGGTCAGGGGTGATCGAGATGAGAGTCAGAGAGCAGTAGTGGGTCTCTGAAGGTAGCTTGAGGCTACAACGCAGAGACCCCACACAGTCTCTACGCAGATTCATGCAGTCCAGCTCTGTGACTGTGCAGAGAATCACACAGATTGACGCAAGGGCTTACAGGGGCTGTTCTGGGTGTCAGAAATTTGTCCGAGAGAGCTATGGATTCAGTCTCAGGTGGTTCAGAATTTATCTGCCAAATATTTCCTTGTAAAGATATCATTTTCTGAAGAATTAATAAAAACCCTCATCTACTGCACCGGTTTTCCCACATTGGGTTTTTCCGGGGACATTTGTCCAAAAATAACTGTGTACATGTGAATGATTCTTGTGCTTGTGTTCTCTATTGTTTATTTCTCTGCATATATAATTGTGAATCTTGCAGTAGTATTTATTTCGATATTTGTCGGAAGATTTCTGAATAATAACTTATTGAAATAATAAGTAGGAGAAATAAATCTATCACTGCAACTAGTTGAGAATTTTCACATGGTATCAGAGCCAAAAATGAATAACAGAGAGGGGGCATCTATCAATGAACAAAGATCTACGCAGTTCTCTAGGGCAACAACGCAGAAGGGTTCACGCAATCCTCCAGGGGGGGGGGGGAAGCACGATAGAACGGATGGATCACGATGTATCTGTATTAGCATCTAGATTAGAGGAAGATTTTGCTTGTGTATCAAGCACTACTTCCTCAGATGTTTGGTATATTGACAGTGGAGCATCTGCCCACATGATGGGAGTACGGCACTGTTTTTCCGACTACCAAGAAGAGTAGATGAATTTCAAAATAACCATGGGTAATAAAGCAAAGTGCACTCCCATTGCGAAAGGTACTGTAGTTTTTCAGATCGAGGCAGGGAACATAATCCGGGCCACTAATGTACTGCTTGTACCGGGTTTGGGGATGAATCTACTCTCTGTGTCACAACTTCTAAACCGAGGATATGACGTCTACTTTATTGGCAGTAGAGTCTATGTCAAGCACCCCAGTTGGAAGAAGAATGCACAAATCGGGGTAAGAAGCAACAAGCTGTACAAACTGCAACTTGATTCCCTAATGGCAATGATTGGCAGCGTAGATGAAACATATCTGAATGAGCTATGGCACAGGAGAATGGGGTATTTGCATCATGGGGTGTTGAGAACTCTCTAGAAGACTGTCACAGGTGTTCCAGAATTGAGCACCAAGCGAGATGATGTCTGCAAGGGGCGCGTATTGGGGAAATATGCCAAGGCAACATATCAGAGAGGCAACAATATGGCCAAGGGTGTGTTAGATATAATACATTCAGACATCTGCGGACCAATGTCCACGAGAGCTCTTAGTGGTGCCGAATATTTCGTCACCTTCATTGATGACCATTCCAGGAAAACTTGGATCTACTTCCTAAAGACCAAGGATGAAGTCTTTAGTCGATTTAAAGAGTTCAAAGCTCTGGTGGAGAATCTGACAGGGAAGCAGATCAAGGTATTGCGATCAGATAATGGAGGTGAATACATAGATAAATAATTCACCGGATTCTGCGCAAAGGAAGGCATTAAAAGAGAATGGACAACTCCATACAATCCGGAACAGAATGGAGTGGCAGAAAGGAAGAACCAGACTATTGTTGAAGCAACCAAAGCTATGTTGTATGACCAAGACATGCCCAAATTCCTATGGGCTGAAGCGTGTAATACAACTGTCTACATTCAGAACATAACTCCTCACACTGCACTGGGAAAGATCATGCCAGAAAGTGTCTTCATTGGCAGCAAGCCCAAAGTGAGTCACTTTAGGATCTTTGGCCGTACAACTTACTGTCATGTACCCAGTGAGAAGAGGAAGAAGTTGGAGATGAATGCTGAAAGGGGGTATTTAGTGGGATACATTGAGAATGCAAAGGCTTATCGCATCTACGTTCCTGAGAGCAGGAAAGTAGTGGTGGGAAGAGATGTGAAATTTATGGAGGAGAAAGCCTTCAGAAGATCACGGGAACTGCCTTTTGTTACACAGTCAGAGGAAGAGCCTCTGGTCTAGCCCCATCATCCAGCAGCAGAAAATTCAGTGGCCTCTCCAAGGCATAGTGATCCAAAGGATGGGTCTCTTGAAGGTTTGCAAGAAGTAGAGCCGGTAAATTCACCCACCACCAGTGGAAGAACGAGCAGGGAACTTCGACAGATTCTGAAGGATGTAGAGGATTTTGTCGGAAATCCCAGGAATGAGAAGAGATAGCGTAAGCAGCCTGAGAGGTATCAAGCCTTGGTTTCTCAAGTCGGAGAACCCTCCAGTTTCCGGGAAGCTGCTCAACACCAGGTATGGGTTGATGCAATGGTGGAAGAGTATAGTTCCATCATGACAAATGATGTCTGGGAAGTAGTACCCAAACCATAGGAGAGATCTGTTGTAGGATCCAGGTGGATCTACAAGATCAAGCATGCTGTAGATGGCAACATCGAGAAATTTAAAGCCAGGTTTGTGGCTAAGGGTATGCTCAGAAGGAAGGAATAGACTATGAAGAAACCTTCGCCCCGGTAGCCAGATAGACATCTATCAGTTCTGTGATATCCCTTGATGCGCAGATGGGATGGGAAATTCACTAGATGGATGTCAAGACGACATTCTTGAGTGGTGTGATAGAAGAAGAAGTGTATATAGAACAACTAGAGGGCTTTGAGACACATGATCAAAAGACTCATGTGTGTAGATTGAAGAAAACATTATATGGACTGAAGCAAGCTCCCAGAGCCTGGTATGGTCGAATTGACAACTATCTGCAGAAGATGGGATTCGTCAAGAGTGATGCAGATCCAAATCTCTACTATCTAAGAGTAGGAAGTGAGCCATTGATACTGGTGTTGTATGTGGATGATCTGTTCTTGACAGGATTATCAAGGCTCATCACAGATTGCAAGAAGAATTTAGCTGAAGAGTTTGACATGAAGGATCTGGGATAGATGCACTATTTTCTGGGGTTGGAAATTTGGCAACAGGATGGGGAGATCTTCCTTGGTCAAGGAAGATACACTACAGAGATTCTGAAGAGATTCCAAATGGAGGATTGTAGACCCATGACTACTCCAGTGATTACCAACTGGAGGAAAATCGACACGTCCGATGATGATGAAGCTGATCCTTTGCTGTACAGACAACTCATAGGGTCATTGATGTGACTGGTAAATACAAGGCTAGACATCTGTTATGCAGTTAATACCCTAAGTCAGTTCATGGTTGAATCGAAGAGGGCACATTGGGCAATAGCCAAACATGTTCTCAGGTACCTTCCAGGAACAATCGAGCTTGGATTGAAGTACACCCATGACAATGATGTCAGGTTGAGTGGTTTTACTGATGCAGATTGGGCTAGTAGTTCAGTTGATCGAAAGAGTACCAGTGGGTACTGTTTCAGTCTGGGATCAGGAATGACTTCCTGGTGCAGTAGGAAATAGAAGTCCGTGGCACTGAGATCAGCGGAGGCATAGTATATGGCAGCTAGCACAACTTCGTGCGAAGCCATATGGCTTAGGAAACTATTGGTAAATCTACTCGAGGAGAAAATGGAAGCGACCATAATTTTATGTGATAATCAGAGTTGAATAAAGCTCTCTGAAAATCCTGTGTTTCATGATAGGTCGAAACATATTGACATCCGGTGTCACTTCATCAGGGACTGGGTACAACGTGGAGCTGTTCAGCTGCAGTACACTCCAACAGGAGAACAGGTGGCTGACATCCTTATCAAGGCTTCGGGAAAGACAAAGTTTGTCTACTTCAGAGAAAAGATGGGGATGATGAAGAATCCCTTCCAGTACCAGGAATGGAGGATTCAGTATTCAGAGGGAGTTGTAGTACAGATGCAACAAGTGACAGTGGTAGTGTCAAAGGTAGCAGTACAGGGGGCAGCGGTGTAAAGGGTGTTTCAGAATCAGAGCAACATGCAATAGACATTGTTGGAACATTTTCCTCACTAAGAGCGAGTGTTGATTTTTGTAGTAATCAGAAGTGTTCCAAGTCTCAAACTTTGCAGGGAGGCTTGGACAACAACATTCCAAAGAACCCAGCAACAATGTGTGGAAATTCCACTCGGTTCAAGAATTATTAAAATAATTAATTATTTTAATGCAGACCCTAAGTCCAAACTTAGTAAAAGGAAATAATTAAAAGGCATTAATAATTCAGAGTGTGAATCTTCTAGAAAACATGCATCAAGTCAAGGTTTAATCTTAGCCATTGATTAATCTTTTAAACTGGGCCGTTGGTTCTCCAATAGGAAGATTATAAAAGAGGGCTTGAGGGTCACTTGGAAGACAAGCCGGGCACACACTCAGTACTCGAAGGAGATCCATTCTTTTGTAGAATTCGATCTCAGCGGGAGAGTTGCAGGGCGAGAAGTTGCAAAAGCAGGAGGAGGTCAGGGGTGATCGAGATCAGGGTCGGAGAGCAGCAGTGGGTCACTGAAGGTAGCTTGAGGCTACAACACAGAGACCCCACGCAGTCCAACTCTGGGACTGTGCAGAGAATCACACAGATTGACGTAGGGGCTTACATGAGCTGTTTTGGTTGTCAGAAATTTGTTCGAGAGAGCTAGGGATTCAGTCTCAGGTGGTTCAGAATTTATCTATCGAATATTTCCTTGTAAAGATATTATTTTCTGAAGAATTAATAAAATCCTCATCTGTTGCACCGTTTTTCCCACATTGGGTTTTTCTGAGGACATTTGTCCAAAAATAACTACGTACATGTGATTGATTCTTGTGCTTGTGTTCTCTATTGTTTATTTCTTTGCATATATAATTGTGAATGTTGCAGTAGTATTTATTACAATATTTGCCGGAAGATTTCTGAATAATAACTTATTGAAATAATAAGTAGGAGAAATAAATCTATCATTGCAACTGGTTGAGAATTTTCACATGCACATGGGATGTTAGATCCATCCCTAGAAAAGGGACACATTGCTGAGGGCTTTGGATATGCCCCAAGTAAATGTTGTATATAAGGCTGTCTTGAATTTCAAAATCGATAAAAGATAGTGCCCAAAGGATGTACACTAGGTGCTACAGAAACTACCTTTGGAAGTTACTTTGGGAGGTCACAAAAAAACTCTAATGTTATGTTTGTTCCACAAGGAATGTAAAGTATTCCATGAAGCTAAACAATTGTCGGGAACCAAACAAACAATTGACTTGTATTCATCCCTCTTTTAATGTTCAAAATTTTCAATGTTAGAGATCAAAAAATTCATTTTTATACCATATCAATTTGTCTTTTAGTTCTATGTATAGATACCTTTTGCAAGCACCTTTTTAATCAATAATGTTTGTATTCTATCTATATTTTAAATTAAAGCATAGAGCTAATCCATTTGAGAGTACATGTATTGAAATTTTCAAATCAATTAATAGGTATTGCTATAGTGTTTAACTATGTTTTTACAATATATCTTTTTCATCTATATAATGTTATTTAGTTGCATAATGGGAAGCAACATGATGAGATTTTAGTGTCTGATTCATTAGAAGTTTGTTTCTTATTACATAGTTAGAATGTGTGTATTTATTGGTGATTGACTTAGTTCTTGAAACATGCTGTTTGTTGGGGACCTTGTCCACCACTTGAAAGTTGATGCTCATTTATGTTATGTATATCGAGATTCTTGTATTCATTGGTTTTGTTTTTTGTTATGTAGGAGACGCATGGATGGAACACTTAAAGCATTGGAGGAACAACAAAATGCCAAGAAAGAGGAGGTGTGTAGTAATTGAAGATTGTTCATTCCAATTATTATAATATCATTCGTAAAGCCCTGGGTTATTGTTTGTAAGGAAATATGAACTAGAGAAACATGACATGATTTTATCGATAACAATTCTTTCCAATCAATAACCAAGGAAATTAATCACAGGGTATAACATAATTAGTTATTTCAAAGTGCTTTTGGTTTATGGATGTTACAATTAGTTGTTCTAGTATTTGGCTTATTCTTTTAATATTCTTTTATTTTGATTTTCTTTTACTTGAACGACATAATGAAATTGTATGTATAAAGAAATGGTGTAGAGCCTTTACGACAAAGGGACCAGTGACAGATTGAGTGCTATAGCCAATATCTCTTCCTATTCAAGAAGCAAAGGCCACATAAATGGAAGGAAATTGGTAATGCCACCACTTGCATGCTTGCAAAACAGAACAGTGACATGAAGTAATAATGGATATGCATGTAATTGGATGACTTTATTGAGCAAGGGGTTAGTCAATTTATGGATGGAGTTTCAAGCATTGCCACAAAATGATGCCTAACATGTGCATAAGGCAAGGAGTAATATGCACGATTAGTGGGTGTTGACAATGAAGCAAACACATTAGCAATAAGGATATATAACTTTATAAGACTAATTCAATTCAATAATGTAGTAGTCAATGTTGAACAACTTGGCTCGACCAATGATTTTTTTTTTGTTATGTGGGGTGAATTATATTGATTGCAAAAACTAGGCTTTATATAGAGGATTACAAAAGTTAAGTTGGTCTCTCACAGGGGAGATCGAACCATAGCCAAAAATAGACTCTCCTAAAGGAGGAGAGGGTTAACTAAGAACTAAAAGAGACAAAAACCAGACTAAAACTGAGACATTGGCCTAATTGGCTTGGTACAAAAGTAACTGAAAGTGTGAGACCACTTGTCAAAATCATATCACAGTCAGGTTGAGGGGTCTGAATCTGAGATTGCAACTGGGATGGGTGTTATTAGGTCCTCTAAACTTCTTCCCATTGTTGGGGGAATGCCAAGATGTTGCTGAATCTTCTCCGTCCTTCGATCTAGATCCCTAAAGTTCTTTTGTAGGTGTTCAAGGGAGTGAAGAATTTCCATGCAAATTTCATGACGGTCTAGAAGATTCCGTCCCAATTGAAATTTCATTTCCCAGTAAAGATCCACTTCCTACATATATTGGTTAAATCGACCCCTCATATGACCTGTATCCGGGTTCCAACCTACATATTCAATAAGAACCTCAATGTCTGGTAGGGGGGTCCTATGAGAAGAGGCTTCCCCCTCTGTCCTGATGAGTTCTTCCTATATATGGGCGAGCGTGAGCTCTCGATAACGAGAGGCAAAATCCTGAATCCCATGATGCATCTGTGTATGACCCGGGTGGGCCCGCTCTTGATAATAAGCGGCTCCCCTTCTGACTCAAGCCCATTGGCGTGTCATGGAGAACCTGGCAACTGGATATATAGATTTAAACCACGTCCCAAACTAACTAATGGGAGCATTGAAGGCAAAGGATTGCCACAAACTGCTGGTGCTAGGAGCCAGGAGATGAATGGCACAAGGACCAACCAAGAGGATGACCATGACAACCAGGCGTAAGTGCAAAATTGATTTTGTTTAAGCCAACCACCAAAGTTCCTCCCGACGCTAACCTACAGGGTTATAGGAAGACCGCCTTGCATGTAGAGAAAACAAAATAACACAACCAAGTGGGAGATATGGAGCCAAAGCCACTAATGACAAGGTGAGATACAACCAGAGATAGAATTGGATTCCCACAACCACCTAAAACCCACCAACCACCAAGCCATAGGCTGACTAACAGGCTAACAAACACTCGACGTTGGCCCTTGAATACCATAAAAAAAGAAGGAAATAGCTGCGAATTCCTCCCTTGCGCAAATTTTCTATCGAACTCCCACTCTTGGATATGCATTCAACTTGGTGTTTGGTTCCACTGCACAACGTGGTCTCTCTTGGCTACTCCAATCCCAACGCTACTCAATCCCAATCCACCACTTCATTTGATTTACTTGCCGGACATTGTTTACCTTCGCCCACATTCGTGACCTTTGTGTAAGCCCAAAGATTTAACAACGTGAGTCTTCATAATAACCTCCCTCATCACACATAAACTGCTTGAACAAATCTACCTTTCATTGCGTCGTTGCACATTGCCTTGTTCCTCGGCTCATTAGCCAGGTGGGGTGGTGGCAACCCTCCCCCACATTCTCGATTGTTACCCCATCTGGGTTTGGGCGTTCTTTTTGAGAAAAATGCCAACATGCAACCTTTATTGGTGAGTCTAGTAGGAGTTCTAGGTTGACGCCTGTGGCAGAGAAGAGTGAAGATATCCATTGTTCGCAAGCAAATCAACAATTTTGTTCCCTATTTTTTAACATGCAACGAAATAAGTGTTAGAATACAAAATATAAGGAGGGATACCTGTTCCAAAATAGATTCTAATCTCTAGCTCGATGAGACCTTATGGGTATGTGTACCAACTTGAAGCTTTCTGATCATGTTTATAATGATTTGTAAATCTACTTCCACTAAAAGCGTAGTGAAATCTTGAGTATGGGCAAACTCCAATCCCATACCAAGACCCATACCAAGACCCATGAGCTCCATTGCATTATTACCGTTGATAGCAATTGTTCCTAAATAGGTGAAGAATGGCAAGCATGATTGATCTATGATTATTCCCCCGTACCTCGTTGTGCCCGAATTACCTTTGGCAGCACCATCAAAGTTCAATTTTAGAAAAGAGGGTGGAGGAGGAATCCAATTGACATGACTAAATGTAGGGGTGGGGGACTGTGGCGAAGGGGATTTGTTGACCACTCTGTGTCAACGACCCCATAGCAATACACCCATTTTTTCGCAAAAGGGATCCATCACGTTCGAGTGTCCGTGCCATTTAGATTTCGTCATTCAGTCGACAATTTTGTAAAATATGTAAACCCATCCTGCATGTTTATAATGTAAATGATCGTAGTAAGACCATCATGTATGTAACCTATTTCACATGGTTCGGGTTCGAGTTCCAAAGATGAAGTTCGATTCAAATTCGAATTTCTGAATAAGATTCAAATAAGGTTCGTCATTAGGTTCGAGTATATATATATATTTTTTAATCTTTTTATTTTAATTTATCATTATATAAAAAAATTATCAATATTTAATATGAATTTATTTTCTAATATTCTAATATATGTGATATAAAGGATATTAATTATAAAATTGATGAAATAAATAAAATTAGAAAACTATAAACTACTGTTTACCATGTTTGTGATATAAAATATATTAACAAATAATGAATAATTTATAAGATGAAAAAATTGATAATTATAAACCAATCATGGGAAAACTGGTAACTGTGGACCATTGTTTGAGTGATGACTTAGGTGTCGCGACAGAATGACTATGGTGAATATAGCGGGCAACATGAGTCGTAACAATGGAGATGCTAATTATTCGATCCAACAAATGAAACAATGCCACGATGCAGATGCTAATCACTCGATGCAGTAAATCACACAGTGCCCCGGTGCAGAGGTTTGCAATAGCATGGTTCGGGGAGGTGGCTTGATAGGATTTAACTCTTAAATTCTGAATGGAACCTAATGAAACATAGAAGAATATGATTTAACCTCACAGAACCATGCGAAAGCAGTCGATGACAGATAACCTCAACGAACCTTTAGCCAAACCTAAACGAACTTTTTTTTTGGGGTTCGTTGAATTTCAAACTTCAACCTTGAAGTTCGACGAACCCTGTGACACTGTATGTAACAACCTAGGTAAGTCTAGTATTTTGGTGACGATTTCTATCCTAGGAGGTTTTTCGTCTCACTGGTCCATCTGTGTCTCTAGACACAAATTATCGACAAAGTTTTTCCCCTCCAGCCTCACCCCATAGCTAGGGTGGATATTGTCATCAGGCTATTAAGTGAGTCCTAGTGTTTTTTATCGAGGCTTTGTAAAAGTAGTTTGGGAATGATCCTAGCTATTTGGATAGATCGTTTTATTACAGATTGTTGGGTCTACTAGATCGTATTTTGAGTCGCAGAATTGGGTAGATTATTGAGGGTCTAGTACGAACAGTGTTCTCCCTCATGAGTTTAATGTGTTAATCTTATGTAAAGAGGCTTGAAAAAATAATTAATCCCCTCATAAGTCAATTATTTAAAATTTCTGGCCAAATTAAATAAAAAATCCTAAGCCAGAAATTTAATTAATTTTATGTCCTAGGAAAATTTAAATTCTTCAAAAGCAAAATTTGCGGGTCTCTAAAAGAATAAATTTTAAAGGTCCTGGGCCAAGGGAATATTTAAAATTTTGTATCCTTGGGCCTTGGTAGTTAAGTCAAAGTCAATTTTTTGAAGTAATTAACTCAACATTATTATTTTTGAGTTAATTAAAAAGGAATTAAATTAAAAATTCGAAATTCCTTAAAAAATAAATAATTTCGACGGACGAGATTAAAAGATAATCAAATCTTTTTCGATGGTCGAGATTACTTTGACGGGGATCAAACGAACTAGCCATTGGAGAATTTATCTAGAAATTAGAGGTCTCTCTCCACTATTATCCTCCGATCATTAAATTGTGCAGTTGCTTGAAAAAGCTCTTGTAACCTTTTCTGATTAATAAACCACAAATATTTTGGGGTTTCAAACTGTGGTGTTCATTTTTCAGATTTATGTGCTAATATTGCTCTTAATATGCTGCTGCTTTTATTTGCATTTGCTGGTTAATAGCCTTTTAGGATCGATCTGTGCACATGTATCTTGTACATATTTCTAGTTTTTTTAAATATCATTTGAGTTTGATAGAACTACCAAGTATCTATATTTTTTGATGATCTTATGATTATTTTTTGAATCTCTATTAATCTAATAATCAGATTTGAGTGCGTAGAAGTTATTATTCAGGATTTGGGCGTTTGGGGAAATCTTCAGCCGGATCAACTGACTCTCAAATTACAAAATCTAAAATGGCCATTGTTTTTAATTTCTGAAGTCATCTTACAAGATATTTTATTTGCAGGGTTTTTCTTGGGCTTATGCCTTTTTAAAATTTTCAGTTTATTTCTAAATTTTTGCAAATTTGTTTAAATCCAGCTAATAGAGGGCTTTGATATGCTAGATTTGTAGAATATTATTGTAGATTTGTAAATATCAATTTTTTTTTAATTCATTGGGGTTTTGAGTATTCATATTTTTGTATGTACATGTGTTGTGTACTTGGGTTTTCCTTGTTCCTGGTTTTGTGCAAGTGATATTGGAAGGTCTTCAAAGTTTGTTTGTTTGTTTTTTTTTTTTTTGTTAAATCTGAGATAAATATAGGCCCTGGAGGGGGTAAGATCTGATCTCAAGATCAAATTGTTTGTAGATCTGAGCAAGATCTAGGCCTCGGAGGGCAAGATCTTGCCTCAAAATATAAATTTTTGCAGGAGCATTTGATTAATTTTTTTTAATCTGAGTTCACTGGTTGAAATAAATTTTTGGGCAAGGAGAAATTCAAAATTTTTTGTGCACCAGTGTGCTTGTAATTTTCTGCTGCTGATCCCTTGTCTGCTGCTCGAAATATGCCTTTCGACCTCTGCGTGCTGCTCATTTCCTTCACGCAGCTTCCTGCTCTTCGTTTCTTTCCCATCTGCTGCCCTCACGCAGTTGTTGCATCCTACCTTCCTCCCTTCATCTGCGTGCTCCTTGCCCTCCTTGTTGCGTTTTTCCCTGTGTCCCTTTCCTCTCGCTGTCTTTTTCCTTACATTTTCATCAGCCTCCTCTCTGCGCGGTCCTTGCTGCGTGTTGGCTCTATGTGCATCTCCAAATCCTCTGTCCATTATTGTTCCTGCGTACTTCCCCATTGCTGCTCTATCCCTCTCCTTGCGTGCATTCTCTCTACATCTCGACCTTCGCTGTAGTCTTCGACCTCTGCTCCTCCCTCATCCTTTGCCTCCCCAACCTTCGAACCCCGTGTCTCTTGCAGCTTGGGTCCTCAATTTCCTTCCCGACAACCCATTCCTCTCGCTCGTAGACTTGCCTTAACCCTAACTCAAATCAAATCAAACGATAACATTCACATTTTTTTTTTCTTTGGGTTTTGTAAAGTTCCGAACTCATTTTTTAAAGTAATAAATTATTTTTTTTCTTTTAATTTTTAAATTTTTGATTTTTGTAAAGTTTAATCAAATTTTTATTAACATTTAAAAAGTTAAAATCGGTAAAAAAATCTCATTTTTTTAGATTTTAATTTTTTTTTTTCAAAATTAAAAAACTTAGTAAAATTTTATTTACTAACTTCAAAAAATTAAAAAGTCAAAAATTTCTCTATTTTTATTAAGTTTTAACTTTCGTCCATAGTTTAATTTTTTATTCTTTTTGTATGCTACAATTTTTTTGGGAAAAAATCAATCTTAGTGTTTTGAGATTATTGCTAAAGTGTGAGTATCGTAAGTGTCAAAGGAAATTTTTAATCAAGGGAGAAATGTAAATGTTTCTATAGTCAAAAGGAAAATTAAAATTGTTTAACATATCTAAAGTTTGACTATAGGGAAATTTTAAATTTTCTGGATTGAAATACTTAAGATTATCATTTAAATTCAGAATTGCTTAGCATTTAAATTCCATGGTTCTTTCATGATAATCGCTTTCGAAATTTAAAGTGCTTAAGTCTCGCGTTTGGTTTTGAATATTTCGTGCTTAACATCTATTGAGATTAATCGTCATTTAATGAGCTCTAGCTGTGGTTTAAATTACTTGAATTAATATCTGTTGCACATTGAACTTTTGGATTTTTTCAAGTAATGGGATTATGGTAAATTGCATGTCTTTCGTTTCCTAGATTGAATATCTTTAATGCATTATATTGAAGGTGATATTGAAGAATTGTAAAATATTTTGTTCTCTTTGAGCTATAATTGCATTGGAATAATAAGCTTGACATCATATTGTGATATTTTAAGTACATTGTTGAGACGTTTATCTTTCAGTGTAGTGAAGTGAGGGGCTATTTGAGTGATTGAAGACTTTGGCGCACATCTCATAAATAATCGTGGCATAATTGCTTTCATCCTTCAGTCTAGCTTTGTCTCCCTCCACCTCCTAATTCTCGTGCATTTGCATATTAAGTTAGTCTTGCATATTTAAAATTTACTTCCAAGCATAAGCTTGGTCGATAGAAAGATAGGTAGCCATCCATCTTTGCTTGAGAAGCCTGGTTTAAGTAGTACTTAAAATGGTGACCTTGTAGTCGTCAGAGCCACAACTCTCTGCAACGTTGGAGACACCGGGTATGTTAGATTTTCAGGAGAGGTATCGTTAATCACACCTTAGTGTGCTTCACTTTAACTTCTCTCTGCTACTTACTATGGAATCAGACTCAATATAGAAAGGGTTGAAGGGGTTGAACTTAGATAGACATTTAACTAAAATTAACCAATACTCTTTACATCCCACATTAGTCTTAAGATCTGCATTTCATATAACATAGTTGTTCATTCTAGCAGCAGTTGTTTATCAATTACTTGGTCCTAATTTCATAGCAAGATCATTGACTCCATAAGGCATTAGTATCAAACATTTAATCTAATAAAATCTGTTAAATCTCGCTAGATCTAAAACAAGTACTTGGTCGCTTGTCTGTGTCTTCCAAACTGGTTGGTTCCCAACTAGTTCTTCATTTCATTTCTATAAGGTCTACCCCCCTTAGGCTGCTATAAGGAGACAACTTAAACGGAGAGACTGGGATCAGGGTGACAACCCCCAATATGAGTCATTGTCACGATGCCTAAACATTCTGTGTGACAACAGGATTGAACCCAAGGGGGGTGGGGTGGAGGGGAGGCGAACCATCTATATAGAATGCTCGATTATCATCCTAAAGCCTACCAATCCTAAGGGGACCACGTGAGTGCAAGGATCAATTCCTTAACCTGGATTACAAAGAAGTTCGAAGTGGAGTGCGAGGGAACAACTCGACCTTTGAAAATTTGTCTATTTCGTTCTTTCTAGATTACCCAAAGAAGGAAGCCAAAGGAAAGGATCCAAATGCTATTGAGAACTAGTTAAGGAAGGCTTGGGAACACCAACAAACAAGGGTATTTGATGTGAAAATTCCGCTATCTAGAATCCTATTGCAGCAGCTGTTTAGATTTCTCCTATTTGTTTAATTGAACAAATTATTTATCGTGTGCTATGGTAAATATCGAAATAAAATACATTGTTGTATTCACAATAAAAATTTTGCGGAAAGTAAATGCAAGGAAAAATACTAGCACAAGTATAAACACATTAACATAATTATTTTTGGACAATTGTCCCCGAAAAAACACTATGTGGGAAAACCGGTGCAACAGATGAGGGTTTCTTTATTATTCTTCAGCAAAATCTCTTGTACAAAAATAACCAATAGAATAGAAGAGGAATATTTGTGAGAAATCTACAAACAATTTTCTCACTCACACCACAGTGAAATTCTGACTCTGGAGAGCCCCTGTACCTTCTCTGCGTCTCACTGCGTCAGCCTCTGCGCAGCCCAGCGTCATAGCGCCTGCGCTGTCCCTGCCACTGGGTCATTGCCTCTGCACTGTCCCTCCTTTGCGTTGCCTCCTCCGGTTTGATCCTGTACTCTCAGCTCTTGCTGATGCCCTCTCTCTCCAACCTGCAACTCTTCCTCTGATTCGATTTTCTCTTACCGAACTTCAGCCAGTGAGAAAATCGTTCTTCTTGGGTAATTGTGTATCTGCTCGGTGTCTTTTCCAAATGATCCATCATGTCTTTATAATCTTCTCGTTGAGTCTTCAACGGTCGAGATTAAATTGTTAATCAACGACTAAGATTAACTTGACTTGATCTTCGTCTTTTCTAAAAGATTCACATTCTGTTTTAATTAATATCCTTTAATTATTTTAATTTTCTAAGTTTAGACTTAGGGTCCCATTAAAAATAATTAATTATTTCCATAAAACATAATTTAAGTGGAATTTTCATTGGTCAAATAAGTTTTCTATTTTCAAATCTTGTATCTTTTGCCAGGAATTAGCTAGGGGATTTATCTAGGGAATATCTGAATGCCAAATTCGTTCTCTCTGTGAACTGGCCGCCGCTTTTGACGAAAAATGCAGAGAATGAAATTCTCGTTCTTTTGAAAACGATTTTTTAAACAGTTCTGGACCTAATTCCTTCCGAACTACATGTATCATACTTTTATGTTTACAGGCTAAAGTTTTAGCACATGATAATGAAAGTATATACTTTATACGATATAAACCATCTTGATTCTGGGTTCTTTGGAATACATGTGCCTAAGCCCCTCTGCAAATTTTGAGACTTAGAGCACATACGATGCTACCATAAATCAACACTCCCTCTTAGCGAGGAATGTGCTCTAGCAATACATCCAGCTGAAGTACTGCTCTAATTCTGCAACATCTCCCTCTGCGCTACTGATGTCTGACACTGCTGCCCACCAACACTGCGCTGTTGCATCCATGGTGCTGCTGACCTTGCATACTGCTGCTAACTGCTACTGCACTGCAACTCTCTGTTATCTTCTGCTGCTGTAACTGAGGACCCATTTGCTACTGAAACGAGTTCTCAACCACACCCATATGCTACCGAAACACGTTCTCAACCATACCCATCTGCTCCTTGAACTGAATGATTTTAGCTCTTCCTAGAGCCTTTGTGAGTACGTCTGCTACCTGATCTCTTGTGGGGACATACTGCAACTATATTGCCCCACGTTGAACACAATCTCTGATAAAATGACATCTGATATCTATGTGTTTTAACTTTTGACAGATCATGAAATATTGGATTCTCAGAGAGCTTGATACAACTCTGATTATCACAGTAAACACTAGTTGGTTCCATCCTCTTCTTGAACAAGCTCACAAGAAACTTCCTAAGCCACATGGCTTCGCACGTTGCTGTGCTGGCTGCCATATATTATGCTTCGAGTGAGCTCAGTGCTACCGACTTCTGCTTCCCACTGCACCAAGAGATCATTCTCGATCCAACTCTGAAACAATACCCGGAGGTACTCTTCCGGTCTGCGAAACTTTCTGCCCAATCTGCATCTATGAACCCTCTCAATCTGACATCATCTCCTCGGGTGTATTTCAACCCATATCCGACTATTCCACGCACATATCTGAGAACGTGCCTAGCTGCTGCCTAATGTACCCTTTTCGGTTCCACCATGAATTGACTAAGGGTGTTGACAACAAAACAAATTTCTAGCTTGGTGTTGACCAGATACATGAGTGACCCAATGAGTTGTCTGTACAAGGTGGGGTCCACTTCCTTGTCCCATGATGCATATATTTTCTTCTAGTTGGTGATCATAGATGTCACCATGGACTGACAATCCTGCATTCTGAATCTCTTCAGAATTTCCGTAGCATGTCATCCTTGCCCTAGGAAGATCTCTCCATTCTTCTGCGACACTTCCAACCCTAGAAAATAATGCATCAAACCCATATCCTTCATGTCAAATTTTGCTTCAAGATTCTTCTTGCAATGCTATATGAGCCTAGATGACCCTGTAAGAAACAGATAATCTACATATAATACCAGAATTAGTGGCTCATTCTCCACCATCAAATAGTAAAAATTGGGATCTGCATCACTCTTAATGAATCCCAGCTACTGCAAGTAGCTATCAATCCGATTATACCAAGCTTTGGGTGCCTGCTTGAGCCCATACATGGCTTTCTTCAACTTGCATACATGAGTTCTCTTCTCATGCGTTTCGAAGCTTTCATGCTATTCTATGTACACCTCCTCTTCTATCACCCCATTCAAGAATGCTGTGTTGACATCCATCTGGTGAATCTCCCATCCCATCTAAGCTGCTAGGGATATAACAAATCTGATGGAGGTGTATCTGGCTACAGGGGCGAAGGTCTTCTCATAGTCAATTCCTTCCTTTTGTGCATACCCCTTTGCCACAAACCTGGCCTCGTACTTCTCCACGCTACCATCTGCAGCGTACTTGATCTTGTAGATCCATCTTGATCGTACAATTGATCTATCCTCAAGTCTAGGTACAATTTCCCATACATCATTTGTCATGATAGAACTGTACTCTTCTACCGTGGCATTTGTTAGTGTCAGTATTTCAGTGATCAAATAACTCTCTTTTAATAGCTTTTCATTAAGTTATAAGTCAGAGTTTTATGTTTCAAAGTCAATTTTCAAATAAAATTTTGGTCACTGAAAGAGTCCATGTCAAACTTGCTGCTCCATCATCTCATCCATGGATGCCATCACCTTCAAAATTCTATTATATCAAGTGTCAAGAAAAGAGGAAGGAAAATCCTGACTGTCAAAGCTCCAAAGAATCAATATGCTTTTTCAGTTCAGTTGAAAGAAGAAAGTGCTTCTGTCAAAGTGTAATGGTGAGCAAGTTACTTTTCTGCCTTCATTAATCTCATTTACCTCTTTACCCATAATTCTTCCCTAAACTCAAAGTCTAGTGCTTCATTTCTTTCAAAACTCCTTTTTAACCATTCAGATTCATTTTTTATTGTTAAAAATCAGCTTCGCCCACCCACCAACAACCATATCGTATATATCATATATTATATATATTACATATATTATATATGATATACCTTCTTTCCGCACTTAACCCTTACCTCTATCGTAATTGTCAGTTTCCAACCATATTTGTAATTGCCGAAATTCTACAAACTTCCCGATGCGATATTGGTTGGGACCCATATTGCCCTTTGATACACCTCAAATACTTTGAAAATCCTTTATAATATGTTTCGAGCGACTTTATTCATTTTTCAAAAGACTTAATGTAATTTTTCATTGTCCTCTTTTGAAAAGTCTTTAAATGGGGCCCATCACCTTTTCGCATCGCAAGATCGTAACATCACTTACCTTTTCCACTTCCGCCTCATTTCCCCTATTGCGATATTGAGTGGGACACTTTCTTGCCACGTCATCGTCGCCAAACAGTCTGTTACCACCCCATCTCCCTGATCTCCGATATTGCGATATTGCGATATTGCTTTGACTTCTCGAAATGCGATAAAGCCTTCCCATTGTTGAAGTGCAATATGGTTGACTCTCGACTTGCGATAAGTGCTTCCGACCCCGATTTGCGATTGCGATATATATAAAGGGCTCTCCCTCTCCCATTGGCCCACATTCAACGTGTCTCCTTTTCATATCTTTCACATGCCCAGTCCTTTTGTTTGAAACCTATCTATACGGGTTTTTCCACTCCAACACTCTTTCTGCGTTATTTTGAAAACCTATCACGAAAAACAAGAAACCAAAGGAATGGAACAATGACATAGTTTTCTCCGGAACAACAATCAGATTTCCACTATACCCGCGCCACCATTACTTTCAACACCAACACGTTTTCACAAGGCACCAAGCAACATTGAAGGGACAATTGAAAGATTTATAGAAAACCAGGCAACAGTTGCTCAAACAGTTTCCTACTTATCAGCGAACCTGTACAACATGACCTACACTTCAGGATTAGAAATTGCCACATCAAGCATGGCTGCTGGGTTTGATAAACTTTAGATGAGTGCTTAGTTAAAGTTTTCTAAGTGATGTAATAAATAGAAACAAATTTCTTCCTATGTTCTTTCAAATGTAATAAAGTCCCTGTCCTTGTAGAGATTCAAAGGTCTAGCTTGTTGGCAGACCCATTCTAATCCATAAATACACATATTGTAGAGGAAGAAGGGGTTGGTAGTTGGTTGGTTGGATAATAGTGTTAGATAGTCTCATACTTCATAGTGGAGCTATTGTAAACATATTTTAATGAAATCAAAGATGTTGCAGCAACTATTGTGAGATTCTTGTGGTATTGCTTTTGAGCACTGTTTTCCTCTCTGTTACTCCATTTCCATTTCAGATTCTGTATGTTAATCTTTATTCTATAAACATAAATCATTTACATGCTTTGTTTATTAAGATTTTCATAAGTATGCCTTTCTTTTGATGAATGAATTCAGTAAAATGCTCATTCAAACCCTTGCCTTTTTCTTCACTTTCTTCTGATGAATGAATTCAGTAAAATGCTCATTCAAACCCTTGCCTTTTTCTTCACCTTCTTCTGATGAATGAATTCAGTAAAATGCTCATTCAAACCCTTGCCTTTTTCTTCACCTTCTTCTGATGAAGGAATCTAGTTAAATGCTCATTCATATTCCTACCTTTTCTACCATTATACACAATAACAATTTAAGTATGCTCAAATAGTTTACCTACCTGGCATCACTCTGTTCTCTGCGATTCAATCTTTGAAATCAACTTTAGTTTCCTTGGTTCATATTTCTATTCAGCATCCCAATTACCAATCAAAATTACTCATTTCAAAGCCTATATATATATGTATATATATATATATATCTAGCCGAAATTCCTATGGTACTCATCCATTCATTGAATTGTTAAAGTGACATAGAGAGAGCCCTCTCTGGTCTATGTAGGGCTAGTTGCCTAGCCAAAAGATTGGTTTGTGGTTACCTTTCTCCACTCCACTCCATTATCAGCCTTAGGAAGTTGGGGAGAGTGATAACATTATTGGTGCCGTTGCCGGTGATTCCAAATCAGTTTCAGAATCAAATTTAATGACTCCACTGGAGGACGAACCTTGTCAAGAAATATGAAAGGACAATATGGGAAGATCAGGTATTCAATTTGGACTTTCATTCAAGATGTCACATTCTTTGTCATGAAATATTTCTTCTCTTTTTTCTGAGCATGTCCGGAAAGTTTTTCAAAGTATATTGTGTTTGAGAAAAGATCATGGATTTTCATTAGATTCCCTTCCTTTGAAGGTTGTAAATTCAAATTCTTCATACATCTTTGATCCTGGGCCACACTCTTCTTCCGAATCTTATGATGACCATCTTCAACTTGATGAACCTCGAGAGATCAAGACTAATCCTACAGCTGCTGTACATACTTCTAAACCTTGCAAAATTCTAGATAGATACAAGCCACTCATCTTGCCTACTATACTTCATGATTTCCCTGAAAATTATTACAAATATCTTTCTAGGTTTGATGGACAATTTGGTAATATCACTGCTGAGGAACATATTCAGAGTTTTGAGAATTACCTCGGCCTTTTTGAGATTGATGAAGATGATGTTAGTATCAGGATCTTTGCTCTATCTTTGCAAGGCAAAGCCAAGGAATGGTTCAAAAACTTTCCAGTTGCAAGCATTGTTGATTTTCATCAATTTGTGAAAGTCTTCCTTGATAAATGGGTGATCAAGAAGGATCCTATTCTCATTTTAAAAGAATATAATCATTTGAAAAAGCAGCCAGGAGAAACAATGCAACAATTTTCAGTTAGGTTCAATCAAATATATCATTCAATCCCTGCTGATATAAAACCACCTATTGGTTTAGCTCTCTTGCACTACCTGGATGCTTTTGATTTTGAAATGGAATTTCGATTGAGAGAAATGGACATTACAACACTAGAAGAAATGCAAGACAATGCAATAGCTGTGGAAGCAAATTTGCTAGTTAAAAGGCTAAAGTTGAAGGCAAAAGAAGAAAAAAATATAGAGAAGGAATACCTGGCATCTTTAGAAGTAAAGCTCAAAATTTTGTTAAGTGCAGTAGAAGAGATGATGCAAAAGATCACCATAAGAGATGATCTTTCTGTTTAAGATCACCATGTCTCATTGATTGAAGAAAAACAAGTTGTTGATCTTAATCATTTTCTTTCCTATCCCAGTTGTCATAAATCTGATAATGATTACTTTATGTATGCATTAAGGGATAATGAAGAAATCAGATTTATAGATCAGTTTGCAGAAGAAAGAGAAGTTGCTGACCCAAAATTTTTTCCTGCTAATCCCAGTTGCCATAGATCAGAAAATGATTGTTATTTACATTCATTTATGGACAATCATGAAAATAAATTTGTAGATCAATCCAAGGAGAAGCAATCTGTTGATCTAATGTATATGTTTGATAACATTACTCATATTGATGATTTACCCAAGTATGATGAGTGTGATGATGACTATGTTATCAAAATCAAGCCCAACTCTTCAAAGCAATCAGAACCTGGTTTATGGGAGGAGGCCCAGTTTCAGCAACTGAAATGCAGTGATCAGCCAATATATATCTTTAATGACAGCAATGAGGAAAATGCAGAAAAAATTGAAATAAGTGAAGGATCTTTGCCCTTATGTTTCACTTCATTCCTGTTCATCAGAGAAAATTTTTCTAAGATAAAAAATCAGCAGTCTTTATGTGTTGATATTGACAACGAAAATAATAATGAAATTCTTGATCGGGACTCCTTAGTTTCAGAATTGCAGCCATCAAGTTTCAGTGAATTTCAAATTGCAGATGAAGATTTGGAAAGTGAAATATATGATCAAATGATGCAGGAAAATTCTTTACCATTGTGCTTTGAAACATTTCAGTTTTGGAAGAATTTTTTTTATAATATTTCTGAAGCAAAGAATGAGCAGCTTATGGAAAGTCATGTAGTCTCATTGGAATCAATGAATAATAAGTTGCAGCAGTCTTCTCAAGTTCTCCATGATCCGATAGTTGATGTTTTAGATGATTTATGCAATCAAAGTTCTTCTCTATTAATCAGCAATGAGCTTCAAAACAGGGATGATAAAAATCTGATTGGGCAGCCAGCATCATTGTCTTGTTCAGCAAGAGTATCATTCCAAAGTTCATCCGAAAAATTGCAGTCATATGAGCAAAGTAAGGATAAAGACGAAAGTTCATATTCAGACCACCTAGAGCAGAGCAGTAATGCGTTAGATGGGCTGGAAATCAAAATGTCTTCCTATGAAGATCCTTTTGTAGCATTCTCGAGGTCAGATTGTGGGCTCATGCTTTGTCATTTCATTAAGATTCAATCTGATTACAAATATTCATGGGAGTTGCCTTTTAGTAGTTCTCCTTTCTTGCTCATAAGCAAGCACTCACAGAGAATTCAATTAACAGCCAAAATGCTTACATGGTTGCATTGGCTGTTCCATTTCACTTGACAAAGTGAGTATACATAGGTTAGAATAGGCATAGTAAATAAGCTCAATTTTGAGCACTTTTTTAGTAGTATCTTCCAGTAAAGTTTGTAGTTAGTCTACAGTTAAGGTTATCAGTTTTCTTCTAATCAAGTCAGTTTTTGAGTCATTCATAGTCCAGTTTTGATTCCATTGCCCAATGGTAAGGCTACTTGGTCTACGGTGTTCTTGACACCTCCTGAAGGAGCTGCGATCCCCAGCTGGAGCCAATGTTAGTGTCAGTATTTCAGTGTTCAAATAAATTTCTTTTAGTAGTTTTTCATTAAGTTATAAGTCAAAATTTTATGTTTCAAAGTCAGTTTTCAAATAAAATTTTGGTCACTGAAAGAGTCCAGGTCAAACTTGCTGCTTCATCATCTCATCCATGGATGCCATCACCTTCAAAGTTCTATTATCTCAAGTGTCAAGAAAAGTGGAAGGGAAATCTTGACTGTCAAAGCTCCAAAGAATCAATATGCTTTTTCAGTTTAGTTGAAAGAAGAAAGTGCTGCTGTCAAAGTGTAATGGTGAGCAATTTTCTTTTCTGCCTTAATTCATTTCATTTACCTCTTTACCCATCATTTTTCCCTAAACTCAAAGTCCAGTGCTTCATTTCTTTCAAAACTCCTTTTTAACCATTCAAATTCATTTTTTATTGTTAAAAAGCAAGTCCGCCCACCCACCAACATCCATATCATATATATCATATAATATATATATATTACATATATTATATATGATATACCTTCTTTCCGCACTTAACCCTTACCTTTATCGCAATCGCCAGTTTCCAACCATGTTTGTAATTGCCGAAATTCTACAAACGTCCTGATGTGATATTGGCTGGGACCCATATTGCCTTTGATGTGCCTCAAATACTTTGAAAATCCTTTATAATATGTTTCCGACGACTTTATTCATTTTTCAAAAGACTTAACGTAATTTTTCATTGTCCGCTTTTGAAAAGCCTTTAAATGTTACCCATCACCTTTTCGCATCGCAAGATCGCAACATCACTTACCTTTTCCACTTATTTCCGCCTCATTTCCCCGATTGCAATATTGAGTGGGACCCTTTTCTGCCACGTCATCGTCGCTAATTGCATATCTTAATTTTCCATTGCCAAACAGTCTGTTACCACCCCATCTCCTTGATCTCCGATATTGCGATATTGCTTTGACTTCCCGAAATGCGATAAACCCTTCCCATCGCCGAAGTGCGATCTGGTTGACTCCCGACTTGCGATAAGTGCTTCCGAACCCGATTTGCGATTGCGATATATTTAAGGGCTCTCCCTCTCCTGCTGGCCCACATTCAACGTGTCTCCTTCTGATATCTTTCACGTGCCCAGTCCTTTTGTTTGAAACATATCTATACGGGTTTTTCCACTCCAACACTCTTTCCCCGTTATTTCGAAAACCTATCACGACAAACAAGAAACCAAAGGAATGGAACAACGACATAGTTTTCTCCGGAACAACAGTTCAGATTTCCACTATACCCGCGCCACCATTACTCTCAGCACTAGCACGTTTTCACAAGGCACCAAGCAGCATTGAAGGGACAGTTGAAAGATTTATAGAAAACCAGGCAAGAGTTGCTCGAACAGTTTCTTGCTTATCAGCAAACCTATACAACATGACCTGCACTTCAGGATCACAAATTGCCACATCAAGCATGGCTATTGGGTTTGATAAACTTCAGATGAGTGCTCAGTTAAAGTTTTCTAAGTGATGTAATAAGTAGAAACATATTTATTCCTATTTTCTTTCAAATCTAATAAAGTCCCCGTCCTTGAAGAGATTCGAAGGTCTAGCTTGTTGGCAGAGCCATTGTAATCTATAAATACACAGATTGTAGAGGAAGAAGGGGTTGGTAGTTGGTTGGTTGGATAATATTGTTAGATAGTCTCATACTTTACAGTGGAGCTATTGTAAACATATTTATATGAAATCAAAGATGCTGCAGCAACTATTGTGAGATTCCTGTGGTATTAATTTTGAGAACTGTTTTCCTCTCTGTTACTCCATTTCCATTTCAGATTCTGTATGTTAATCTTTAAGTCTATAAATAGAAATCATTTACATGCTCTGTTTATTAAGATTTTCATAAGTATGTCTTTCTTCTGATGAATGAATTCTAGAAAATTCTCATTCAAACCCCTGCGTTTTTCTTCACTTTCTTCTGATGAATGAATTCAGTAAAATGCTCATTCAAACCCCTGCCTTTTTCTTCACTTTCTTCTGATGAATGAATTCAGTAAAATGCTCATTCAAACCCCTGCCTTTTTATTCATCTTCTTCTGATGAACAAATTCAGTTAAATGCTCATTCAGATTACTACCTTTTCTACCACTATACACAATAACAATTTAAGTATGCTCAAATAGTTTACCTACCTGGCCTCACTCTGTTCTCTGCAATTCAATCTTTGAAATCAAATTTAGTTTCTCTGGTTCTTATTTCTATCCAGCATCCCAATTGCCAATCAAAATTACTCATTTCAAAGTCTATATATATATATATCTAGCCTAAATTCCTATGGTACTCAGCCATTTATTGAATTTTTAAAGTGACATAGAGAGAGCCCTCTCTGGTCTAGGTAGGTCTCGCTGCCTAGCCAAAAGATTGGTTTGTGGTTACCTTTCTCCACTCCTTTATCAACCTTAGGAAGTTGGGGAGAGTGATAACAACATCCACCCATACTTGGTGTTGTACGACTTCTTGAAAACTGGAGTGTTCTTCTACCTGTGCTACCAATGCTTGGTACTTGTCAAGTTGTTTACGTTGCCTCTTCTCGGTTCTGGGAGCTCCAATGAACTCCTTGCGTCCCTCAGTGTCTGTCGTGCCTCCCTACTGGTTCTACCACTGGTGGTAGGAGGTTCTCTCAATTCCTCCTCCTGTTCCTGCTGTTCCATCTGCTGAGAACTGCCAAAATCTTCTCCTCTCGAGGAAATGCTGGTGCAGGTCATTGTACTCGATCCTGGTGTCTATCCTCTTGCATGTCCTCCCTAATGCCCTTGCTGCTATTGGGCTAAAGGAACTTCTATTGAATGATCCTCTGCTGGCATCTCACGAGATTTCCTAAAAGCTCTATCTTCCATGAACTTAGCATCTCGCCTTACTACTATTTTCCTGCTGCTAGGAATGTAGATTCTGTATGCTTTTGAGGTCTCGCTATATCCTATGAGATACCCATTTTCTGCAGCCTGATCCAGTTTACTACGCTTCTCATTTGGTACGTGACAATATGCCAGACCTCCGAATATTTGGAGGTGACTCACTTCTGGCTTCCTCGTGAAAACTCCTTCAGGCGTTTTTTTCCCCAATGCTCTATGAGGAGTTCTATCATGAATATACACAACTGTGTTGCATGCCTCTGCCCATAAGAATCTAGGCAAGTCTAGGTCATATAACATAGCTTTTGCTACCCCAACAATAGTTTTGTTCTTTCGCTCCGCTACACCATTCTACTGTGGATTGTATGGAGCTGTCCACTCTCTCTTAATGCCCTCCTTTGTGCAGAAATCTGTGAAGTCTCTATCCATATATTCTCCACTGTTGTCTGAGCGCAATACCTTTACTTTCTTCCCTCATGTTCCCCTCAAGAGCTTTAAACTCTTTGAACCGATCAAAGACCTCATCCTTGGTCTTTAAAAAGTAGATCCAGGTTTTTCTGGAGTAATCATCCATGAAGGTGATAAAGTATTCACCACCGTTGAGTGCTCTAGTGGACATTGGGCCAGAAATGTCTGAGTGTATCAATCCTAATATGCCTTCTGTTTGGTTATCACTTTTGGGAAAAGCTTCCTTAACGTACTTCCATAGTACGCATCCTCGACATACATCATCATTCTTCGTACTGAGGACTGGTACTTCAATGAAAGTCTCTCTGAGCATCCTTTGTGCTCCATGGTGCAAATGTCCCATTCGCCTATGCCATAGTTCATTCAGATTTCTTTCGCCATCAAGATTGCTGCCTATCAGTGCCATTGGAGACTCGAGCTGCAATTTGTATAGTCTATTGCTTTGAGCTCCAATGCCTCTTCTTCTTCCAGCTCGGATGTTTGACGTATACCTTCTTTCCAATGAAGTATACATCGTATCCCTTGTCCTCTAACTGGGACACTGAAATCAAATTCATTACTAGCCCTGGCACATGCAACACATTAGTGGCTCTGATGCTAGTTCCTGCCTCTTTCTGAAACACTATGGTGCCTCTCTCCCTGTTGGAGTGCATTTTGTTCTGTTTCCCATAGTGATATGGAAGTCCTTATGCTCTTCTTGATAGCTCGAGAAATATTCTCGTAAGCCAGTCATGTGAGTTGAAGCCCCGTTATCAATGTATCAAACACTTGCAGATGCTGAACTTGACAAACATGCAAAGTTATCTTCCAATCTGGAAGATAATTCAAAGACATCTAAATTTTCTATACTTATCTGTGCTATTTTTCCTTAGATTTTTGACGCTTTTGCGGTCCAACAAAAACTGCGTCCCTCTTGATGACTGTTTTGCACAGCTCCCTCTGTCACTGGCAAATTTTGATCCGAAAATCTCTCTGTGTCGACTCATTCAAAGAGAGATTCTCCACGAAAATTTGTCCTCCTGGACTGGACTGCGCAATCCTTTAGGGAATTCGATTCACTGCCTACGCAGTCTCCTGATCTCCCTCCTCTGTTCAACACTGGCTCTTCTAGATCTGTTTTCTTTTCTTTGATAACATGTGAAAATTCAGCTATCCAGAATCCTATTGCAACAGCTGATTGGATTTCTTGTATTTTTGTGTAACTGAACAAATTATTTATCGTGTGCTACGGTAAATATCGAAATAAAATACACAGCAGTCTTCACAAAAAAAATTCTGCGGAAAGTAAATGCAAGGAAAAATACTAGCTCAAGTATAAACACATAAACACAATTATTTTTGGAGAATTGTCCCCGGAAAAACCCAATGTGGGAAAATTGGTGCAGCAGATGAGGGTTTCTTTATTATTATTCAGCAAAATATCTTGTACAAAAATAACCAGTAGAATAGAAGAGGAATATCTGTGAGAAATCTACAAACAATTTTCTCGCTCGCACCACAGTGAAATTTTGACCCTGGAGAGGCCCTTTACCTTCCTCGCGTCTCACTGCGTTAGCCTCTGTGCAGTGACTGCGCAGTCCCAACATCACAGCCTCTGCGTTGTCTCTGCCACTACGTCACTGCCTATGTGCTGTCCCTCCTCTGCGCTGCTTCCTTCGGTCTGATCCTGTACTCTCAGCTCTTGCTGGTGCCCTCTCTCTCCAACTTGCTACTCTACCTCTGATTCGATTTTCTCTTGCCGAACTTCAACCAGTGAGAAAGTCGATCATCTTGGGTAACTGAGTATTTGCCCGGTGTCTTATCTAAATGATCCATCAAGTGCTTCTCATAATCTTCTCGTTGAGTCTTCAATGACCGAGATTAAATCGTTAATCAACGACTAAGATTAACTTGACTTGATCTTCGTCTTTTCTAGAAGATTCACACTCTGTTTTAATTAATATCCTTTAATTATTTTAATTTCTTAAGTTTAGACTTAGGGTCCCATTAAAAATAATTAATTCTTTCCATAAAACATAATCTGAGTGGAATTTGCCAAAATCCTTTCAGGGTTCTTTGGAATACATGTGCCTAAGCCTCCACATGCGATGCTACCATAAATCAACATTTGAAATACTCACAGGATCTTTCTTTGATCTTAAGAAACAATCATGTATCCTATTCCATAGACCCCCAGAGAAGGTGCAGTTATTGAATAAGCATTCTAGATTCTCAGAATGCAATAGATGGAGAGGGCATAGAGAGGGAGCCTAGTAGTTCCACAAATATTCTCCCATGTTAATGGTTTATTCTGCATCAAGAACCGAAGGGAAACAAATATTTTTGGTCACCAACTTTGCTTCCATATTTTAGACCAGACCTCTTGATATCCCGCTTCTAATTGGTAGTCTTCACTAACAGAGAAAGTTCCCTTGGATTTATAACCCCATCTTAATTTATACTCATGATTGGATAATGGGATTTGCCGATTTGACAAATTTCTCCAAATTTCACTGTTTGGTTTAGGTTGTCAATTCTTTGGAGGGATCCAGTTGCGCCATCGTTGGTCTGCTACCTCCTCTGCCCAATAGTATATAATTTTTATTTTAATCTTGGGCTAGTATTTGTTGCCTTAACTGCTTTAGCTCAATTTGATCTTCCAACTTGGGTAATTGCTGCCAGGAATCAACACAAAATAAAGTCGCGCATCCATTTTAAAATCCCCAAAAGCAATGTTTTTGAATCAAAACCATATGTTTCTTTGCCAAGGTCCAAATCGAAGATCCAAGGGGTCATGTATTTAGTTTGATTAGACTTTGTTGAGGAGTTCAGGGTGCATACTTACATTTCCAAATCTTTTTCTAGAGGTACATTTCTCCTTGGAGCCATCTCCACTAGCTTTTTGTGCACAAAATAGTTTCCATGATATAAGGGTCCCGTAATCGCAGTCCTCCCTTAAGTTTTGGTTGACACATCTTGTCCCATGCCATTAAAGGCCATTTCTTTTCTAGTCGAGAACCCCTCCCAGATGAAAGATCACTAAATTCTACGTAATTCCTGAACAATGGTTGATGGTGCCATCATAGTTGAGCATAGATATATAGGAAGTGATTGAAGGAGAACTTTAAGGAGTATTAATTGACCCACAATATTCAAAGATCTAAATGTTGTAATGTCCCCAATTTTGGATTTTTGTGTGATATGGTTAAGGGAGATCTCCAAAGCCTACATCAACAAGATCATAGGAGCGAGATTACACAATTGGTGAGCTCGACAGGTTTGGAGGAGTTTTATGGGGCCCGAGTCAGATCGCTTAACATACTTCATTATTAGGATCAGTGCCATCATAGTTGAGCATAGATATATAGGAAGGGATTGAAGGAGAAATTTAAGAAGTACAAATTGACCCACAATATTCAAAGATCTAAATGTTGTAATGTCCCCAATTTTGGATTTTTGTGTGATATGGTTAAGGGAGATCTCCAAAGCCTACATCAACAAGATCATGGGAGCGAGATTACACAATTAGTGAGCTCGACAGGTTTGGAGGAGTTTTATGGGGCCCGAGTTAGATCACTTAACATACTTCATTATTAGGATCAGTTCTACACAGTTCACTCTTGGTTTTGTTGCATTTTGACGATTACCGTAAAACGAGGTTATTAACATTCATATTTTAATTATTTACGCTTAAGGTGCTATTTGGGGCTGATTATTTGGAGGAACACCTTAGCATAATAACTCGTTGGAATTAGGGCGAAAAGATCTAAAGGCCAGGATGATGAAAAGGGGATTTGGGTGGCCATTTGATCATGGAGGCGAATTAAGCATTTTTTGGGGGTTAATATTGACTTTAATTTGTTAATAAAAGTCACTATTTATTTAACTAGAGGGAAAATGTAAAAAGGGTGGCAAAAGAGTCAAGTGAGTTATAAAAAAGGGAAATGAGGGGGTCTCTCCTCATTCTTGCATTCACTCACTTGGAAAATAGAATATTGGACAACTTTTGAGAAGAGAGTCTAGGGTTTTTCGAAACCTTCATTGTGGTTGCTAGTTTCGGTGTTGAAACTATACACATTGGCTAGTCTTGGAGCAGAATCACTTAGATTTTGTCATTGAGCTTCATTGTTGACAGTGGAAAATACAGTGGCAGTGATGGCACAAGAGAAAGAAGAAAGGCCTCTCCTATGCTTGCGACCAAGAGAAAATGCGTCAAAAATAGAGGGCGACTTGCCAAAAAAAGTTGATATTGACTTCAAATGATGGCTCTTCTCCAAAGTTGGACTTGAAATAACCCTCAAACCTTAGACATCCAATATGGAAAAAAATTACGCAAAGGAGAGAGGGAATGGCCCTCTCTTGCTCACAGCCAAGGAGGAAAGGCCCAATTTTTTTTTTTAAATATTAATTTTACAAGCCTTAGTATGTGAGATCTAAAAAATTTCACTTCAAATCCAAACCGTCTAACCTCATAGAGGCAAATTTTCGCAAGGGTTTGGAGGAGAAAAAAATAAGCGGCTCAAAATCACGAACAAGTGTAGGCTCGAAGCTTCAAAAAATATCGATGTGTATTTCTTTAAATTCCCAAGCGTTCACCTGCAAAAGAACTATGAAAAATTTCAAGCCCAAAACCCTCCTTTCTAGCTAGATTTGCGCAAGCCAAAGAGAGAAAAACAAAGTATCTAGAAGGAAATAAAATTATATACAAAGAGGGTTAGGAAATATACAAAATATTTACAAAATTTACAAATTTGTTAGCTCGAAGATGTTGATTTTTGGGTAGCATTAGATGGGCTCTAGCTCCAAAACTTTGTGGAGGGGCTAGAACACATGAGATCTCCAAGACCCAGAAATCATTTGGAGAAATTCCACTCGGAGCTTAAGTTATTCAAATAATTAATTATTTTAATGAAGTCCTTAAGTTTAACTTAGGGAAATTAAATAATTAAAGTGAATTAATTTAAACATGTGGGTGAGAATGTTCTAAGTGACGAGGATCAAGTCTTTTCTAATCTTAGCCGTAGATTAGAGATTAGATCACGACTGTTGAATGTTCAACAGGAAAAGTATTAAAGGAAGGCTTGGGGTCAGTTGGAGAACACACACATAGTGACAACACTTGAGCTAAGTCAAAATTTTGGAGTGCGGTTTGCTGAAAATTTTCGAGTGAGATTGTAGTGCAGCGAGGGGCAGTTCGACAGTGGGATTTCTGATCCAAGGCCGAGAATACAATAGCAGAGAGGCAGATCAACACCAGAGGAGCAGCGCAGGCCCTGGAGTAGTGACGCAACACAACAGGGGTGACGCAGGCCCAACCAGGGTCACGTAGAGCCAACGCAGAGGCTCATGTAGGCCTAGAGGGGTGACATAGGCCTAGAGGAGCTGACGCAGAGCCCGAAGGGGCAGCGCTGGGGTTTCAGTGGGTCAGATCGGGCTCATATTCAGCTGATCGGAAAGGGTGACGCAACCACATTGAAGGGTGACGCAGTCTCAACGTAGAGCTTGCTGGGGATTGCGTAGGCACCTGTGGGGTTCTTCATTCTGAGTTGAATCAACCATAATATATGTCTCCAGAGATAGAGGTATTTCTACCGGGATTTTCTTTGTTGGGTAAACCACTACTGGTACCTTAGTTTGTATTCAGAAATCTGCATAATAATAAAAACCCTCAAGAGCTGCTACACTGATTTTCCCACATTGGGTTTTTTCGGGGACATTTGTGCGTCCTTTGTCAAATGTGCTTATTTCTTTAGTACTTGATTTGTATATTTGTGTAGGCAGCAATGTATTTACTTCAATGTTTTTCTGTTTAGTAAATTTGGAAATTTTCACATGGTATCAGAGCTAATGCAGATCAGGGAGAGCTGAAGCCATCAACGAAGAGACAAAGTTTTTTGCTGCAGGAAGGCAGCTGTCTTGAGTGACATCGCAGATCCAGGAAGAGGCAGCGTAGGGACAATGCAGGCCCAGGAGGGGTGATACAGAGTCAGTCTAGCTCACGCAGATTTGACGCAGAGGCTCACGCAAAGTCAGAAGGGTGACGTAGTCTGAGAGGAAGTGATGCAAAACCGACGCAGAGGGTTCGAGTCTTCGTGCTTCCGATTGCCGTGGCTGGAAGTGCAGTTTGTTCTTCGGAAGTTGCTGGTGGGGCATTGTTTTCTGTCGGTGCAGAACAATGTCTAGCAGGGTGTGACAAAGTAAGGGAAAGCAGTTCCTCAAAAAAATTTCTCACTAAGAATTTTGAGATCTGATCAACAGAGTGATTGGAGAGCGCTGATTCGACAACAGTTGGTGGAGGATTTCCGGGAGGGAAATCACTTGTCAAAGGGAGCGTATTCTCTAGAGGGTTTCTAGCGCCAAGAAACCCAGATCTGAGCCTTTTGCTGAAGAGCAACAACAAAAGAAGAGGGAAGAGTATTCACTTCGACATCTTTTGAGCAGAGATGGCCTCACATGGATTGAGGGATCAGGTTGGATGGAGCATTCAACTTCTTTGTCTGGAAGGCCAAAATCCTGTCAGTTCTTGATGAATATCGCATCAAAGATCATGTCGAGAAAGTTGTAGATGTTCCTTTTGACGCTGATCCGTTGAAGAAGTATGAGGAAGTGCAAGAAAGGGCCAAGCGCTTGATTATGGACAGGGTCAAGGATCATGTGGTCCCGCACATTGCTGAAAAGATCACACCAAATGAGATGTGGACGATGTTGACCTCATTGTATCAGGGGACTTCTGTCCAAAGGAGAATGCTTCTAGAGAATCAACTTCGGTTATTTCAGATGCATAAGGGAGAGGAAATCGACCCCTTCCTCATTAGATTGAAGGCGATTCGTGTTGAAAAGTGTAACTAGGATTGGTCTTCATATTGACTATGTAATTGTGTATTTATGTAAAAAATAAGACAAGGATAATAAAATATGTTTTTGGTATGTTTGCCTCATGGGTTTCATGAGCAAGGTTTTATTTTAGGTCAATAGACTTCTTCTTGATGTCTATTAGGATTTGTCTTATGGTTATAAATGTAATTAAGGGTCATGTATATGAAGAGTCTAGTCAAAAGAATATGCCTCAAGACCTTGTAATTTAACCGAGAAGAAATGGCTCAAGACAACCCTCAACTCAACCTCCTTCACGCTGGAATACAAGCACTACAAGTCGGCCTACAAACAGATTATGAGGTCAGCCTAAACAGATGAAGAAAGGTCACTATATAAATGAATGTCTGTGGTTCATTTGGTGGAGAAAAATTCGGAAAAGTCTGAGATTGGAATGTAGATCACAGATTCATGGGAATAGGGATGTATAGCGAGGATTCTAACTGGAGAAATGCGGATGTGTCTGAAGCAGAAAAGTGCGGATGAGTCTGGGTAATCTTTGGTGATATAAATCTGAAGTAAATGCGAGAACTGTGCAATAACACGTGTAAAAAAAGGAGCTAAAGGAAACACAAGATCAAGTTTATAATTGATGCGTAGAAGGCATTGTGGCTCGTCCGAAGAAAGGGACGGAATTACAACAAAGTGTGAAGTAAGGTAAGGGCTGTTCTAGTGAAGTTTACAGTATAAGAGAAAGGGATATCTATACATTGTGAAGAAGGCATGAGTACGATCTAGGGGTGCATGTAAAGAATAGGTTCAAAAATATGTACCTCTGTCTTGGATGTAAATGTTAGATAAGAAGAAGCCAAGGTAAAGGAGAAATTGAAGACTAGAGACTGAGTTCTCTAAGGCTGGTGCTGAACGGTGTGGACTGGTGCAGGAAGGTGCAGGAAAGAAGGATCAACTCAAGGAGTCATTGACGATGCAGTGACAAGGTCTTGAAGGCATATAAAGGTTAAGGGTCTGTGTCAAGGTCATGGTATTTGTCATCTGAAAGTCTATAAGAAGAATTTCTTACAGGTTTTCCTCTCCAAGAAGGAGAGGTTTTGGCTCTGGCTTGAAGAGCCTAAATTTGTGTCTCTTGTGTTCTGATAATTGACTTTATGAAAGATATAATAAGCTAAGGAAGAGAAGACATAAGTAAGAAGAAGAAGCTCACAAGTAATTATCAAGAAGAGAATTTGAATTAATCATCACCCTACCAAATTCTCAACAATTCGTGATCAATTGGTTGCTATGGGGGCCACTCCTGATGAGGGTCTGCTGGTCAAGACTGCCTTGAATGCAGTGTCTGAAGAGTGGGAGAGCTTTGTCCAAGGCATTTTGGGCAGAGTGACACTTCCAAATTGAGAAGACATGTGGGTAGCTCTTCGACAAGAAGAGATTAGGAGGATGACCAAGGCGGGCAGCACCAGCGGTGGAATCAAGATTAAAAAGGAGGAGGAAGATGCGGCTCTCGTAGGGGAAGCAAGGGAAGAAGAAGAAAGACCTTTCAAAGGTTAGGTGCTTAAGATGTGGTGAACTAGGACATTTCGCCACAACTTGTCCTCAGAAGAAGAAGGGCAAGGAAGATTCTGATTCAAAGGCTGCAACAACTAAGGGTGATGATGGGAGTGATGACGATGTGGTTATGTGTGCTCATGTGCCTCGAGAGAAGAGGTGGGGCGACATAGATCTGTATTTCTTTCGAACTTCAGATGGAAAAGGGGCATGATCCTTGAGGTGCCCAAACTCTTGGATCACATATGAGCTATGGGAGCCCTTAATGACAATAGCAGGATGACTGGAGTCAGTTGGTTCGGAGGATTATGGAGACACATTGGCAGAGCTAGGATGTTGAAGAATGGAGCAGCGCGAAGCAGAGGCAGCAACAGCGCAGAGGCTGATGGGATTTCAGCAATGTAGAGGCAGTGCTTACGTAGAGCAGGAGCAGCAGCAACGCAGTGCTCTAGAGGGTCAGTGCAGATTGGCAGCAGAGGGTGTTTCAGTATCGAGATGTAGCCAGACTGACTTGTCTGTCAGGATTTTGGGTGATGTCCTTTAGTTGCTTAACTCTTAGCAACTGAGTTGCAGTGCAGTAGGTAGCAGTGGTAGTGCTATGGTCAACATGATGCAGCATTTGAGAGGAAGCTGCAGTATAGATGAGGCAGTGACCGTGGCAGAGTCATGGGCAACAATACAGAAGGCAACAGCGCAGAGGATGAGGGGTAGCAGGCCAAGCATTAGCAGCGCAGGTAACTGATGTCGTGGATCAGGGTGATGCTTCAGGATGAAGTATTGTTAGAGCACATTCCTCGCTAAGAGGGAGTGTTGATTTTTGGGTAGCATCGGATGTGCTCTAGCTCCGAAACTTTGTGGAAGGGCTAGAACACATGACATCTCCAAACCTAGAAATCGTTTGGAGAAATTCCACCTGGAGCTTAAGTTATTCAAATAATTAATTATTTTAATGGAGGTGAATTAATTTAAACATGTGGGTGAGAATGCTCTAAGTGCCCAACTCTTCGATCACATACGAGCTACGGGAGCCCTTAATGACAGTAGCAAGATGACTGGAGTCGGTGCGGAGGATTATGGAGACACATTGGCAGACCTAGGATGCTGAAGACTGGAGCAGTGCAGAGTAGATGCAGCAGCAACATAGAGCTCTAGAGCAGGAGCAGCAACAATGCAGAGCTCTAGAGGGTCATGGTAGATTGGCAACAGAGAGTATTTAAGTATCGAGATGTAGCCAGACTAACTCGTCTGTCAGGATTTTGGGTCATGTCCTTCAGTTGCTTAACTCTCAACAAGTGAGTTGCAGTGCAACAGTTAGTAGTGGCAGTGCTATGGGCAGCATGATGCAACATTTGAGAGGGAGATGTAGTACAGATGAGGCAGTGACTATGGCAGAGTCATGGGCAACAGTACAGAAGGCAACAACGCAGAGGATGAGGGGCAACAGGCCAAGCATCAACAGTGCAGGGGATCAATGCTGTGGATCTGGGTGATGCTTTAGGATGAAGTACTGCTAGAGCACATTCCTCGCTAAGAGGGAGTATTGATTTTTGGGTAGCATCGAATGTGCTCTAGCTCCGAAACTTTGTGGAATGGCTAGAACACATGACATCTCCAAGAACCAGAAAGCGTTTGGAGAAATTCCACCCGGAGCTTAAGTTATTCAAATAATTAATTATTTTAATGGAGTCTCTAAGTGTAACTTAGGGAAATCAAATAATTAAAGTGAATTAATTTAAACATGTGGGTGAGAATGTTCTAAGTGCCGAGGATCATGTCTTTTTCTAATCTTAGCCATTGATTAGAGATGAAATCACGACCGTTGAATGTTCAACAGGAAAAGTTTTAAAGGAAGGCTTGGGGTTAGTTGGAGAACACACACATAGTAGTAGCACTTGAGCTAAGTCGAAATTCTGGGGCGCAGTTTGCTGAGAATTTTCGAGTGAGCTTGCAGTACAGTGAGGGACAATTCGGCAGTGGGATTTCTGATCCAAGGCTGAGAATACAATAGTAGAGAGGCAGATCAACACCAGAGGAGCAACGTAGGCCCAAGAGGGGTGACGCAGGCCTAGTAGGGGTGACGCAGGCCCAACCAGGGTCACGTAGAGGATGAAGGGAAACAGGCCAAGCATCAGCAATGCAGGGGACCGATGCCGTGGATCGGGGTGATGCTTTAGGATGAAGTATTGCTTGACCACATTCTTGGCTAAGAGGGAATGTTGATTTTTGGGGAGCATCAGATGTGCTCTAGCTTCGAAACTTTGTGGAGGGGCTAGAACACATGAGATCTCCAAGGCCCAAAAATCATTTGGAGAAATTCCACTCGGAGCTTAGGTCATTCAAATAATTAATTATTTTAATGGAGTCCCTAAGTCTAACTTAAGGAAATTAAATTATTAAAGTGAATTAATTTAAACATGTGGGTGAGAATGTTCCAAGTCTTTTCTAATCCATCGATTAGAGATTAGATCACGATGGTTGAATGTTCAATAAGAAAAGTATTAAAGGAAGGCTTGGGGTCAGTTGGAGAACACACACACAGTGGCAACGCTTGAGCTAAGTCAAAATGCTGGGGCGCAGTTTGCTGAGAATTTTCGCCTGAGCTTGCAGTGCAGCGAGGGGCAGTTCGACAGTGGGATTTCTGATCTAAGACTGAGAATACAATAGCAGAGAGACAGATCAACACTAGAGGAGCAACGCAGGCCCAGGAGGGGTGGCACATGCCCAACAAGGGTGACGCAGGCCCAACCAGGCTCATGCAAAGCCAGCACAGAGGCTCACGCATGCCCATAGGGACGACACAGGCTTAGAGGAGATGACACAAAGCCGGAAGGGGCAATGCTGGGGTTTCAGTGGGCTAGATCAGACTCATATTCAACAGATCGGAAAGGGTGACGCAGCCACACTGAAGGGTGATGCAGTCTCAGGGCAGAGCTTGCTGGGGACTGCGTAGGCACCTATGGGGTTTTTCATTCAGAGCTGAATCAACCATAATATCTGTCTCTAGAGATAGAGGTACCTCTGCTCGGATTTTCTCTGTTGGGTAAACCACTACTGGTACCCTAGTTTGTATTCAGAAATCTACATAATAATAAAAACCCTGAAGAGCTGCTTCACCGGTTTTCTTGCATTGGATTTTTCCAGGGACATTTGTCAGAAATTTTTTGTGTGTCCTTTGTCGAATGTGCTTATTTCTTTAGTACTTGATCTATATATTTGTGTAGGCAGCAATGTATTTACTTCGATGTTTTTCTTGTATTATTCAGAAAAATAACTTGTTAAGTTAATAAAACAAGTAGGGGAAGTAAATCAGATTACTGCTATAGGATTTCTGTTGAGTAAATTCAGATATTTTCACAGAAGAGTATGAATACAAATCCACTCTTGGTAACAAAAGTATAGCTCTAAAACTAGTCAGATTATTCAGTTAAATTACAATAATAGAGAGATAAATTTTGAAATATAGAATGATTTCAAGCAATGGCAATGAAAGTCACTTCAATTTTTTTTTTAATTTATTGATAAGGCTTTGTTAGAGATTAATGTGGGTTCTTTCACTTCTATGCTTGAGAGTTGGTTGGTTCAACCGAAAATGTCCCCAAACACTTAATATTTGATTCAAAATAAAATAAAATTTCTACACACTTTCAAAAATATATTGTTAAGATCCAAATGGGATTGGTACAATTAAAAGGAAGACTAGGGGTTCAACTGAAAACCCACTGGCGCTTCCAGATCTAGAGTATTCCTCTAATCCAAGTATCAATGCAAGATAACTATACACCAATAACTCTACAATGGCAAATGGAAATAACAATTAATAGCACAAATAGAATATTAAGCCCAATGAATTAGTGAAATATTACCAGTCATGGAAGAATAACTCCACAAAATTTTTACCCCCAAAGTCTTCCTTTATTATTCAGAAAATATCCAGTACATATTCCAGCAGAGCTTTGCTTAGCCAATAGCTCGATCTTACAATCATCAGATGAACAATCATGTTACAATGAGGAGCTTAGTGCTCAATTTATAGGAAAAATGAGATAGAGGAGCCTCTCCAAGTGGAAACTTCTAGACTCAAGGAGAAAACGGCTAGATCTGTGTCAAACAATTCGTGTCCCTTGATGAGCTTGCGCAAATCCAAAGGAAAGCTAGCCGTTTTGCTTGAAGGAGCAGATGGGTGGAGGTTTAACTTGATCCTAGAGTGGTTTGGACCTCTCAAAGATACTTTCCAACCTTTTTCCTCGAAAAATTCTCATTCTATTTAACCAACTTGGACCATTCTCTTTAAAAAATCGATTTTCTGGACCATTAGCTGTTGAAGTCACCAATGAATTTTCCTAGGTATTTTTCCTTTGATTTGTGGAGATTCTTTCACTTTTTGACTTGACTCTTTTCTTGGGAAAGTCCACTTCAAATTATTTTTTAATCTTTTTTCCACTTGGAGATAATTTTTATTCTCTCATTTTATTTTCCGGCTAGATTCCGGTGAATTAATTGCCATTTTTTCGCCAAAAAATAGAAGAAATAAGAAATGAGGGGAAGTGACATATTTTTTGACTTTCAACGTGTGTCTAGATAGAAAGTTGAGGTGTGGAGGTCTAATTTTGATTACTCATACCCCCTACAACTTCTATAGACAACACTTTTACATTTTACATCAAATAATTATTAAAAATCCCGACCACTGGAATTTTTTAATAATTAAAAACCGACACTCGGACACAATCAAATTATGCGGAACTTTAGAGATGATCTAGTATGACAATTTATACCGACTCTAGAGACTAGGACTCACCTAAGATTTTACCATCAAGCTTCACTCTAGCTTTGGGGGATATGTGGGGGAAAATCTCAACTAATTATTTAGTGCTAACTGCTAAGAAACACAAATAATTCGCTAAAGAAAAAAAACTCCCTAGAGTGAAAACTCTCTAGTGAAATCTTAAGTTACCTAGGTGTGTTACATGACTTAATTTTCATCATACTAGAATCATTTTTTACAATAACCCCACAGGGCTGCAGAATTTGGAATATATAGTGCTGACAATCTGCTGCAAGATGATGACGAAGTTATGAAATTCTGACTGTTTTGACCATGATGGAATGCTCTGAAATGTGCTTTGGCAAATTGGCATGGAGTCCTTGACAATTCATTAGTTGACACTTGAGTGGTCAACAGGACTATCTGGTACTAGTTAGGTACCAAACCAGGGTACCAAATACCAAACTGGCTGTGGTTTGGTACCTAACTGGTACCAATCGGTCCCCAAACCAGATTTTTTGTACTGGTTCATTGGCTGAAGGTTGCTGACCGGCTGGTTTGACCAGTTGCCAGTTCAAACTGGTCGGCTTTTAAAACTATGACTCCGTGTATGCTGAAAAGGTCTGTCCTGCCAGTATAAATATTCATATTATACTCAAGGATGCTCTGCATACTTCTTGTAACTATGCCTTCATAATGTTTTCAGTCATACCGTTATCATATCATATATCGGTCAGGACACTCAGGACTATGTATGATCATGATGCATCGTGATATAGATGATGAGTTTATTATCCATAAATGGTTGATAGGAGTAGCAGTAACAGTAGTTTTCTACATGTTCACTCTATATAGTTGAGTTTTGCTGTTAACATGTGATCCTCGTATATGCTGGTTTCTGGTTATTGTTTTATGGTTTTATTTATTGACACAAGCAAGATTTCAAATGAAGCATGACCAAGAATAGCCCCATTGTCGGTCTAATTCTGCTTGCATGATTATGCTGTACAATTCTGTTTGCTTTCCTAGTTCACTACGGAGAAAATAGATAAAGCTGTTTCACAGCTTGTTAAAGTGCTGCTTACTGTATATTATGTTCACAAGTCTTGTAGAAAGTTTTATCCTTCATGATATGGGCCTCTGTTTTTAGTACGTTACTTGCAATCTCATCAAATCTGTAAGTTCTTAATGTTTCAGTCTGACCTTTCAGATCTTTATATTTGCAGATACTAAAGATACAACAGCGCATGCAAGTCCTTCAGTCTGGGAAGGCAAAGACATAATAATACTTGCAGCTTACAGCCAATGCAAATTTGTTAAGCAGATCTAATCTACTAATGGATTTTTCTAATTTCCTTTTGGATCTTATGATGTAAATTAAGTAATGACAAGTAAAGAAGAGGCACCTGGATTTGTGTAAGTTTCATGTAGTAGAAACAGTGCTTGTACATTTTGAATTTTGTCAGCTCTAGAATGTAGATATAGCTTAATTGAATTCAGGTCCATCTAGATTCCTAGCTCCTTGTTCAACAATTAAATTTCTACAACGCCCATAAGCCTGGTCTCTCGAGTTAATATCTATGGGTTAGATATCTAAAACGATATTTTGATAAGATTACGTTTATCCATGTCACTAGAACTCATAATATCTATGTTGAATATCCTTTGAAATATTAAATATTGGATTGATATGTAACACATTAATTTTATAAAGGAAGCAAAATGCATGTACATGTTCATGTTTTACTAACCGTTTCCAACAATGAAATTGGAAATCAATATATTATAATAATAATAAAAATAATCATCATCATGTAATTTTGAGTTGAGGTCATGGTTAAATCAGATACCAAATTGGTGAATGAGACTCTTGTTTGTGGGACGGTGATCCATTTTGTGTAGCCATTTGATTACAAAAGGTTATGGAGACACACATATTCTACCTCCTCTAGATTTGAGCATGTGATCTCTTATGAGAAAACACACCATTTTGTGTAGCCATTTGATTACAAAAGGCTATGGAGACGCACATATTATATCTCCTCTAGATTTGAGCATGTGATCTCTTATGAGAACGCACGTTCTTAACCATTAGGTTCACTCAAAGTGCATGTGTGTGTAAAGAAAATTTGTACATTAACCATTAGGTTCACTCAAAGTGAGCTTGTGTGTAAAGAAAATTTGTACATATTTTGCAGAATAGGGACAACTTAATGGCTAACAAAACATTAATATCGGACTGGCTCCCGTGATGGGGATGAAGTGCAAGTATTTTCTATCCTGTGACCTACTGCCCCAAGCACATCACCGCCATCAGGAACCCGTCCTACCATGTATTAGATGATCATACCATCTCTAATGTCCTACTTCATTATAGGCCTCCACTCCACCATGATGCCTCTGCCGAGCTCCATGAGCTTGATCCAATCTGTCCTTGATATTCGCTCCCTCGTTGCCTGTAGCCTATGTGGGAATGTCTCCATCATTGTCAGTTGGACAGCGTCCTATCTCACTCGTTGGTCGTCGATCTTGGGCCAACCTTGCTCTCCGCTTGCTAATATTGACCAACGTCCGGTGCTAGTGGTCTCTACGTGTCATATACAAAATAGGTAGTCATCAATCTTGACAATTTTCAGGCGAGACAAATCATTCAAAATATTTAAAAAACCAAAAAACAAACACATTTTTCAAAACAGGATAACGATTTTCTTACCAATCTGACACATGCACCACTCGAGTGCATAGGAAAGTTGGAGTTTCCTTAGAAATACATATGATCATATGCGTACTCATCACTATTTATTGAAGTTTCCTTGGTAATACATCTGGTCATCTGCACTCGTTGAGTGTCACTATTTATTGGTTGGAGGCATTGATGAATGTATGATCATATATTTGTCCAACCTTTCCCCTTTTGAGGCAAAACATCATCACACCCCAACGAGATCATCTCGGGCTTCTGGATGCCACTGACCCTGATAACTATATGTGGGCAAATGGAGGTACATGCTTACAGAAGAAAGAGCATATGGGCAAATGGAGGTACATGCTTAAAGAAGAAAGAACATATGATGTTCCCAAATGTGAACTCTCCCTATCCACTCCCTGACTCAACTGTCCACAGGGAAGTGAATAAGAGTGGTAGCCTACTAAAACAGGTGTCCTTCCATGCATTACTCTAATAACTTCAACTTTCCAGCCAAGATTTTGTGTATCCCAAATGGTACAACTATGCACAATGTGTTATCTTGTTTTTATGATTGATTGAAAATATTGTACAGATTTGAGAATCTCTGATATCTCACTTATTTTCATGAGTTATTTTCCGGAGTTAACAAGTTATAAAGATCAAGGTTTACAAATATTTTAGAATTGATCCATAATGTGCCTAAATGCTTGAGAGAGATTTTTCATTAACTTGTAGTTTTATAATATTACAAAGATTACATATTCTATTTTTCTATGGTGTTTAGGTCTTGTCCAACATCTACTTTGGGTATGAAGTTTAGGAAAGTTCATTCTTATTTTATTAACTATAATTTTCTTCTCAAAGTAAACCAGAGAAAAAAACATGGTATGAAGTTCAGGAAAGTTCATTCTTATTTTATCAACTATAGTTTTCTTCTCAAAGTAAACCATAGAAAAAAACATGATTTTGATCTTCTAAATCGAGGTTGATAGTTTCTTGATAATTTATTGGCTTTATTTTGTTTTTTTTTATAATATCATAAATTGTATATAAATCTAGTTGTGTTATATTAATTTTGATATTATTGATATTTTTAAGAAGAGTTACCATTTGAAGGTTATCCAAAGGTTGGATAATGGTCTAGTCTAAAAACAACATAATCTATATCATAGTTTTCGATGTGGCTTATCATTTAATTTATAGATAATGCCACATTTAAATAAAAAATTGATACATAGAAAATTGAACTCATAAATTCTCATCTCTAGTATGACGATTTATAGATAGTGCCACATTTTTAAAAGATAATTGATACATGTAAATTGAACTCATCAAATAATTCCTTAACTCTTTTCAATTATACATTTTAATCTTAACTCTTGAAATTATACATTTTAATCTTAACTCTTGAAATTATACATTTTAGTAATCAAATTAAATAGATTTGTTCCATATTTCTTTTTATATTTCTTATGATTCCTAGTTCTCTTTGAAATTATAATGAATGTTTTTAATAACAGGGTATTGTGATCAAAACATAGTATGTCTAAAGTAATATTACTAAAACTGATAAATATTTGTTAAATATGATAATGTTAGATGCCACCTTGTTTATTCAAAAACCATTGGACTATCAATGATGGTGAATTTCATTAATTACTTTTTATGTTTATTTCAATATCATCAATAATACTAATTTTATTTATTTCAGAATGATCAATGTATTATATTTTCATCATAAACCTTGTTTGGCTAGAAATTAATTTTTTGTCATAAGCTTGGCTGGCTGGCCTAGCAATTGAAAGCATTGAAAGCATAATTAGGTTATTAGATGTTCCAATTAAAGTAAATTATATGGATTTTTAAAATTAGAAAATGGTACAAAGAGGGCTGATGTAGAGTCATCTTGGTGTCTAACGACAAAGTGGGCAAATTATTAAAATACATCTTATAAATAATTAATAATTATATTATCTGACTAGTATTTCTACATACGATTAATCAACACTAAATTAATAATTATTTGTTTTCATGCCAAAAAAAGAAAAAAAAAGGAAAAAAAAAAGAAAAAAAAAGTGTGACAATGTAATATAAATGTCTTATGTTTTTCACATTTTTGGGTATGTCTTTTCAATGAGTTTTGTTGAAGTTGAGTGGAAATTCTGAAATTGCAAATTTTAGTTGTTAATTTGAATGTTTTAGTGGTATTTGTGGGTGCTGAATTTGTAGATTTTAATTGTTGAGACTTTATAATTCAAATGCTTCGGGATATTAGAGGATGCTGATTTTATTTAGAGATTAAAAAATATGTGATTTGATCATATGTAAAGGAGTGATTTTACCAACAATTACATCAATAATTGCTGGAAAAGATTGAAAAACATAAAACTTTTAGACTCGTTGAATTGGTATTTAATGAAAAAGTGATCAAATATTAATATATATTTTATAATCAGTGACTAATAATTATGTTATTTTGATTTGGATCAAACATGAAATTAATAATTAACAAATAATAAACTTAAATTAATCATCACTTATTTTGAAAAGTAAAATTTAAATTTAATAAATACTTCAACTATTAAAATGATAATAATAAAATATTTATTATTAAATATATTTTATTGAACAAAATCATATAATTGTAGAATAGGGCTTCTAGAATTTTAATTTAATTATTATTATTATTATTATTTTTAAAGCTTAGTAGGCCCTTTCATTCATTTTGTGGCCTCAACCTGCCCATTGGGAAACCAGGTCTGTTGGCCATTAGAACTCATTATAAGCCATCCAAAATCCGAGGTTCTTAAGTCTGTCATACTCAGCCTTATAACCCTAAATGTCTATAAACTAGTTCACCCTTAACATGCTAACATAAGTACTACTAATCGACATATACATCATCAATATTTAACAAAAAAGAAACAACTACATATTAGTCATCTGAGGACTAATATTTGTGGGTGCTGAATTTGTAGATTTTAATTGTTGAGACTTTATAATTCAAATGCTTCGGGATATTAGAGGATGCTGATTTTATTTAGAGATTAAAAAATATGTGATTTGATCATATGTAAAGGAGTGATTTTACCAACAATTACATCAATAATTGCTGGAAAAGATTGAAAAACATAAAACTTTTAGACTCGTTGAATTGGTATTTAATGAAAAAGTGATCAAATATTAATATACATTTTATAAGCAGTGACTAATAATTATGTTATTTTGATTTGGATCAAACATGAAATTAATAATTAACAAATAATAAACTTTAAATTAATCATCACTTATTTTGAAAAGTAAAATTTAAATTTAATAAATACTTCAACTATTAAAATGATAATAATAAAATATTTATTATTAAATATATTTTATTGAACAAAATCATATAATTGTAAAATAGGGCTTCTAGAATTTTAATTTAATTATTATTATTATTATTATTATTTTTAAAGTTTAGTAGGCCCTTATTATTATTATTTTTAAAGCTTAGTAGGCCCTTTCATTCATTTTGTGGCCTCAACCCACCCATTGGGAAACCAGGTCTGTTGGCCATTAGAACGCATTATAAGCCATCCAAAATCCGAGGTTCTTAAGTCTGTCATACTCAGCCTTATAACCCTAAATGTCTATAAACTAGTTCACCCTTAACATGCTAACATAAGTACTACTAATCGACATATACATCATCAATATTTAACAAAAAAGAAACAACTAAATATTAGTCATCCGAGGACTCCACCAGAGCTGGGTCCTTTGCACTGGAACCTGGTATTTATGGTTGAGGAGGGCATTGAATGTGCTTCTCGATATGACCTAGACAAACATTCTGTCGCTGAATTTAAAATTGAACAAGTTGGAATTCCTTCTGAATTTCTTGAAACCCGAGATCAGATGATTTAATGGAACTTGTTGCTTTCATAATAGCTTTGGCTACTATGCTCTTCATCATCTAATAGAGATGGATTGTCTGCTTGTACTGAGTGAGCCTGCCACGAGTGTGGCCTGGATCATGGACCAACAAATGCCATTCCTCCATCTACGTCTCCTGCTCAGCCTGTTGATTGAGGTCGACCTCCCAACTCGCAATCATTTGCCTCACTTGCTCAGGAGTGTTTGTTGTATATGCTTGAGCTGCAACGTTAATATGATGAACATTCAATTTCCATCCGCTCCTCGGCGACTGCGACGAGGATGCTCCTCGTCTCCCACGATATCCATTTTTTTGGCTTCGCCCATGACCCCCAGTGCTTGATGGGCCTGTGCCCATGGATGGCCTAGCCATTTCCGTCAACCTCTGCTGAACTGCAATATACTGGTCTAACCAAACTGCCAATCGAACAGAGACCCACAACTTGTAGACTAAGGGGTCTCTCAAGTTAGTAGAACTTGATACATTTACAGATAACAAGAGCAGGGAGCAAATAACATTAGACACAAGCCATGTGAAAGCATAACAGGCTAGGATGGCTAACCACCATTGGCTCTTTCCTCAAATTACCAGCACATTGTGCTCAGACATCGCACGAAACATATATAAGCCAGAAAGGTTTTGTCTCCACCATAGGGCAGAGCTACCCGCTAGATCCTCAGGCCACTTCCCATATAAAAATACATCAACACATTGTAAAACCAACAACGACGAAATGCAAATTATATGCAAAATCCATTTTAGCTAAATACAGAAACAACCATTCCAACCAGGCGTAAAATCCTTCCCGCATAGACAAGGGGCCCAAAATATACCATACATTCCCATTCGGAGTAGTAAGATACCATAAAAAATGGATACCAGCTTAGAAACAACAATTTTAAGATAAAATTGAGCCACACAGACATGCTCGTCAACGAACAAACACTACCAAGTCGCATAGTCACCCATTCACAAGAGGTGGCATAAATAATTTAATTATTAATAATTATTAGGTGGATGATAGAGAATTAATCTCCATGGAATATTCTAGAATATTCTTTATAGTAGTCACAAATCAAAGGATAAAATTTATTTTAGAAGTACTTATGCTCTTTCTATGAAATGAGTTATGAATTTTTGGGCATATGGTATTGATAAGGCATAGTATTGGCCCATGGTATTGTAACAAAGCCTATTTATAGGTTAAAACCCTCCATTATAAAGTGAGAGTAAATCTCCATGGTTTGTTGACATTGGGACATCTTGTCACATGACGAATCTATTCACCAGTTTTAGACATTCCAAAAAATTTGATTTAATAATATGTAAACGAGTGTTTTTGCTAACAATTACATCAATAGTTGTTGGAAATGATAAAAAAACATAAAAGTTTTACTCATTCAATTGGTATTTAATGAAAAAAGTGATCAAATATTAATATACATTTTATACACAATAATTAATAATTATTTTGTTATTTTGATTTGGATTTTATAACTAAAATTAAAATCAAATACTAAGTTAATAATTAACTTATAGTCATAATCATACTCACTTAATTTGAAAAGCAAAATTTTTATTGAACAAAATTATATAATTACGTTTGGTATTTGTAACAATGCTTATAAGTTAAAACTCTCCATGGTAAAGTGGGGGTGAATCTCCATGGCTTGTTGATATTGGGCATATCATCAGATGACAAGATCTCAAGATCTATCTATTCACCAATATGGTTAACGAGCACAAAGACCTACATGTGGAGTTTAGTGGGAATGTCGAGTATGCAGTAGAGGGTGTGGGCACCACATAGTTCTAGTTGGATTTTAGGAGTCCTATGGATGTAAATGAACTGTTGTATGTACCAAGGTTTGTCAAAAATAAAATCTCAGTTTCGGCCATGGAAGACAAGGGGTATGAGGTCAGCTTTACAGGAAGATAGGTACTAGTCAAGTCGAAGCGATATGATCTGAGCTTGAGGCGAGTAATTGGAGGCAGAGGATAATTTGTACTTGTTGAGAGGAAAACCAATACAAGCCCTAGTGCATGATAAAGACAACCTTTGTTAGTTGTAGTATAGGAGGATGCGTCACTTGCACTATAGAGATTTACCATAGTTAAGAGATGGTCATTGCTCTTTTAGAGTTTAATGTAGAGCGGAATGGATTGTGCAAGAGATGTGCACTTGGCAAGTATGCCAAGGTTACTTTTCCAAGTAGTAAATAAGGTCCAAGGGCATGTTGGACTTTATTCATTTCGTTGTGTGTGGTCCTATGTTAGTGGAGTCTATCACTAGACTTGTTATTATGTGACATGTATTGATGATTTCTATAGGAGGACATGGATATACTTCTTGAAGGCTAAGGACAAGGTCTTTGATCAATTCCAAGAATTCAAAGCTCTTGTGGAGAACCAGACGATGAAGACGATTAAATTTCTCAGATTAGATAATGGGAGTATGCCTCCTACGAGTTTAAAAATTTCTGTAAGGAGGAAGGAATAAAAAATTAGCTAATAGTGAAATATATTCCATAATAGAATGGACTGGTAGAGAGGAAGAATAGGTATATCATTGGAGAAACCAAGGCCATGATCCATGATTAGGATATGCTTATGTTCTTGTGGGTAGAGGTGTGTAATACGACTGTGTAGTTACACAATATGATTCCTCACAAGGCATTATGGGGCAAGACTCTCGAGGAGGCATTCACAAGAGGGAAACTAGAGATGCACCACCTTTGCATCTTTGGTAATAAAGTTTATGTCTACATACCATTAGAGAAATGGAACAAGATGGAGCCCTCAGTGGAAATGGGCATCTTTGTTGGATACAATGAAACTTCAATGTCAAGATAAAATTGAGCCACACAGACATGCTCGTCAACGAACAAACACTACCAAGTCACACAGTTACGCATTCACAAGAGGGGGCATAAATAATTTAATTATTAATAATTATTAGGTGGATGTTAGAGAATTAATCTCCATGGAATATTCTAGAATATTCTTTATAGTAGTCACAAATTAAAGGATGGAATTTATTTTAGAAGTACTTATGCTCTTTCTATCCTTTTAATTAAATTGATTAATTAAAAAAATGTCACATGAACAAGTGTCCTATGAAATGAGTTATGAATTTTTGGGCATATGGTATTGATAAGGCATAGTATTGGCCCATGGTATTGTAACAAAGCCTATTTATAGATTAAAACTCTCCATTATAAAGTGAGAGTCAATCTCCATGGTTTGTTGACATTGGGACATCTTGTCACATGACGAATCTATTCACCAGTTTTAGAAATTCCAAAAGATGTGATTTGATAATATGTAAACGAGTGTTTTTACTAACAATTACATCAATAGTTGTTGGAAAAGATAAAAAACATAAAAGTTTTACTCATTCAATTGGTGTTTAATGAAAAAAGTGATCAAATATTAATATACATTTTATACACAATAATTAATAATTATTTTGTTATTTTGATTTGGATTTTATAACTAAAATTAAAATCAAATACTAAGTTAATAATTAACTTATAGTCATAATCATACTCACTTAATTTGAAAAGCAAACTTTTTATTGAACAAAATTATATAATTACGTTTGGTATTGTAACAATGCTTATAAGTTAAAACTTTCCATGGTAAAGTGGGGGTGAATCTCCATGGCTTGTCGATACTGGGGCATCTCATCAGATGAAAAGATCTCATGATCTATCTATTCACCAATATGGTTAACGAGCACAAAGACCTACATGTGGAGTTTGGTGGGAATATCGAGTATGCAGTAGAGGGTGTGGGCAACACATAGTTCTAGTTGGATTTTAGGAGTCCTATGGATGTAAATGAGCTATTGTATGTACCAGGGTTTGTCAAAAATAAAATCTCAATTTCGGCCATGGAAGACAAGGGGTATGAGGTCAGCTTTCTAGGAAGATAGGTACTAGTCAAGTTAAAGCGATATGATCCTAGCTTGAGGCGAGTAATTGGAGGCAGAGGGTAATTTGTACTTGTTGAGAGGAAAACCAATACAAGCCCTAGTGCATGATAAATACAACCTTTGTTAGTTGTAGTGTAGGAGGATGGGTCACTTGCACTATAGAGATTTACCATAGTTAAGAGATGGTCATTGCTCTTTTAGAGTTTAATGTAGAGCGGAATGGATTTTGCAAGAGATGTGCACTTGGCAAGTATGCCAAGACTGCTTTTCCAAGTAGTAAATAAGGTCCAAGGGTGTGTTGGACTTTATTCATTTCATTGTGTCTGGTCCTATGTCAGTGGAGTCTATCACTAGACTTGTTATTATGTGACATGTATTGATGATTTCTATAGAAGGACATGGATATACTTTCTGAAGGCTAAGGACAAGGTCTTTGATCAATTCCAAGAATTCAAAGCTCTTGTGGAGAACCAGACGATGAAGACGATTAAACTGCTCAGATTCGATAATGGGAGTATGCCTCCTACGAGTTTAAAAGTTTCTGTAAGGAGGAAGGAATAAAAAATTAGCTAATAGTGCAATATATTCCATAATATAATGGATTGGTAGAGAGGAAGAATAGGTATATCATTGGAGAAACCAAGGCCATGATCCATGATTAGGATATGCTTATGTTTTTGTGGGCAGAGCTGTGTAATACGACTGTGTAGTTACACAATATGATTCCTCACAAGGCATTGTGGGGCAAGACTCTCGAGGAGGCTTTCAAAAGAGGCAAACTAGAGATGCACCACCTTTGCATATTTGGTAATCAAGCTTATGTCTATATACCATAAGAGAAATGGAACAAGATGGATACCTCAGTAGAAATGGGCATCTTTGTTGGATACAATGAAACTTCAAACGCCTATAGGGTCTACATTCCAACATAGAGAAAGATAATTGAAAACAAGGATGTTAGATTTGAGGAGGGTAGGACCTTTAGTAGGTCACGTGGGTTGGACCTAGTAGTGGTAAAGGATCAAGAGCTAGAAGCTCTGAAGACTAAGGAGTGACCATCAACACCAACAACAAGGACACAATATTTTGATCAAGAGGAGGGCGATATGGATTGAGCAGGCTTTGAGGGATGTTGAGGAGGAAGGGAAGGCTTATAGCAACATTTTTAGGGAGAGTATACCACTAAGGATATTTTTCAGCTACATGGCCTTGATGAGAAACATCAATTAGCTTAAGCCTTCTACTTTTGAGGAGGCAATAGACCAACATTTTTGGACGGATGCCATGGTGGAATCATGAATAATGATTTCTGGGAGATTGTACCAAGGTATTAGAGGAAGTTAATGGTCACTTCTTGATGGATCTACAAGGTCAAACACACAACAAATAGTAGTGTCGAGAAGTATAAGGTGAGGTTTATGGTGAGAGGGTTCTCCTAGAAGGAGGCAGTAGACTATGAGGAGAATTTTTCTCATGCAGCCATATATGTATATCAGGGCAATCATTTCCATTGCTTCAAAGATGGAGTGGAAGATACTTCAGATGGATGTTAAGACTACCTTCCTTAATGGGGTAATTGAAGAAAATGTGTATATTGAACACCCTGTAAGATTTTAGGTGCATGGGAGGGAGTCCCACATTTGCAAGCTGAAGAAGGCATTGTACAAATTTGCACAAGAACCTTGAGCATGGTACTCAAGGATTGATGGGTACTTTCTTAGCATGGAATTCATTGAGAGTGAGGTAGATTCCTACTTGTACTATGTACTTGTTGATAGTGGTTTTCTCATCTTGGTGCTCTATGTGGATGATTTCTTTCTGAAATGATTTGAGAGGCTCACAGTGATGTGTAAGGAGGACCTCGTTTCGAAGTTCGAGATGCAAGACATGGTGATGATGCACTGTTTTTTGGGACTGGAGGTGTGACAACAATCATGCTATATATTCCTTGGACATGAAAATCATGCAATTGAGATGCTTAAGAGATTTGGGATGGAGAATTGTAAGTTGATGCCAATACCTATGATTACAAACTTGAAGAAGATTAATGATTCTGAGAGTGAGTTGATGGATCCCACTTCATACAAGCAGCTGATCAGGTCCTGGATATATCTGGTAAATACTAGACTGTATATTTGTTTTTCTGTGAACACACTCAACTAATTCAATGTGGAACAGAGGGGGGTTCATTGGGTGGTAACGAAACATGTGATCTCTTATGTTCGAGGTACAATGGAGTATGCACTGAATTATGTTAGATTTGAAGTGCAATTGTAGGGCTATGTATATTCATATTGGGTTGGGAGTGTGTGGACAAAAACTGTACTTTATGTTGTAGATTTAGTATTAGATAAGCTACGATCTCATGGTTTAGCAAGAAATGGAACTCAATGGCACTTAGCTCACTAGAGGCTGAGTACATGGTTGCGAGTCATGTGAGTTGTGAGACCACATGGATTCAAAAAATTATCTCAGGGTTGTTTGTTCTTCAAATCGGGTCTACGATGATTAACTGTGACAACCAAACTTGTATCAATCCTTCTGAGAATCCATTGTTTCATGATAGGTCCAAGCACATAGATTATGTACCACTTCATCAGAGACAGGGTCCAGAGAGGTGTTGTGAGATTGCAGTACATATCCACAAATGAGAAGGCTGAAATATTTTCACCAATTCCTTTTTGAAGTGGAAGCTTGTTTTCTATAGGGACATGGTGGGGATGGTGGAGAATCTCTTCCTTGCTATGAGGGAGTGTTGATTTTGTAACTTCAGAAGGTCTTCTGCATAGGATAACGTCTTGCATGTAGGAGAAGAAGTGATATTTAGCTAGTTGTTTAAGAGGAAAAACTAGTATGATTTATTTCCTAAGTCTAGCTTAGGAAAACCATATTAATTAATTTAATTGATTAATATTGGCTAATTGAGAAAATTTCAAAAGGATAAATATTTAATTGTGTAAGTGACTTAGATCTAATCTCAATTTTTGATCTAAGTGGGTTAGGATACAATCCTAGTTTTCTATCACTTTAGAGATTGAGGGCTAGGGAATTTGCTCAATTTTAGATTAAAAAGGGAGCTTAAGAGAGATGATGAAGACACATTCATTTGGAGAGACTCCAACAAACTCGTGAGAGATAATTGCAGGTTTGAGATGTTAAAGAGACATGAAAAGAGTTGCAAAAATTTACCAAAGAGCAGAGATAGTGAGCAACCACATGTGGGAGGCCGGGTAGGTTTTTTTGGCATGTGGGAAGGAGCAGCAAGGTTATTAATATGTGGCACGTGTGGGAGAATTAGAATGTTGATGATGGATTTTTTTTAGGTTTATTTCTGCAGTAATTTGTGTTTTTCCAAGGGCCAATTTCTGTAGTAACGGAGCCCTAAATTTTCAGAGAATACTTTAATGAAGGGGAGTTTGTTTGGAGCAATTTCATTATGTTTTGTTTGTTTGTTGTTTATGATTTTTTTCTATAAAACTCAATGCTATTTGTTTTTAAGTCAAAAAGTACCAAAGTGTTTATGTTCTATAGTTTTTACATTTTATTTCATAGAAAAAAAAATATTTTCTAAGTTAAACTACTTTATGGAGATAAAATAGTTGTAGGAAAATTAAATATGAACCTGGTACAAAAATTAACAATAGGTTAGAAGGAAAAATTCCAATCAAAGCAATGGTACTTTAGGGAGAAGGTAGAGTAAAAATTTCATCACCTCACCTAATAAAACATTTTGGGAACCAAAAGCCTCCCAAAGTAGGGAGGTAAGATCTAGAGTGGATCATTATATTATTTGTTATCTGCCTCGATGCTTTAAGAGTGGAAAAGTTGGAGGAATAAGCTTGTAGTTTGACACTTACAAGTGGTCATAGTTTTGAAATTTGGGGTCTGAAACCTTCAAAGACCATTTTGGGCATTATAAAAAAATTTTGGGGAGAAAAAATATCCCATTTAGGTAGGAACCCTGTGAATTATTATACACTTAGAGGCATTTTCAACGATGCAAGGGTTGCTTCAATAAGAGTTCATATGCAAAAGTTATGCCTTTGTCAATTTTACCTATAGTGATTGACCATAATTATTTGAGAAGATGTCGTTTTAGCCCCCATTACCCACGCAAAAGGGGCTGAATACATGGAATATGAAAAATAATCTATAAGGATTAATGTTGTAAATTGATTTGAAAGTAGAGGGAGTCAAACACGACCCCTAGTTAGCTATTGCGTTGTGTTAAAATTAGGCCATTAGTAGGAGAAGGGGGTTCCATTCTATTCAACAATATCTTTTTCCATAGTAGAGAAAAGCAACTAGGAATGGGAGTGGGAGAGCTTAAAAACAGGAGTTAAAGTTTATAATATCCTAACAATTCACAAGTATCAAGTAACTCCATAAATATTGCCTTCTCCTTTGTACTCGTATTTTTCCATTCCAAAGAGAAATGAGAGTAGAGTAGCCTCACCTTTCGACTGGGTTTTCCCCTATAATGGTTTCCTAGAGAAAATCCTTGTTTTCATTATGGTTGGTGCATGATTTTATTTGTTTATTCTCTATTTTTTCATTTATCTATTTCTTGGGTAAACAAGAAATTAGTAATTAAAAAATCTAGAATCTAAAGGAATTTAGCTTTCATAGTATAAATTTTAGTTTATTTTTATCAGATCTATTGTAATGAACTATCCAATGGAATATCCAATGTAGTTTAGTAGCCATATTGGTATCAAAGCTTGGTTACCTCGAGGAATCTCGTGGGAGCTTGTAGGGTTTCCAAGAATCAATATAAGCCATGAATGATGAGTTTTTTCATACTGAATTTGACGTGGTATAAAATATATTTACAATGATGGAAGCATCGATAACTAATATTAGTGGAAATATCAACCTCTTTATGGTGGATCTATGAAGCAAGATTCAAATAAAAATGATGGAGGTTCCAACTCATAGGTTAGATTGGAGGGAAAATCAGGTAAATAATCCAAAAAGGAGAAGCCAAGTTTGTATGGTTTTACCCATTCACTATCCATGTTGAAGATGGAAGTGAAGGTCGACATAAAGTCGTACCAAGATGAGATTGATGCCCTAAAATTGAATCACTCTTTGCAACAATTAGAAGTCTATTTTAGCGTTCATCACATAAATGAGGAGTAGGAAATATCGTTCTCTAGATTGAAGTTATAGGACCATGCTATAACCTAGGGGAAAAACACATATGGAGACAATTAGGTTGGAGGGTTATCCACCGGTAACTAAGTGGGAGGTATTTAAAGGCATCATAATTTCTCAATCTACCCTTTTGGGTATGTAGAGGATCAATGGATCTGATGGCACTACTTCAGGCCAGGGTAGGGGAAAAATGTAGAGGAGCATGAAATTGAATTTAGGAATATGGCCATCATGTTGGGTATCTCCCTCGAGATGCCATATGTATTCCTATTGATGATTCTAGAAATCCGTCAACCAAGGGAGTCTCCCCGATGCGAAGCCCCAGTTAGACCTCACAATGTTTGGAGTAGGATCTCCAGCTGGAAATACGGTCGATTGCCATCATCCTTAACAATTTTCCTTGGCTGCCATTATTAGCATAAGAGGTTATACAAGAATTCTTTGAAACAAGCAAGTAAGATGACACTGTGAGGCATACAATTGCAATGTATATAAGGTACTTTCATGGAAAGGAAAGAGAGAGTGAGCTTTTAGAAGAAAATTAATAATACTATCCTAAATGAAACACACAAGAACATAAGAGGATCGTTAGTTAACCTGCAAAGTAGTTCATAAGACAACCACGATCATAAAACCAAATACAACCCACCTTCAACAAGGTAAGTACCAAATCCACCAAAATAGTTGAATTTCCTTAGTACATGTGAACAAAACACATACCGCAAACATATACAAAATAATATTACTATATTCATGATACATTCATGATACATTCATGATACATTCATGAAAATGTGTTGGCTCATCGAGCTTCATATATTAAGGGGAAGTGCCAAGATATATTAGTACAATGCTACTAAAATATCCCCAATAGTGGAACATTAAGGCACCACTTGCTTCTCCAAAGAAATATCTTTTGTCCTATGCTAATGCCAGAGAAGCCAAGATGCAAAGTTAAAGTTCCAAAAAGTCCCTTTGCTTGAGTTATGAGGGTGTATTTATAAAAAATTAGGTGAATCTCCACCTCTCCTTGTTACTCTTGACATCCCTCATGACCCTTGAGCTTCTACACTGACTTTTAGAATTGTTACATGACCTTTGAGTTTCTATATGACTTTAGAAATGAACAATGATTCCACATATTTACATTTTCTCATTTTGAGAAATTACACAATTACATTCCACAAATAAGGTGGCAAGACACTATAACACATGTGAAACTCGAGATGACTCTTGTACAAGCCATGACTTGACAATGATGACATGCATATTCATGATGACGTAACATTTCCAAGATACTTTTCTTGTTGCTTTATTTCGATCTTCATGATAGATATTTAATGTGCTTTGTGTTCATACTCCATAGGGTTGATTGATATGGATTCTTCATGCAATCCTGATCTTTGATCATCTTTCATAAGCTAGTGTCTCTTCATCTTCTTTCTTGATGAATTATTCATGGTTCCAAATTCACAAGTGTCTTCCAACATAGTATCCTTCTCTTCCTCTACAAGCATCATCATATCATGTCAAGATATAGTACCAACAAGTGAAATCCACTCATGACTAGACAAAATCATTCGATAAATATCCGAGCCTAACTTGCTTCATGAAAACCACTAGTTGAACTGGAACTGGGTACTAGACTAGGAGGAAGGCTCAGGGATTATGGAGTGCATAGTTCCAAATGGTAGTAGTAAGGGATTGAGGCTTGTAATTGCGCAATGCACAATTCTGGAGGCCTGAGAAGGTGGCTTGCATAATTGAGGGTCACAGCGAGTCAGGCTTGACCACCCTAACTGCGCAATGCACAATTATAGAGGAAAACTGGGCATCTAGATTTTGCAGTTGTGTAGTTCATGGAAGCAGAGAAAGATACTTCTGGTTGCAACTGCACAATGCGCAGAAAGTTGCTAAATAAAAGGTTGAATTGCATAGTTTTGGGGTGCAAGAGGCTGATCTTGAACGTTGTGACTATGTAATGTGTAGTCCTTGGAGGCAATAACTATGCACTGTGCAATTACAAGAGCAAGACCAACTTCTTGTGGCCTGAGACTGCGCAATGCATAGTTCAGGGAGGAAATTTATCAGGTGGTTGATCGAAGAAGGATCAATTGCAGAAAATGTCTAAGTGTGGGACCAAAGAGCAGAGAGATGGAACCATAACATGACTTGGACAAGATCACACAGTTATATATGATCAACTAATCGACAAGGAATCACTTACCATCCACAATTGTTGGACACCTAATCCTCTATGGGTAGGTGTAGAAGGCGAATGAACAAAAGGAGTCCAAGAGACCACTTGGAATGTGAAACCAAGGGTCACTCTAATGTATTATATACATGCATCTTTGTGAATAATAAGGCAACTAATGCTTATCTTTTCTATTGCTGTCTATTCTTTCCTATTTGTATGTGTTTACCATGACCGAGTGATCTGAAAATGGAAGTACTTGATAATGGGTGCAAGGTATCCATTTCCATATTAAGTAAATGTGTGCAAAAAATCCAAGTTTGGCTGATTAAACAACTACTTAGAACTATTCCATAGATTGACTGTAGGGGCATTTACTGGATATGTCACCTTTAAAGAAAGGATGAGATCCAGAGGCTACCTGGCCCTTTACAGACTCTGTCTATAGAACTTGTATAAGTTAACACTCATAATATGAAAATGAAATGACTTGTATTTGCTGTTCAAGATATTCATTTTCCATAAAATATATATGCAAATAGTTATTCATGTCTTGCAATTGAAATAGAGTGTTTTTGGTAGCTGTATAAGAATTTATGTGTCAAGGTAAGTTATTTTAATTTTCTGTTTAACATATTAAATCAGAATTTTTCAGCAAGATAACTTCAGTGTATCATGACACATGTGTTTGATGAGCAGTTCACCCCTCCTGGGCTACATCTACTAGATCAAGCCTCCCAAAATGAGCTTGTCCTCTTGTATTAAAAAGCTCTCAAATGAAATACAAGATTATAAGTGTCTCAATAGACAAACCTGAATACAAATAATGATTTAGAAGACATGAAATAGCTAACAATTCTTTTCCAAATTCCCTAAACAGTGAGGAATTACCATAAACAGTGATTTCTTCATCAATGTCCTGCTGGCTCTTTGAAATTATTTGCTACTTTTTAGGCTGTAGAAGTCCTCAAATGCCTTAGAAACCTCTTCCAATGTCTTCAAAAGGTCGAAATTAACTGAAATAGATCTTTGGATCACCTCAAACAGATAACCACAACTCAAAACAACTCAAACCCCAAAATGGGCCTAGTGGCCCTGAAAATTCTCCTGAAGGTTTTTGGCCTCTGAAAGTCTTCAAACAGAACTCAAAACTGTCCCAATGGATCTGGAATGCTTTAAATAGTCAAAAATTACTTTTGTTTCACCTCAAATGGTTAACCACAGCTCAACACAGCTCCAAACCCAAAATGGCCCCGGTGGCTCAAAAAGCTTCTCCGAAGCTAAAAAGGATGAAGATTAGCTCCAATGGCTCTGAAACCTATACCATTGGCTTCATAATGCTGAGAAGATACGAAATCAAAAAACATGTCACTTAGAAAGGATCTCCCTATCAAAAGTTATGATCCAAACAATCTTTTGCCCAATGTTAGGTAAAATCCCCACTAAAAGTGGGCTAATTGTAGTTAACTGGAGACAAATTTGGTAATGCTGCCGAATTTGGAGGGCGCGCTCCAAAATTGGCCGGGCGGTTAGCTTGACATTTATTTTTAGGTTGTGCTGGCCACATGGCCACATTAACTGCCAGGATGATAGTTTAACAATCCATGTATAAAACTAACTCCGAAAAACTGTGACATAAAGTGTTAAAAGGTGCTGTCACATATATGGGGTTATGTTTAACGGTTATAGCCGTGCCCCTTGGTCCAAACATTATGGTCACGTGAATGGGGGGCTAGCCCCTTTAAACCTCCGCCCAAACTTAGTTTAAAACATAAATAACATTTCCGCGCAATATATATTAAGAACCAAGCGGATAGCACAGTGGTAAGTCGTGATGTTTGCAGTGGAGAGGTTCCGGGTTCAAAACCCGCTGGAGCCAAATAAAAATTTTAACTCGCCATTCATTTGTGACTTGGGGCCACGTGGCAGCCTCCAGGCCTGCCACGTGGTAGCTCCTCATTGGACCGAAACCTCAAAGGTCAACCAACAAACCAATCGATGATTGCCAAGTGTCAAATGTTGATTGGTCCAAATGGTATATTTCATGGAATATTCCCAGAATATTCTTTGGAATATTCCTAGAAAATTCTTGGAATATTCCTAGAATATTTTTTTTTTTAATAATTGCCAAATTCAAGTCAACCTTGGTCAAACTCAGTTTTTGCAGTTTACTGAAAACTTCAAAGTTGCATAACTTTCACATACAGTGTCGGATTTGAGTGCCATTCACGGCGTTGGGATCGTATCACCAAGGCCTATCCAGTCACTTAGGTTCCAAGTGATTTTGAGCACTTTCAATTTTGAGCTTTTTCGATGGCTCAGACTTGAGCTCCTAATCACACCTCCCAAATGAGAAGCTTTTGGACCCCAAAAGCTCACTGAAATTCTGAAACTGAACTGTCGTACAGAAACTGAGAGAATAAACATCCTCTTCTCTTCAGCCCTTCAAAATTTTTTCCTGAATTGTCAACCATTTACATGGCGAATTTTGCTACATGAGCCATGTACTTGTGCTGAATCCCAACCAAGTTTTCTCGCCATACCAATCTGCCATTCTAAAACCAAAAATGACCCTTACTGAACTTTGTGCCCTCTTTGCCTGCGTTCCCTTCCATCTCATGGGTTCTTGCACTGCTTTGCACTGACACTTCGTTCTTGCAATAATAATTTAATCCAATTCCTACCAAGCCAACTCCATGGCGTCTTTTGCGTTTGTAATACACCTTCATGTGAATCCTCCATTTCCACATCGATAATGGACTCCATAGATCCACTTTCGCCATTATTTTTGTCCTCTAGCTGCATGTGCTTTGGACGATTTGTTGGATGCAAAGTCCAACAATGAGAGACATCATGTCCCTTCCTTTGAAAAAATGTGCAAATCTTAAGCACTTTATGAGAAAGTTCTCTTTGCCTCTTCTTCTTCCTGTGTGCTTTCTTTTTCAACCAGCATCTTGAAGCAACATGGTTAAATCCACCACAAAATGTGCAACTAAACTTTCTTTCATTTGAACAAGAGAAATTAACATTCTTTGCTGAAACATAATCAAATTGATCATGTGAATAATTATACCTCTTTTTCTGCATGGAATGTCCATCCTTTTTATCTTCGAAAGATGATGAACTAGAAGAGGAGAAAACTTTCCTTTTTCAGACTTTCATCACAGTTCTTGTCTTGAAAACTGATTGAACTTGAAGGCTTGCCATAAGCGGCATGTTTACCCTCTACTTGCTCTTTCTCAAGAATTTTCTTGGACAAAGCTTCTTGAGCTTGAAGGAGTTGTTTCTCCATGTCATGCAACCTTTGGAGAATTGCTTCCTTCTCATCCTTCATAGCCAACAATTGTGCATGAAGCTTAACACTTTCTCTTTGATCCTCAATGAGAATCTGCACCATGTCCTTCACCTTAATGAACTCATTCTTCATGTCATCATTGAAGAATCTTGTGAAGGAGAAAACTTCACTTGTAGAAGAAGTTTACATCATGTAAATGGTCAAATTAACAAAAGGAACTTCAAATAAAAGTTCTGAAATCTTTCAATAAAAAGACAAGCTTTTAACCAAATGTCAGTAAAGACCCCTTCTTATTCAAGCAGCCGTAAAACAAAAACTATTGGAGTTTGTTTTCCAAAGATAATCTTGAGGTAATTTGGGATAAGGAAATAGCCTACAACTCTTTTTTTCTTTCCAAGACTTAGCTAACATCAGCTATCTTTTCAACTCAAGAAAACTCATACAAGAAACCATTCATAAACAATCAATCTTTTGCACTGTTTTAACACCTTTTGCACAAAAACAAATGCTCAACATAAGCACAACCAATTCTCAACCTGAGCACACCCAAGCTTAACCAAAGCTTTGATACCATATGATCTGAAAATGGAAGTACTTGAAAATGGGTGCAAGGTATCCATTTCCATTTTAATTAAATGTGTGCAAAAAATCCAAGTCTAGCTGATTAAAAAACTACTTAGAACTATTCCAGAGATTGACTGTAGGGGCATTTACTGGATATGTCACCTTTAAAGAAAGGATGAGATCCAGAGGCTACCTGGCCCTTTACAGACTCTGTCTATAGAAATTGTAGAAGTTAACACTCATAATATGAAAATGAAATGACTTGTATTTGCTGTTCAAGATAGTCATTTTCCATAAAATATATATGCAAACAGTTATTCATGTCTTGCAATTGAAATAGAATGTTTTTGGTAGCTGTATAAGAGTTTATGTGTCAAGGTAAGTTATTTTAAGTTGCTGTTTAACATATTAAATCAGAATTTTTTAGCAAGATAACTTCAGCGTATCATGATGCATGTGTTTGATGATCAGTTCACCCCTCCTGGGCTACATCTGTTGGATCAAGCCTCCCAAAATGAGCTTGTCCTCTTGTATTAAAAATATCTCAAATGCAATACAATATTATAAGTGTCTCAATAGACAAATATGAATACAAATAATGATTCATAAGACAAGAAATAACTAAGAATGTGTTTCCACATTCCCTAAACAGTGAGGAATTACCATAAATAGTGATTTCTTCATCAATGTCCTGCTGGCTCTTTGAAATTATTTGCTACTTTTCGGGCTGCATAAGTCCCAAAATGCCTCTAAAACCTCTTCCAATGGCTTCAAAAGGTCTAAATTAGCTGAAATAGATCTTTGGATCACCTCAAACAGATAACCACAACTCAAAACAGCTCAAACCCCAAAATGGCCCTAGTGGCCCTGAAAACTCTCCTGAAGGTTTTCGGCCTTTGAAAGTCTTCAAACAAAACTAAAACCTGTCCCAATGGCTCTGGAATTCTGTAAATAATCAAAAATGACTTTTGGTTCACCTCAAATGGTTAACCACAGCCCAACATAGCTCCAAACCCAAAATGGCCCTTGTGGCTCAAAAAGCTTCTTCGAAGCTAAAGAGGCTGAAGATCAGCTCCAATGACTTTGAAACCTATACCATTGGCTTCAGAATGTTGAGAATATACGAAATCAAAAAACATTTCGCTTAGAAAGGATCTCCCTATCAAAAGTTGTGATCCAAACAGTCTTTTGCCCAATGTTAGGTAAAAATCCCACTAAAAGTGGGATAACTGTAGTTAACTGGAGACAAATTTGGTAATGCCCCCAAATTTGGAGGGCGCGCTCCAAAATTGGCCAGGAGGTTATCTTGACATTTATTGTTAGGTTGTGCTGGCCACATGGCCGCATTAACTGCCGGGATGATAGTTTAACAAACCACGTATAAAACTAACTCTGAAAAACCGTGACATAAAGTGTTAAAAGGTGCTGTCATATATATGGGGTTATGTTTAACGGTTATAGCTGCGCCCCCTGGTCCAAACATTATGATCACGTGAATGGGGGGCTATCCCCTTTAAACCTTCGCCCAAACTTAGTTTAAAACATAAATAACATTTCCGCGCAATATATATTAAGAACCAAGCGGGTAGCACAATGGTAAGTCGTGGAGTTTGCGATGGAGAGGTTCTGAGTTCAAAACCCACTGGAGCCAAATAAAAATTTTAACTCGCCATTCATTTGTGACTTGGGGCCATGTGGCGGCCTCCGGGCCTGCCACGTGGCAGCTCCTCACTGGACCGAAACCTCAAAGGTCAACAAAAAACCAATCGATGATTGCCAAGTGTCAAATGTTGATTGGTCCAAACGGTATATTCTGTGGAATATTCTCAAAATATTCTTGGAATATTATTATTTTAAAATAATTTCCAAAGTCAAGTCAACCTTGGTCAAACTCAGTTTTTGCAGTTTACTGAAAACTTCAAAGCTGCATAACATTCACATACCGTGTCGGATTTGAGTGCCGTTCACGGAGTTGGGATTGTATTGTCGAGGCCTATCTGGTCACTTAGGTTCCAAGTGATTTTGAGCACTTTTAATTTTGAGCTTTTTCCATGGCTCAGACTTGAGCTCCTGATCACACCTCCCAAATGAGAAGCTTTTGGACCCCAAAAGCTCACTGAAATTATGAAACTGAACTGTAGTACATAAAATGAGAGAATAAACATCCTCTTCTCTTCAGCCCTTCAAAAATTTTCCTGAATTTCCAACTGTTTACATGGAAAATTTTGCTGCAGGAGCCATGTACTTGTGCCGAATCCTGACCAAGTTTTCTCGCCATACCAATCTACCATTATGAAACTAGCAATGACCCTTGCTGAACTTTGTGCCCTCTTTTCCTGCGTGCCCTTCCATCTCATGGGTTCTTGCACTTCTTTGCATTGACACTTCGCTCTTGCAATAAGAAGTTAATCCACTTCCTACCAAGCCAACTCCATGGCGTCTTTTGTGTTTGTAATACACCTTCATGTGAATCCTCCATTTCCACATCGATAATGGACTCCATAGATCCACTTTCGCCAATCTTTTTGTCCTCTAGCTGCATGTGCTTTGGACGATTTGTTGGGTGCAAAGTCCAATAATGAGAGGCATCATGTCCCTTCCTTTGAAAATATGTGCAACTCTTAAGCACTTTCTGAGAAAGTTCTCTTTGCCTCTTCTGCTTCCTGTGTGCTTTATTTTTCAACCAGCATCTTGAAGCAACATGGTTAAATCCATCACAAAATGTGCAACTAAATTTTCTTTCATTTGAACAAGAAAAATTATCATTCTTTGCTGAAACATAATCAAATTGATCATGTGAATAATTATACCTCTTTTTCTGCATGGAATGTCCATCCTTTTTATCTTCGAAAGATGATGAACTAAAAGAGGAGACAACTTTCCTTTTCAGACTTTAATCACAGTTCTTGTCTTGAAAACTGATTGAACTTGAAGGTTTGCCATAAGCAACATGTTTACCCTCTACTTGCTCTTTCTCAGGAATTTTCTTGGACAAAGCTTCTTGATCTTGAAGGAGTTGTTTCTCCATGTCATGCAACCTTTGGAGAATTGCTTCCTTCTCATCCTTCATAGCCAACAATTGTGCATGAAGCTTAACACTTTCTCTTTGATCCTCAATGAGAATCTGCACCATGTCCTTCACCTTAATGAACTCATTCTTCATGTCATCATTGAAGAATCTTGTGAAGGAGGAAACTTCACTTGTAGAAGAAGTTGACATCATGTAAATGGTCAAATTAACAAAAGGAACTTCAAATAAAAGTTATCAAATCTTTCAATCAAAAGACAAGCTTTTAACCAAATGTCAGTAAAGACCCCTTCTTATTCAAGCAGCCATAAAACACAAACTATTGGAGTTTGTTTTCCAAAGATAATATTGAGGTACTTTGGGAAAAGGAAATAGCCTACAACTCTTTTTTCCTTTCCAAGACTTATCTAACATCAGCTATATTTTCAACTCAAGAAAACTCATACAAGCAACCATTCATAAACAATCAATATTTTGCACTTTTTTAACACCTTTTGCACAAAAAAAAATGCTCAACATAAGCACAACCAATGCTCAACCTGAGCACACCCAAGCTTAACCAAAGCTCTGATACCATCTGATCTGAAAATGGAAGTACTTGATAATGGGTGCAAGGTATCCATTTCCATTTTAATTAAATGTGTGCAAAAACTCCAAGTCTGGTTGATTAAACAACTACTTAGAACTATTCCAGAGATTGACTGTAGGGGCATTTACTGGATATGTCACCTCTAAAGAAAGGATGAGATCTAGAGGCTACCTGTCCCTTTACAGACTCTGTCTATAGAACTTGTAGAAGTTAACACTCATAATATGAAAATGAAATGACTTGTATTTGTTGTTCAAGATAGTCATTTTCCATAAAATATATATGCAAACAGTTATTCATGTCTTGCAATTGAAATAGAGGGTTTTTGGTAGCTGTATAAGAGTTTATGTGTCAAGGTAAGTTATTTTAATTTGCTGTTTAACATATTGAATTAGAATTTTTCAGCAAGATAACTTCAGCATATCATGACACATGTGTTTTGTTGGCCACCTATAAAATTTTTTCTATCAAAAGGTGGCCAAAACATTGTTTAGCCTTCAAGGAACAGTTTCATTGCAGAAAGTGTATCTCTTGAAGCCTCTGGAAGACATCATATCCTTGTTTCAATATTCATTGCTGTTCCCATTTCAAGCTCAGAAAATTCTGCTGAATTCCATGAGAAAGACTGCTGCAAAATCCCCTTTTTTCCCCTTCCTGCACTCAGAAACTAACCTTCATTTTTACTCTCTTGTTCCCCATCAAGATTCCTCATTCTCATAATTTTTCCATCTCCCCTTCATCAAAATCCCTTTCATAAGGTTTTAAGATCCTTTTTGGCCTTATCGAAACCCCCAAAACCCTTTGAAAACCATTGAAGATCCATGAAAAAAATCACATTTTCATATTAAGGGTTTAAGCCCCCTTCAGCTAAGTCCATAACTCTATAACCCCCGGTCATATGCTTCTCCATGCGCCCACAGGCCCCGCAATCTGGCGCCAAGTCATTTTGAATAAATATTTCCGCCCAAAGTTTAAAACATTTGGTTATATATTAAATTTTTCGGATTTACTATGAAAAAACTTTTCCGCTGATGCAAAATTTCAAATTAATATCCGCCGTCGATCTGATCCGCTGATCGATGGTGCAGAACCTATCGTGGTCGGTGGTCCCCGCTGCGCCAAACACTGTGTAGAAATCGACGGTATCCATCTCACCGCCTTCTGAGGGCTGGCGGTATTTTTCATTTCGGAGCGATTCCATACAATGGTTGACGCGTGGCACCAACACTATTTGAAAACCGCCCCCCCATCGTGCGTTAACGTTCGTCCACAGATCTGGCGCGATATTGTTGTGCACCGTCTGATCTGGGGCGGGCCATCCGACGGTAGTCTCTCCCCGAAGATGCGCGGGAGTTAACCTAGGCAAACAGTGCCCCTGGCCCACCATCCGTCACCCTCCGACGCGTCCTCAACTGTCGATCTCCTCTTGAGATCGACGGTCCAGATTTGATTACATGCCCCGCCATTGCTCGGTCCCAGCGCCACATCAACATCCACACGACATATTTATATTGGGTGTGTCTCCTTATTTTCCTTGTCCAGTCAGCATTTTCGGACCCGGGAACTTTACTGAACATGATTTAATTGGCACACAACTCCAAACCCAAAATGGCCCTAGTGGCTCAAAACTCTTCTCCGAAGCTAAACAAGATGAAGATAAGCTCCAATGGCTTTGAAACCTATACCATTGGCTTCATAATGCTGAGAAGATACGAAATAAAAAAACAAATTTCTCAAAAAGGATCTCCCTATCAAAAGTTATGATCCAAACAGTCTTTTGCCCAATGTTAGGTAAAAATCCCACTAAAAGTGGGCTAACTGTAGTTAACTGGAGAGAAATTTGGTAATGCCGCCGAATTTGGAGGGCGCGCTCCAAAATTGGCCGGGCGATTAGCTTGAAATTTATTGTTAGGTTGTGCTGGCCACATGGCCGCATTAACCACTGGGATGATTGTTTAACAAACCACGTATAAAAATAACTCCGAAAAACTGTGACATAAAGTGTTAAAAGGTGCTGTCACATATATGGGGTTATGTTTAACGGTTATAGCTACGCCCCCTGGTCCAAACATTATGGTCACGTGAATGGGGGGCTAGCCCCTTTAAAGCATAAAAAACATTTCCGCGCAACATATGTTAAGAACCAAGCGGATATCACAGTGGTAAGTCACGACGTTTGCAGTGGAGAGGTTCCGAGTTCAAAACCCTCTGGAGCCAAATAAAATTTTTAACTCGCCATTCATTTGTGACTTGGGGTCACGTGGCAGCCTCCGGGCCTGCCACGTGGTAGCTCCTCATTGTACCGAAACCTCAAAGGTCAACCAACAAACCAATCGATGATTGCCAAGTGTCAAATGTTGATTGGTCCAAACGGTATATTTTGTAGAATATTCCCAGAATATTCTTGGAATATTCTTTTTTAATAATTGCCAAAGTCAAGTCAACCTTGGTCAACCTTAGTTTTTATAGTTTACTGAAAACTTCAAAGCTGCATAACTTTCACATAAAGTGTCGGATTTGAGTGTTGTTCACGGCGTTGGGATCGTATCGCTGAGGCCTATCCGGTCGCTCAGGTTCCAAGTGATTTTGAGCACTTTCAATTTTGAGATTTTTCCATGGCTCAGACTTGAGCTCCTGATCACTGAGTTCAACATGGTGTCAGAGTAGAAGATCTCCTGCCCTACTCGTACGAGCCAGTTTTTTTCATGGGATTTGTAAACCTGCGCTCTCTTCCTTGTGGGTTTTATTCCTTTATAAGCATTTTTCAGAACATAGGTAACATCTCTCAACTCTGCCATTCCTCTGTTCCTAGCAGAGCTGATCTTAATACTGCAGAAAGGAATATTACCAGCTCTGTCCCCATCTGATCAAAACTCGAGACTGCTTCCACTCCTACACTTGTTTCGAATTCTTGGTGCATTGCTTCATTTTCGTTTGAGTCACTTGCTCCGCCATTGCAATTTTAGAAGTTGGATAGTCACGCGACTCACTGCTTCAGAACTATAGTCATTTGGTATATTCTGCAGAAATTTACATCTTGTGGGTGCATTTATTCATGTGGATATAGGAGGAAGTTGCGTGAAATTGACAATATTCTAGAGAATCCCTTGCCTGATTACCTTATGCATTACTTGTGGTGGCATTGCGCATTCTATTAAGAGTACAAAGAGTTGCAAATTCAAAGGTATTCGAGAAGCACAAAATTAAGGAGCAAGAAGAGAAGGAGGGCTTCTGACATGTCATTCCTTCGTGCAGCCTCCTTGCAATTGCTATGTGGCCTCCCCACTGCAACTCAACCTCTTGCGTTCTGCTCCGTCATGATGCTTGCAGCATGCTGCTCTGTCATGGTGCCTCCTGCATGCTTCTCCTACATTCTACATGTTGCATGCTTCTCGCACAACCTCCCTTTACCAGCTCCCTCCTCCGCCTACGACCTTCCCGCAACCTCTCCACCATCACCTTTTCCCTCTTCTCTCCTCCTTGCTACCTGCTCCCTCCACTCCATCCTACGCCCTCTCCATGCTCCCTGCTCCTACCTCCCACAACCCTATCCCTTCACTACCCCTCACCTCCCCTGCTCACCTCTCCTGCAACCCCCTCCCCTTTGCGCTCACGCTTCCTCCTCAGCCTCGGCCGCTCCCTCCCCTTGCAGAACCCTCCTCTCGCAGCCTCCCTCTGTCGCTACTTCTCCCTCCACGCAACCTCACACTGCCTCTCCCACTGCAGCCTCCACACAGCCTCGCCCTCTCCCTCCCTGCTCATTCAAAATTCCCATCACTCCTGTCGTCTCACCTCCTCGGCTCACCTCCCTGCAATTAAATATTCATTCTTACAAAAACTTCACAATCTCAGAACTAAAGATGCCATGTGGTTCATCTTTGTCTAGAAGAGCTGGATCGTCACATAAATATAGCATATCTCAGAAAATGTTACAGGATGTTGAAATAGGGATTGTGGATTGCCAATATTATAGTAAATAATCTCGTCAAAATAAAGTGAAGATTGCTTTGTTTGAAATTCCTCTTGTAGCCTCTCGGCATGTGCAACAATTGCTCCACGCATTGTGTATTCACATTTCAAAACCTTGGGATTAATAGTGTCAAGGGTAAGTAGGGAAGAATTATATCCCCTGAGATATCACTTGCTAGCATTAGAAGATGAAGAAAAGTTGTTAGCCATTGCTTGGGCTACAATCCTCCTAGATCTATCGGCCACAAATCTCCGCATATTGACAATGTGAAGGTAAATGCTGAAAAATTGGTCACCATTTTCAGAATATGAGTGGCATCATGGATTTATTCATATTTTCACCACATAAAGCTTGGTTTTTGAAATTTCCCTTGGTCTTTATTGTGAGGAAATATAGCTAGCTCAAGAGAATTCACTCATCATTTTTTACCACCTTGGTAAGAACCATTGATAGTGAAGCATCCAAGATTTTGAATATTTTTTGCTAAACTTGAGTGGATGATAAAATGGCTAATATTGATAATTTATTAGAGTTATTGAGAACTATAATGGCATCTACCACTGAAAGTACAGTTAAAATAAACAAGGACACCCTTTCTGATATTCAAATATGTCTACAAAATGCACTTAACAGAATTGAGTTTTTGCAGCTTGAGTCAGAACTTCAACAAGATGAGCTTCAGCAAAAGAGTTGTCATTCTGAACTTGTCTTTGTTCAAAACACGGAGACAAAATATCATTAGCAACAAGAAACTATTTAGATCATTGAGCCTAGTACAAGAGAAGATTTGCATGCAGAAGCAAACATCCAACATGCACTTCCCAAGCCCATCATCAAACCTTGGGAAGAGCTCGTCCATAACAAGCGCAAAACAAGTCTTGGATATGACAAGGAGTTTTCATTTCATATCCGGACTACTCCAAGCCCATAAAAATTCATAGTGTCATATTTCTTCATGATAGCTCACCTTCAACTGTTCTAGATTTTGCTCCTCTTCCACAGCAGCAACAATAGATTGAAAAATTCCAACACTGTGATCGAGTTGGCCATATGAAAGATCACTGTTTCGATCTTCACCCATGCAAGCATTGTGGTTGGCACACTCATTCTTCACATAGATGCTTCAAAAACTGTTGAAACCTTAGTTAAACTGAGAGGGGGGGGGGGGGGTGAATTAGTTTAACACATACATGGACTTTTAAAATTTTTTCATGAAAACTTATTTACACCTTCATTTCATGTTCAACTTAATATGTGAGTAATCTTAGAATGTGAGAAGCAAGCATTAATATAACGTAATAGCAGATTTAATATGACAGCAAAAAGTATTAAGCAGATTAAATAAACCATATCGACACATAAACATCATGCACAGAGGCACCAGATATAAGTGGAAACCCATAAAGGGAGAAAACCACATCTTATTATTGTTGTGATGCAAAGGCAAGCTCCAACTCCCTCACCACGGTTACAGGGCACAACCTACAGGAGGCTCCAACCTCAATTCTGCAAGCTACAACTTGCAAGGAAGCTCCAACTCCCTTCAATTTTCTGCAGGCACCAACCTATAGGAGGCTCCAACCTCAATTCTGCAAGCTACAACTTGCAAGGAAGCGCCAACTCCCTTCAATTTTTTGCAGGCACCAACCTACAGGAGGCTCCAACCTCAGTCAGCTACAATTGACATTTTATCAAGCTACAACTTGATGTGGAAGCACCAACTCCCATCTATTTTCTGCGGGCACCAAGCTACAGGAGGCTCCTACCTCAGTCAGCTACAATTGACATCTATCAAGCTACAACTTGATAGGGAAGCTCCAACTTCCTTACTCTTTCAAAAGAAAAACACTTGCTAATTTACCTTGGATATCAGCTCTGTTATGTACCTTCTCTTCTGCTGTTCATTAGTCCTCATATCTATCCTTACATCATTTCTGCATCTTCTCAGATTCACTATCAGCTCCTCCTTCTTCTTTACTTAGCTCCTCCTTCTTCTCTGCCTCACTGCTTCATTTATGCATTCTCTGACTTTTCACAGCATCTCGTTCTGCTCCTCCTTCTTTATCTTCTCTGCCTCAATTTTCCAAACTCTGCATTCTCTCTTCTCACTCCCTCTAACCTCTTGCAGCTTTCTTATTTTCTTCAACTCTCTTCAATTCTGCTGCACACTCTCTGCTTCTCTCACTCTATTTTCGTAACATTCTCCCTTGGATATTACCTTGTTTTATACAAAATAGCTTCATGGCTATTTGTATTCTACTGGGAATTCGAATGGACAACCATGTCTTTTTGCCTTCTGCCTTCTCATCTCTTTTATCCGCTCATTCAGAAAATATAACTGTAGGTACCAATTTAACATTACAGTGGGATATTTGTTCTCTTCTGGAGACTTGCCAATGCATCACACCAATATAAATCAATTAAAAAATTTACATTTCACCTTTTCGGTTACATAAAAACAATTTCACTCAGCCCATTTTCTGGCCTTTGGCTTTGCTGGTTTTGTCTTTTTTTGCTGCTGTTAAGAAATTGTTCTGCATACTCTATTTACTGCTACTCTGTGCACCTGCGCATGTACACCTGTCAAGTTCATTCCTGTGCATATTCCTGTTCACCGTGATTGTGTGTCTGCTGTATACATATAGCTGCGTTACAATATATATAATTGCTAACTTTAAATCTGGGCAAATTCCAACGCTTTGGTTTCCTTTACTGACAGTTTAAATAACTGAATGCGGAGGCTTTAATATCACCATGGTTATAAACCCAATATATGTCCTCTATGCAAGGTTCTCTCCTTCTATTATTTCAAGAAATTAATGTTCTTTCTCGGCATTATTATTTTGATATTCGAACCTTAGAATCAGCCCTTTTATATAATGCTCTACCACATATCCATCATCGAGCGCACCGGTCTATTTATTTCTTTTCTCTATTGAACTCCGACCCATTTAACATTTGAATAAATCACTTAATTGAATAACTCGGGCCCACAGGGTTATTCAACGCATATCACAATTCTTCATAGTATATGTTGGTCTATACATAATAAACCAACAATAAATCTTTGCTTTTCACATATGTTAACATTTATGACGCCTTCAACAGCCGATGCGATTAGGCCGGAACTCAAACATATAAAATCACAGTCCATAACAGATCGGGTCCGCTTCTTTATCGCAATCACAACTTCTATTGTCATGCTTCGTTGCCACAGTTTTCTCCGATGCGATGTAACACTGTTATGTCGGAACTCAAACATATACTAATCATTGTTTAAACCATATCGGGTCCAGAACTCAATCGCAATCGCAATTTGCATTTGCATGTTTCGATATTCTTATGCTTCGATGCGATCGATCACTGTTTATCGGAACTCAAGAATGTATGAGTTACAGTTTATATGCCCATTGGGTCCGTAACTCAATCGCAATCACAATTTTTGTTTAGATGTTCCACGACCAAGTTTCTCCGATGCGATTTGGTGAGGGTCCCACAGTATAAGACTTTGTTTGTATTAAAGCCGAACAATAGAGCGCCTTTCATATATGTATATAGTATGATTTGTTCCTTTGAATATAAAGTGCAACATATAACGTATATGTATATATATATATGCTTTGGACCCTTGTGTATGTAATGTACTGCATATGTATAGGCTTTCCGCTTCAGCTTTACTGTACCTTCCAGCTGGGGTAATGATTCTCGAAATTTTCTGTAGAGGGGTCCCACCTTATGGTACTTCGTATATAGTGCGCTACGCATATATATATGCTTTGCTCTTTGTTTAAAAAGGTACTATACTTATATAAAGTGCTGCATATATATATATATATGTATGTATGTATGTATGTGTACTTTGCCGCTTCAGTATTTAGTGTATCCTCCAGCTGGGGTAAAGATTCTCCGAATTTATGTCGGGGGGTCTCACACATATGCAAATACTTTAATAACCTCACCATATCAGCGTATTTCGTATCCGGGTCCACACATTACATCAACCATTCATATGCGCCTTATCGTATAATATATATACCAATCATATCACAACGCTCTGTATTATAAAGTGAACCATGCAACATATATCAACCCCGATGCATGTTATAATACATACATGTTCCATGGAGCCCACTTGTTAATGCATTTCTTCAATCGACGGTTAATAACATATCGCGCAACCAACACTGATCTGACGGATATCGCTTGGCTTAGATGCACGACCGTTAACTTGCGATGAGAGCGGTTTTTGGGACGCCGCCGTATGCCACGTGTCAGGTAGTCAATGGAATCGCTTCAAATTATTGAATACCGCTCACCCTACGAAGCTGGTGCAATAAAAACCGGAAACCCGCCTTTACTGTTCATTAGTCAGAGTTCTGTCTTCTGAGTTCTGCTTCTAATACTTCGCTCCTTTCGATATATATAACTATTTCGCTTTGAGGTTCTTGTCCTTTACATCCTCACTGCATTCATATTCCATTATGCTGTAAATATTCATCGCATTTTTCCACGGTGCTTTCATCTGTTACGACACATAGCTCCATTCACACTGCGCATTTAAATATGGTTCCACCACTCCTTTTGTGACATCGATCCTTCCGGTGATCGATAGGACCTTAGTCCATATGACCCTTCAGATATATATGTGCAGAATCTCGAATGAACCCTTATTTCAGAGTTATTCGATCAATACAACAAATCTAAGTTCGGAACAGAGGATCTTCATATATCTATACTAACCCTTATTTCATTTAGTTCAAACGATACAACATATATCCTCAGCGCATCAGAATTGTTTATAAATAAAACCATTAGCATTAAACCTTAAGACAGAGCTTATCATGTGTTTCTCATATATATACAGCGAAATTACTTACAGAGTCTCTTGATTCTGGCTAGATCTTCAAGTAAAAAACAACAACCCTTCTCTAACTCTGCCTCTGAACATGATATGGATTTTCTTCATTTATCTGCAGAACTCCACAAAAACCTCACCACAAAGTTTATTTATTCGACACACACCACACCTCATAATTGCACACCACAACATCATAGACCCATTTAGACTCCCAATTACAGAGTCTCATGTAATGCAAAACTTCTTCTTCACTACTCTGCACCTTCAATAGATCTCTACTTCAATTCACTGCCTTTGCTTCCTCTGCTCCTTGAATGATGTTGCTCCTTACTTCTCTTTTTGCTGTCTTTGCTACCTCACTGCTGCCTTGTTGCTGTTTCAGGTGCTCCCCCTTTTCCATCTCCTTTGCCATCAATGACAACATTTCCAACAAAAACAAGCTTCTTACAAGAACAAAGAATCATCTTGGATGGATCGCTTCTTGGCAATGGGAATAAACAACCAAGAAGATGTTTAAGTCATATGTTAGAACTTGTTCTAGAGTATTGAACAATCTTGTAGTTGATTTTTCACCATCATCTCACTTTGTATCTGACAGGGGGGAAAATGGTGGTCATCTACAAGCTTTAAAGCCACTTAAAGCGAGCCTGAGCCACAACCTGTCATTCCTGATTTAGAGTTGTAGCCAGAGACACAACAGTTCAAGCGAGCCTAAGCCACAACCTGTCATTCCAGATTCAGAGTTGTAGCCAGAGACACATAACATAAAGCAAGCCTGAGCCACAACCTATCATTCCAGATTCAGAGTTGTAGCCAGAGACACGGATGCCCATGAGCATGCCTTTGGTTGGTGGCCAACCTTAAACCATCTATGCGAGGTTGATATTATTACTCTTCAAATAATTCGACACACTTCCTCTAGCAGAAGACTTCAGCTTCTTTCCAGTTTTGGTAGAGTTCCAGGAAATGCATCAAGCATTCCAGAGTTGGTGGTCATCCTTAAACCATCACAGGTTGTAAACCTCCCTTCTTCTAGGTTGAAAGTATCCCTCTTCAAAATATGAGGAGAACTTCCTCTAGCAGAAGACCTCAATTTATTGCCAGATTTGGAAGAGTTCCGGGAACTGCACTAAGCATTCTAGTGTTGGTGGTCATCCTTATTAAACCTCCTCTTTATGCCAACATTTCAGAGAGCTCATTAAGCCTAAGTGCTGCCATGCATACTTTTCTAGATTTGTATTACAACTCTCTTCTTGGACTCACACATACCCCTTCGGATTAAAGGGCGAATGTTGGACACCTAATCCTCTATTGGTAGGTGTAGAAGGCGAATGGACAAAAGGAGTCCAAGAGACCACTTGGAATGTGAAACCAAGGATCACTCCAATGTATTATATATGCATCTTTGTGAATAATAAGGCAAATCATGCTTATCTTTTCTATTGATGCCTATTCTTTCCTATTTGTATGTGTTTACCATGACTGAGTTCAATAACAATCAACATGTCCTCTAAATGCGACGACAAAACAACATTCTCCTCCAAGTGCCACACTTAGGGTACACTTTGTGATGACAATGATGATACCGATACAAAAATGCATAAAAATTTGTGAATGAGTCTAATACATTTCTATATGATAGATAAGACCCATTGGTACTAAAGCTGCCTCTTGAAATGAATTATAACTCCATTATTTACAACGTGTGACACTTATGATACATTTTGAGACACAAGTGATGATACTAGTGAAACATTGCTAAAGATTTTAGGAATGTGTCTAATGCATGTATTTATGATGGATAGGACATAATAGTGTTGGAGAATGCATTAGAAATATCTTTCAAGAATGTACAAATGACTCCCTTTGATTAGATATGACACTTCTATAACCAAAAGATAACACTTGCGACAGTAAGAAAAACATGAAAGCGACTTGAAAAAGATAAAGAAAGTAAAAGAAACACATGTTATAGTGATGAGGACATAGAAGTGCCACTTGTAGAAGTGAAATCAAGCAAAAAAGACAATTTCAAAAGTGAAAGTGAAACTAATGAAACCAAAGCATGCAAAAGCGATAGTTGAGAAAACTCACCTGAGAGATGGTACGAGCAAAACCAATAGTGAGGGAACTGCCAATCTTGGGATTGCGTAATGACTATCAATGAGGAATGCATAGTCTATCTCCAAGAACTATGCAATCAATATCCTTAGATATTGCGCAAGCACTATCAATAATAATGACATAATGCTTGACTTTCTAGGGTGCATAATGACTGTTGGGCTTGCTTGAAAGAGATGCGCTTGTGAATGCATCAAAATATAAGCATGTGTAGGCAAGTGAATTTGGCACTTATAATCTCAAAAAACATCCATTGACCATGAAGCATCTACAAACAATCAAGGAATGACATATCATTGTTGGAAATGTTGTCATTGATGGCAAAGGAATTGGCAAAGAAGGAGCATCTAAAACAGTAACTAGGAAAAGAGAAAAGCAAAGTAGCAGAGAGCAGAGGTAGCAGAGAGGAAGTAGAGGAAACATAGAAGGAACAAAGGTAGCAGAAGACATATGACAGTAGAATGGGGCCATTTGAAGAAGCAAGGAGCAGCATTAGACAAGAAACAGAGCAGTGAGGAAAAAGGGCCACTGAGTTGAAGATCTGGCCATAACAAGGAGGTTGTGTAAAGAAATTTCAGCTGTGTATGTAAAAGGATTTTTTCAGTATGACATGGATAATGTTGACCTAAATTCTATGAGAATGAGCTTTGATTTTAGTGAGAAACTGTATGGCTCTTTAGCAGGTGTTGTGGTGTGTAATTACTTGAGCACATATCACATATGTGAGTTGATCAAGGTTTATAAACAGTTCTTGAATAAACCCTGTGGCAAGGGTTAGAAATTGAAGATTCAGTGTATAAATTGAAGGAATTAATGGTTGCAGAGATATGATGGTTTTGAATGTAGCAAAGATTATAATTGCGATGGACCGTAGTACAATGATTAGCTTGCGGAATCAAGAACTTGAATGTGCAGTTAGAAGCGGAACTGTGACAGCGTAGAACCCCGAACATGAAATGGAAGGTTGATATATTATATATCATAGCAGAATTGAAGACAGAATGGCATTGTGCTGCGTCGAGGTCGGAAGGCAACAACCGGTGTAAAGAATGTGTGTTAAAAGAATCAAACGAAATTGTGAACAAAGCGTTAAACTTTGCGATGGAACTGTAATAAAAAGCAAAACATTAAAGCAAAGCTTAATTATAATAATACATTGAAGAGTGAGTGGAACCTTGAAGGCGTAACCTGAGCGTAAAGGAGAAGAGCAGAACCTTACGAGTAGAGTGAACAGTAAAGGCGGGATTCCAGTTTTCATCGCATCGCTTTCGACGGGCAAGCGGTATTCAAGAAATCAGAGTGATTCCATAGAGTGGGCGACACGCGTCCCTAAACGAATATGCAAAACCACTCTCATTGCGCGCCATCGCGCGTTATCGTCCATGCATCTTCGCCGAGCGATATCCGTCAGATCAGTGTTGGCTGTGCGATATGTTATTAACCGTCGATTGAAGAAATGCATTAAAAAGTGGGCTCCATGGAATATGTATGTATTATAATATGCATCGGGATTGATATGAAGGTTTAATATGGTGGATTAACACAGATAATTATGTGCGATGGGGCTTCCTTTATTCAATTTATTATAAAGCGGGCTATCGCATTCTACGTAGTGGCCACTATATAATACATTTTATTATAAAGGTTGAAGGTTGACCCGAATTCTTATTGCATATAAATGAAATACAGTCTGATGTTATAAAGGTTATAATTTTTTTTATTGGGGAGCAGATGTTTGTTTTATTAATAAGTCAAAGCGTTTCTTGTAAATACGGAACCAAAGGTTAAATTGTTGATGGTTCATGATAAAGATTGTGAGTACTGATATGTCCGTGTTGGTAAATGAGTTTTATAAAACGCCGATATTTATCAAGAGGTAGTTGTACATACAACAGTTATATAACTGCAATAAACAGGGAACTGAATAAAAGAGAAAATGAAAAAGAGAGTGGAGTGGGATGAATGTGTATGGAAAAGGAAAAATAAGAGGAGAGCGTGCAGAGATGAAAGTTCGGTGAACAGGAATATGTATAGGAATGAATTGGACAGGTGAATAAGCACAGAAAATGGGAAATATGCAAAAGATAGTGAACAAAGTATGCAGGACAGCTGCATAACTGCTACAGAAAGGACAAAACCAGCAAGCCAAGGGCTGAGTGAAGTTTATATACTTTAACTGAAAATGTAAATGTTTTATTTGTTTTATATTGTTTGTGATGCAAAGGAAAGTATCCTAAGGAAAAGAAAAATCCCACTATAACATGGAAATTTGTACATATTGTTATTATTTTAAAATAAGTTGGACAAAGGAATGAGAAGACAGAAGCCAAAGAGTCATGGCTGTTCACTTCAAATTCCTTGTGAAATACAAACAGTCATGTGAGGAACTCTATATATAATATCAACTTGATATGCATAAGAGGTGAGAGAGAGTGAATATAGAGAATGCAGAGTATGGAATTGAGGCAGAGAGGATAAGAAGAAGGAGGAGCAGAACGAGATGCTGTGAAAAGTCAGAGAATGCAGAAATGAAGAAGTGAGGTAGAGTAGAAGGAGGAGCTGAGAAAAGAAGAAGGAGGAGCTGAGAAAAGAAGAAGGAGGAGAAATGATATAAGGACAAATATGAGGACTGTTGAACAACAGAAGAGAAGGTACAGAACAGAGCTGATATCCAAGGTAAATCAGCAAGTGTTTTTCTTTTGAAAGAGTAAGGAAGTTGGAGCTTCCCTATCAAGTTGTAGCTTCATAGATGTCAGTTGTAGCTGACTGAGGTAGGAGCCTCCTGTAGGTTGGTGCCTGCAGAAAATAGATGGGATTTGGTGCTTCCACATCAAGTTGTAGCTTGATAAAATGTCAGTTGTAGCTGACTGAGGTTGGAGCCTCCTGTAGGTTGGTGCCTGCAAAAAATAGATGGGAGTTGGAGCTTCCTTGCAAGTTGTAGCTTGCAGAATTGAGGTAGGAGCCTCCTGTAGGTCGGTGCCTACAGAAAATCAGTGGTGAGAGGGAGTTGGAGCTTGCCTTTGCATCACAACAATAATAAGATGTGGTTTTCTCCCTTTATGGGTTTCCACTTATATCTGGTGTCTCTGTGCATGATGTCTATGTGTTGATGTGGTTTATCTAATCTGCTTAATACTTGTTGCTCACATATTAATACTGTTGTTACATTAACAAATCTTCTTGATACTTTCTGCTCACAAATTAAGATTGCTCACATATTAAGTTGAGCATGAAATGAAGGTGTAAATAAGTTTTAAGGAAAAAATTTTAAAAGTCCATGTATGTGTTAAACTGATTCACCCCCCCCTCTCAGTTTAACTAAGGGTTCAACAATCATATGATCAAAAGTAGGCTCCAAAATTCAAGTGTAAGATTTTTTTTTTTAGGGTATTTGTTGCAACGACAACACTTGTCAACACATTGGTAGAACTCCAAATTATTTGCTTATGTTTTACCTTTAAGTGAAAGGTTTTAGTCTTTCATGAAGTATTGATTCACCATATGGATTACCTCAGCTTCCCCATTTGACCCGGTTATGGATATAACATCCTATATTTCTTTTCTTGGCTAAACACATTTACAAATCTTTTCAAATCACAATTGTTTCAATATGTGAGAGCGTAATATAAAGTTGTGACTTTAGGATGATAAGAGTTTGAGTTTTCATCTATGGTGTTGCTTTGCTGCCAGCATGCTTGGAAAGTACCCTAGCAGAGTCACTATAGGAACAAAAGTATTGATTCACTGCGAGCGATCATGAACAATACCTTAACGAAGTTACTTGATTCACCTCTCTACGGATGAAGCCTTTCTCATATTTCACCCTTTATTTATTTTATTTATAGAACTATGCTAAGGAACTTATTATTTTACTGGGGCAGATCCTGAATTATTGAGAGTAGGAGAGGTCGTTCCTTTAGAGAAAAGAATATATACCTATGACATTGGTTTTCTTGCTATTGATTTTCCCCTTTACCTTCTCTACTTGATTGGATCGTCAGGACAAAATTATTCAATTACAACACCATGTAAAGGGATGAGAATTCTAAAATAGATGTGGGCATCATGGTTCAACTTAAGAATTTCCATTTGAATGGATCATATTTTCCATTCAAACATCATTGAATTTAAAGGATATGTAAACCCAATATAGAGAAGAGGATAATAGACAAACCAAGCATTGTTCGTTATCGTAATCACCCTTTTCAAGTTTTGCCACATTGTCTTTTGAGCCAAAAGGGAGCACATTTTACGCATATTATTAATTAAATAAATCAATGCAAGGCGTAATAGGAAGACAAAAGAAAAGGAAGTGCGAAAGGAAAACTTAAACAGAAAGGAGCATGGAAAAAAAACAAAGCAAAAAAACCAAATGCAAGGACCAACAGAAGGTAAAATGCAAGGTCATGCAACTAGAGGGTTTAAATGAACCTAAACCGACTTCTAAATTAAACAGCTAGAAGGTAAGGGCTAAGTGTAATGGAATTTTCAATGTAGCCACCGTAACCGCTCCCGACTTGGATACACAAATATCCGAACCATTAAAAGCAATATAAAGCATTGTGGAAGAGTAAAGATAAAAAATTGAAAATCTTGCCCAATGAATTGAAGGTCTTGCTTATCAAAAAAAAGATGTGTCATAATAACTAGCTTTAGCCTGTCTCAAGCTTTACCATTTTTATTGAAATGTAGATCATATAGACCTTTAAGGTTGCTTGCGAGTGTACATTCATTCATGTTTTTAGTTTTTGCAAACATCAAGAAATATTGAAACTTATTATTTGCAACAGATCATGCCAAGTAAAATTAATCTAACCATTCAATGATTAGATCTTGATATTCAAAACATCCAATTTGAAAATCCCGAGACTCGAAATAAAATTAATTTTTAATCAATGCATTAGAATTGCAAAGAGGATCTTTTAGGGGGGATTTGATCTAATATTGTCCAAAATATTTTTAAGATGGTGCAAACCTGACATAACCATTAGCTCACGCTGAAGCGTCTCAACTTTATGACAAGCATCTGAATTGCAAAATTATAAACCATGAATATCACTAGGTTCAAAAAAATCAATCAATGTTAAACAACTATCATCATGTACATTAATGTGAAAATGGTTAGTTGAATGCTAGTTGTTAGAACCAATATTATGATAAGATTGGTGACTATAATATCCTCGATTATCCATTGGTTCCCTTTATATCTAACTAGACACCATGCCAGGGATATGAAAGCTTCAGGTATTAAAGAAAACTACTAAAATTATAGATCCGAGAAACCAATTAGGATACCAGGTTGTCGAAATATTAGAAGAAAGGGTCAGATCAAGACCAATATGCACATCAAAATGAGGGTTTTAGTATGGCGAATGATTGAGGAATTCAATGTCACTCAATAAGAGAGATTATGACCAAAATATGATTAAACTCATGACATGCAAAAAATGGGTAGGAAGGTGATTGATCTCGGGAGTGCTTGATAGGGAGAAATATTCTATCCCAAAATGACCTTTGTATTGAAAATAAAAATGACAACCTTTCAAGCAAAGTGTACCCGTATAATATATGCTCCCAAGTATAGAGTGCAATGCAAGGGATTCACATGATAAAGAAATATCCAAACAAGAATCTTCCATCTGATCAAAGACTCCACCTTGAGGGATTAGGATATTAACTTGAAAATGCTGAAAGTCCTAGAATGAGATCACTTTCAATGGAGGGATATTAAGGAAAAAATAATGTGTGAAAATATGGATCCAAATTATTTTGGAGATCTCAATGGGATGGCAAGAACATGACATAACCATCAGTAGAGGCTGAAGTGCCTCGACTTCCAGATAGGTCTTTGTACTTTTTGACGATGGGTCATCAAATTTGGGTGGCTTTGAAAAATCAACAAGTAGATATGCACCACTATCGTAAGATATATCAATGAAAATATTGTTAATGCCACTGGTTTGATAAGAATCAAGATTAAAAGTGTCAAATTCTTGATGGATAGAAAATTGAGATACATCAATCCGAAAAATCCCTTGATCATTTAGAGTTGGAAAATATTCTTCCTGACATATGAAAGATTTACGATTGAAAAATTCATGAATAATAGATTCAAGCTTTTCATATTTTGATTGTAAGAACACACCATCCTATAACTGGTTGTAATCACAAACAACCAGATAAGGATCTAAATAATTAAGAAAAACTACTGGTCTAACAACTTATCCAACATTTTCAAGTACAATGAATAGTTTTCTAGAGGTGAGGAATGATGAAAAGACTCAGGAGGAGACACACCAAATGTGGCTAAATCAAATTGAGCTTGTAAGAATAGCATATCAAAATGCATGTTATGCTTCATGATATTATCTTCATCATCATAATGATCAAAGATATGCATACCAATGTAACATTCAAATTGATCTTGCTTTTCTTCAACAGGGTGTATTGAAGATTCAAATGTCTAACAAAATATTTCTTCAAATTTTATATCTGAATATGCATGAATCGAATAAGTTTCAAAATCATTCCGAATTTAAAGATTATCCCATCCCATAAATGAAGATTGCAAGATATGAGCAACAAATCCTGAATCGATGCTTCACAAATCTAAGCCTTCAAAATAAGAAAAGATATCATTCGATGTAGTTGGATATCCATTACAACATGTGTTAATGAAAACATGGATGTGACGATGATGGTTTTGCAAAATATTAGCTTGAATGAAGGATCTGAAATCATTTCATAGGTTATCAAGATTGCAAGATTGGTGATCAACCAAATATGTGGGATTGTCATCCTGAAAGAGGGAAGAAAGATGGAACATATATTCACCACTTCGCTCCTCTATATGTGAAATGAATTTACCTCGTATCCGACCACTACTTGAAACAATAAGTTGAACACCATTAAGAGTTGAAGTGGATTGATCAAGTGAATCATTAAACAAGGAGTCATGTGACATGGATGGTAGAGGTTGAAGAGTATCCCTTGAGGAAATCATTCTTTCAATTGGATTAGATTCAATATTGGACTTATGTGCATTAATATGATATTGAAAATCCAAGGGATCATATTTCACTTTTGGCTCCATGCAATTATTGAACCATTCCAAATTATCCTAAATATAATCTAGATTATGGGAAATGGGTGGAGTTTGAATGGAAAAATCAACAATTGGATTTTCAGATTTCCCAACTTCAACATCATCACTAGGAGGTAACCAAATTGATACTGGAAAGGGAGGGGGAAAATGAACAAAAGGAATGGCAGGTTACTCCTCACAGATTTGGGGTGTCTCATTATCAACATAAGTTTGGAGAGTAGAATCATCTGGGGTTTGATTCCAAAATATTTCAAGTTAAGTAGAATCAAACTCTAAAATTCGTCCATGATAAAATCTGAATCAATCACACCCTCCCGAAATTCATAGCAAAGGTGAAAAAACCGATTAAGAAAATCCTCTATAGATTCACCAGATTTCATTCTAAGATGATCAATTCTATCACAAACATCATGATAAGCATACCTGTCAAAGGCTTGGTAGAGCTCTATAGCGAGTTGATCGAATGAATGAATGGAAGAAACTGGTAAAGTCTTACACCATTTATTAACTTGACCTTCAAGAGTGAGGGCGAACAATTTAATAGCAACATATTCACAATTATATTCATAATATTCACAAAATTTAAGAAAGAAAGATATATGTTGAGCTATGAAAGTTTCACCCTCGCCATCAAACTTGAAATTTGACAAGTCATTAATTAATTCCACGAGTATTGAAAGATTTGATCTATTAGAAAATCACTATGGGATTATGATTTGGGAAATATCCATTTGAGATGAGAAATTCAAAGTAGACTCAACAAGCACAACTTGTCATTTGGCTCTCCTTCTAGTGCCAACTGTTGGTGATACTAGAAATATGTCAACCAATGGGGTCTCCCTGATGTGTAGCCACAAATATACCTCACGCCGTTTGGATTAGGAGCCCCAACCATAATTTCCATCATCCTTAGGGATTTTCCTTGACTACAATTATTAACATAAGAGGTTATCCAAACATTATTTGAAACAAGCAAGCAAGATGACATTGTGAGGCATACAATTGCAATGTATATAAGGTACTTTCATGACAAGGAAAGAGAAAGTGATCCTCTAGAAGAAAATTAATAGTAATATCCTAAAATAGACACACAAGAGAATACAAGGATCGTTAGTTAACCTGTAAAGTAGTTCACAAGACAACCACGATCATAAAACCAAATACAACACAACTTCAACAAGGTAAGTTCCAAAGCCACTGAATTTGTTCAATTTCTTTAGTACATGTGAAAAAAAAACAACCTGAAACATATAAATAATAATCTTAGTATATTCATGATACATGCATGAAAATGGATTGTCTCATTTAAATTCATATATTAAGTGGAAGGGTCAGGACATACAAGTATAATTCTGGCACACTAGCCCCAATAATGGAACATTAAGTCACCACTTGCTCCTCCAAATAAAGATCTTATCTCCTATGCCAATGCTAGAGAATCCAAGGTGGGAAGTTCAAGTCCCAAAACATCCTTTTGCTTGAGTTATGAGGGTGTATTTATAACAAATGTGGTGAATCTACACCTCTCATGTGACTCTACACCTCCCTCATGACGCTTGAGCTTCTACAATGAATTTTTGAATTCTTACATGACCTTTGAGCTTCTATATGACTTTTGAACTCAATATTGACTCTTCATATTCCATGTGGGACTCTTGGTCTTCCACATATTTACATTTTCTCATTTTGGGAAGTTAAAAAATTACATTGCACAAATGATCTGGCAAGAAACTATGACATGCGACTTTTGAACTCAATATTGACTCTTCATATTCCATGTGGGACTCTTGGTCTTCCACATATTTACATTTTCTCATTTTGGGAAGTTAAAAAATTACATTGCACAAATGATCTGGCAAGAAACTATGACATGTGACTCTTGTATAAGCCATGAATTGGAAATGATGACATGGAACTTCATGATGACGTAGCATTTCCAAGCTACTCTTCTTGCTACTTTATCTTCACCTTCATGATAGATCTTTCATGCGATTTTTTTTCATCCTCTAAGCGGTTGATTGATATGGAGTCTTCAAGAAATCCAAATCTTTGATCTTCTATCATAAGCTAGTGTCTCTTCATCTTCCTTTTTGATGAATTATTCATGGTTCCAACTTCACAAGTGTCTTCCATCATAGTCTCCTTCCTGTCCTATACAAGCATCATCTTGTCATGTCAAGATATAGTACCTGTAAGTGAAATCCACTCATGATAAGATGACATTAGTCCGGAAATATCCTAGTCTAACTTTCTTCGTGAAAATCACTGGTTGACCTAGAACTGGGTACTGGACAAGGAGGAAGGCTCAGGGATTACACAATGCACAATTCCAAAGGGAAGAAGTAAGGGATTGAGGCTTGCAGTCATGAAATGCATAGTTCTGGAGACTTGATAAGGTGGATTGCGTAGTTGAGGGTCACAATGAGGCAATATTTCCCATGGCGACTATGAAAGGCATAGTTCCAGAGGGAAACTAGGCATCTAGATTGCACAGTTCAGGGAAGCAGAGAGAGATACTGTTGGCTGCAACTGTGTAATGTGCAGAAAGATTCTGACTAGAAGGTTGAATTGTGCAGTTCAGGGGAGCAGGAGGCTGATATTGAGTACCTTTGCTAGACAATGTGCAGTCGTTGGAGGAAGTGACTACACATTGCATAGTTCCAAGAGGAAGGAACGACTTCTTGTAGCCTAAAACTGTGCAATGCATAGTTGTAACAACCTTGGTTAAAAATCCATGTAAAAAAGTATAAGACCAAGGTCATGGGAAATGTATTCCAAGTTGAATGGTGGGAAAAAAATCCTAGCGTGGGTGTGTTCATATGGTTTATTATTGCTATGGAAATTGGAAAAGGCAATAGATAAGGCTTTGGAAAGTCAAAGTGGCATTTATTGGCATTTTATTTATGAAAATAAAGGAAAATAGGAGAAAAGGGAGGTGAAAGGTCACATGTTGCATATGAGGAGGAAATTGAAGGAAAATAATGGAAAATTAAGAAAATAGAGGTCTCATTGATAAACAGGCTTATGAGGATCAGTTGGAAAGCTTTTATTCAAACTTTGGTCAGTTCAGTTTTGGGCCTCTCATTTTCTCTCTCTCTTTCTCTCATAAATATATAAATTGAGGGAAAAACAAGACATGGTTTTCAAAATAATACATGGATTTCAAAACAAGACATGGATTTCAAACAATGGATGGATTTACGGGATAAAATCATTTTAGGAAATATTTTGTGATTTCATTTATGAAATTCATGAAAATAGAGAAATAGTTCAGTTTTGGACCTCTCATTTTCTCTGTCTTTCTCTCATAAATATATAAATTCAGGGAAAAACAAGACATGGTTTTCAAAATAATACATGGATTTCAAAACAAGACATGGATTTCAAAACAAGGCATGGATTTCAATCAATGGATGGATTTACGGGATAAAATCATTTGAGGAAATATTTTGTGATTTCATTTATGAAATTCATGAAAATAGAGAAATATGAATTTACAGGTTTAAGCAAAATATTTATCAAAATATTTTCCTCATAAATATTTTAGGACAACAGTTAAGCACTTAGAAGATAACGAAGGCAAATACTATGGAAAAAAAGATCAACAAATAATTTGTTTTAACTCAAAAATGAAAGGAATTCCTTGACAAGCTAGGTGGAAAACCTAAACAAACATGAGCTTATTTTCAGATTTTTACTTAGAAATAATAGTCAACTGGACAACTAGTTGACATAGGTGGTAGAGATAACCAATTTTGAAGGGAATATAACATATTTTGTGAAAAAAAATTCAACCACTCTAGATTCCAAGGCAAAGGACAACCATCAATGAACGATTTTCCATATTTGGAGGCAAAGGATTTTCCAGTAGTTCCAAATTCCCTGCAGTTTTTCAGAGACTCTTTTTATTTTTAGTATATTGTTCATATTTTTATTCTAGAAAGCTAGACACATGTAGATTAATGTAATGTTATATATATTGTTTCAATTGTAATGTAACACAGGTTGGATTTTGATGCCAAAACCTTGCCATTTTTGTAAAGAATTTATTACAAGAATTTTAGTGAAAGTATTATGGCTCGAGTTCAAGACATAATTTGTTTACTTCTGTATGTTTTTCCAGTGATTTCATAATATAATTTTGCAAATTTTCAAGGTAACATTGGAGATTTGGTTAAGAATAGATTGAGTATCAATCTCGCTGAAATCCCCTTGCAAATTTATAATCATTTAAAGAGATTAGCTTATTGAACAATCTGTTTGAGATAGCTCCTCTACATCTTTTAATTATTACCTTTTTTCATCTCTTGAATGTGTTATGTTGGGCTGTAGAAGTCTTCTAAAAAATCTACTATATCTGGTTGATTAAGTCTTCAGTATGACTACTTAATTATCATATATTCTCTTCTCTTCATCTACCAAACTCTTTTAAGTTATGTCATTATGTGAAAGTTGAATGTTTGCACTTTGATCAAGTTTCTGCAAGAGAGGGATTTATTTCTGAGCAGAGATTGGACTATCATCAACAACCACCCACAATAAGTCATAGATATGGCCATTTTCTCCATAGGCTGCTATCCAGTGACAATGAAAAACATTAAAAAAGGCATCACAACATTTGAGGGATCCCCCTCTCGTTTAAGGGCCAACTTGAACCTAAAGAATGGCCGAGTTGGTTTCTCAGTGTATTTTCGCAGCCAATAACTGCCTTCGAGAAACATATACAACACTGTGTACATCTTGTACATGTGGTATTGTGTGCATGTGGTACGTGTTGTTTTGTGTACGCGTGGTATTGTGAATGTTCATCGTGTAGTCATGTGTATTCGTTGTGTTGTACTCTGTGTACGTATATGTATTGTGTTGTACACTAGGTGTAGATGTATGTATTGTATTGTCTTGTACACTGGGTGTTGGTGTATGTATTTTGTTGTGTCATACACTGGGTGTAGGCATATGTATTGAGTATATGTTGTATGTCAGGTGTAAGTGAATGTATTGTATGGTGTTGTACATCGTGTGTGGTTGTATGTGTGTGATGCACACTATGTGTATGTGTATGTGGTTGAAGAGAAGGCACTGGGTGTTTTTCAAGTATGGAAACTGATCCGGTGTGCGTATGGAGAGGAAAAAGCATAATGGTAGAATCTAAGGATCAATTAAAGGATAATTATAAATATTTCATTTCAGTTTGATTATGCATGTGATTTTTGATTCTGATTCATGATGATTACATGTGGTCTATGATTCTGGTTTAGTGATGGTTACATGTAATATATGATTTTTATTTGTGATGGGTGCGTTTTGAGTTAACTAGATGTGATATGTTTATACATGATGATTTGATCAAACAACTCGTTTGACTTGTTGTGACAAGAAGTAAACAAGATTACAAGTGTACCTTATTGACGAGCTACAAATGAGGTATGATTTGAAGTTTTTTCAATTTATTTTGAATCTAATATAAATTATGTGCTTGGTAAAAGAAAGCATGCAATGCTTGGTGTGGTGATTGAAACTGACTGCATTAGCAACAGAAAGAGGAATTGGAACAGACATCAGTATGCTTGTAAATCACTTCAAGAGCTCACTAATACTCAATAGTGTTCATTGATTTCCATGAGCATGTTATGACTAGTGTGATGGTTTTGAGGAGGGGATATGCCTTGGTTTTTTGGACCTTTAGATGCAAGGAAGCCTTGCCAAGGGAGGGGTCGCTCGAGGGACTGTGTAGCAGAGAAGGGGATGCTCGCGAAATTTGGATGGTGTATGCGCCTGCATGAAAGGGGGTGACCTGATTTCCCAAGGGATTATGTAGCAGAGAAGGGAAGGTCAGGGATGGATTTTTTTGGTAATTAGCATTTCCATATGGAACCATATGCACATTGGGAGTGTTCCATTGAACAATGAGCTGATAATTGTTCACTAAGAGGACAAGTAGTGTAGGATTTTAGTGTTGGACATTGGATGCAGACTTTGACTTTGGCAGTGGATTCTAGACTTCCTGGGAAGGAGGTGAATCCTGGTATTACTTTTTAGGGTGGATGTGTTAGCCTCTGGATTCCCTTGTTGCAGATACACACATTGTATATTTTGATTTGCTGGTTAGAGAAAATGTGGATATGTGTATATTATTGTAAATACTATATAGTTGGATTTATAAAGTTCCATAGACAATATGGTTGTATATGTGGTTGTTATTGTAAACACCGTAATGAGTTGTTTTATAAAGCTCCAGTAAGCAATATGTTTCTCATGTTTCAATAGTGGTCATTGTAAATACTGTAACGAGCTATGTTATATAGATTTATAGGCATTATGTTTTGTTTTTAGCAGTTTGCTAGTTTGTAGGTGTCATTGAACATCGAGGACGATGTTCCCCCAAGGGGGAGATTTATGTAACATCCCTGGTGAAAAATACATGTAAAAAAATTTAAGTCCAAGGTCATAGTACACGTATTCCAAGATGAATGGTGGGAAAAACATCCTAGTGTGGGTATTCATATGGTTTATTATGGCCATGGAAAATGGCAAAGGAAATAACTAAGGCTTTGGAAAGTCAAAGTGGCATTTATTGGCATTTTATGATTGAAAATAAAGGAACATAGGATAAAAGGGAGGTGAAAGGTCACAGGTTGCATGGGAGGAGGAAACTAAAGGAAAATAATGGAAAATAAAGAAAATAGAGGCCTCATTGATAAAAAGGCTTCTGAGGATCAGTTGGAAAGATTTTTTTTAGACTTTGGTTAGTTCAGTTTTGGAGCTCTCATTTTCTCTCTCTCACTCTCTCATACTCTTGGACACATAAAGTTTTCTTGGAGCACACTTGGAGGAGTGTGGTGTACTTGGGGTTTGGAGCAAGAAGGAAAAGGAAAAGTAGCAAATCACAAGAGGACATCGGGATCAACATCTACACTGGGTTCTGCTTGCAGGTACCAAGTTGCATGTATGATTTCCTCACTAATTTTGACATGCATTGATTAGAATTTGGATCAGGGACTAAAATTAGCTAAAAATTCAAAGTGCTCAAAATTGTTTCAGACCTTAACGATCAGATAGAGTTCGTTGCCAGGATTCTGGCGCAACTCGTTTCATCAAAATCCGAGTTCGTATGACTGAGTTATGGTCTGTTGTTTGCTTTTCGAAACATAAAAAAAATGGGTAGAGCAAGTACAATGATAATGTGGTAGGTACAATCAACTCATGAGGAAAGTCCTCCAGCAACAACCAATGACATCGTGCCAAGTGGCACCTTCAAATTTTCCAGTTTGGTCTTATATGTGGGTGAAAGTCCTAATGTTTCTAAGATGGAAATGTACTTTTTTTTTAATTATTTAATTATGATTTAATATTAAACATATATATTTATAGATATTATAAAATATAATATATTATATATTTTTAAAACATATTATATTATATATATTATATAATATAATATATATTATATATAAATAATATTATATTGTAATTATTATAATTAGATTTTAAATAAATACATTAAACCATAGTTCATATTAATCCCCACACATCAAAGTTTGCAAAGTCCGTTAGTCCGTGGAGTTATAAGGGGATTTGTTGGATGCAATAATCATATTAATCCCCACACACCAAAGTTAAGTCCGTTAGTCCGTGGATTTGTTGGATGTAATAATCATATTAATCCTCACACACCAAAGTTTGCAAAGTCCGTTAGTCCGTGTATTTGTAAGGGGATTTGTTGGATGTAATAATCATATGCCAAATTTCGATGTTAATTTAACTATGGATTCGATGGGTTAAAACATGCGGATGGGATTTGTTACGTTAGTCCGTGTATTTGTAAGGGGATTTGTTGGATGTAATAATCATATGCCAAATTTCGATGTTAATTTAACTATGGATTCGATGGGTTAAAACATGCGGATGGGATTTGTTACGTTAGTCCGTGTATTTGTAAGGGGATTTGTTGGATGTAATAATCATATGCAAAATTTCGATGTTAATTTAACAATGGATTCGATGGGTTAAAACATGCGCATGGGATTTTTTACGTTAGTCCCTGTATTTGTAAGTGGATTTGTTGGATGTAGTAATCATATGCCAAATTTCGATGTTAATATAACTACGGATTCGATGGGTTAAAACATGCGGATGATGGTGAAAAATGTAGGAAGAAAAGTTGGATTTTGAACCAAGGACCACTGCCCCCATAACCAATGCCTTAACCACTAAGCCACAAGGAATTCTTGAAAAATATGGGCATGTTTATTATATTTATCGCTTTACAATATGCCGAAAACTAAAGGCGGAGCCATTAGTGCTAAACACGCTTAAACCATTAAGCTATACTTATCTTCTTGTTAATACATTTTTATCATTAATTAAGCTCCAATTAAGTTGAGTTTAATATGGAGGAATTTATGGAGGCACCCCTAATTTAGGCAGAATTTCTATTTTTGGAATTTTCACTGGCATTTAGCCAGATTTGGAGGCATTTTTCTAGGAAAAACTTGAATGAGGCATAACTTTTTCCCAGAAACTCCAAATTCAACTCAGTCAGAACCAAAATAGGGGTATTGGGGGTATTTTGAAGCCATTGAAGCATGTTTCAAAGGAAAAATAGACCATATCAAAGTGTTTTTGTGCATTTGAATATTTTTGAAAGTTAGGGCCACGAGGTGTTGTGGTCATTGCCAGAGCATCTAGAGTCCAAATTCAACAAAAAAATAGTCATTTTTGGGATATTATGATGTTTTAAACTCATTGGAACAGGTTCCAAGAGGTTTTTAAGCTTGTAACAACAATTTGAGCACACTTGAAGCTAATATAAAGGTCACACTATGAAGCTGGACTAAGGAGATGTAGCCCAAGAGGGGTGAACTCCTTTATCAAAATTCTCTGTGTTAAGCTCTATTATGTGTGTTTGCTGTGTTTAATATTGTTTTTGTTCTGTGATTTAAAATTATGCTTTCTAAGCTTATTACAAACTCATAATTTCACCAAGTTCAATGATTTGATAATCACATGCCTATGAACAAATCTATGAAAGATAAGTAAAACAAAGCAAAGAAAAGTTTATATATGAAATGAAACTAGCACAACAATAACTAGCATTCATTTTCAGATCAAGTTGGTATCAGAGCACAAGGTTGCTTGCTTGTTTTACTTGAAGGGTTTTTAATAGTTGCAAATTTTCTGAAGCTCCTTAGTCATTACATTGTGATGGAAATTTCATTAAGTGGTGATTCTAAACCATCCTCCTTTGCAAGACTCTTTGATAAAGAGATGAAGCAGGACTTATACATCATGAAAGATATGGTGCAACAGTTGTATGAAGATGTAAGGGAGAACACTAAACTTCAAGAGAAGCTGGTTTCCATGAAGAAAGAGAAGAAATAAATTCTTTAAAAGATGCATGAGATGGGAATTCAGATCCATGATGCCAAAGAAGCCTTAGCCAAGCATGTTCTTGAAGAAGAGGTAAATAATTCAAATTTGTCTTCAATTTCCTCTCAAGATAAATGTGTAGGTTCTTTTGAAAAACACACTAGAGGAATAGGGTCCAAATTGATGATCAAAATGGGCTATGAAGGTAAAGGATTAGGCAAACATGCATAAGGTATAGTTGAGCCAATAATGGTTGAGGAAAGGCCTAAGTATATGGGTCTTGGCTATGGGAAACTTTATGGAGAAAGTTCTAAAACCATGAAGGCACTTGAAACAGTTCCATGAAGGACTTTTGTTGCAGGTTCAAACCCTCAAACATGCAAAGTTTGTATTCAAGATGAATGCAATTGTTTGAAACCCATGCTGCAGCAAGATGGTTTTAAACATGTAGCTTATGGTGAACAAGAGAGTTGTGACATATCTAAGGACATGAACATTATTGTTGGTCTTCAAAGGAGAGTTGGAACCTCTTCAAATTCATCTTCTCAAGAAGGTGATAAATATGGACTTTCAAAGAATCATTCAAGGTATAATTCTTCCTATAATCATGTTTTTTATGTTTATGTTAAGCATGACAAATATGCATGCATGAATGGGAGAAAGAGTTGTTGTTCATATTGTGGTTTGCATAACCATCAAGTTTCAAGATGCTGGAAGAGAATGATAGCATACATGAAACGGTCAAAGCAAGGGCGACTTGAACATAAGATGCAAAACATTTGCACTTATTTTCAGAAGAAGGGGCATCTCTTTGCCCAATGTTGGCCATTGCATCCAACCACTCTTCCTAAGCATTTGAAGCAAGTGGATAAAAAAACTGGCGAGAATGGAATAGGAGATTCCATCATCGATGTGAGTCAAGATGATTCACAAGAAGAGGATGTTCAATAGGAAAAATCACCATTGAAGTGGATTGGTAAGAAATGGCTCGATTTCTTGACCAAGTAAGGCATGCATTCACTTTGTACATAGATGAAAATTTCAGCCTTATGTATGCATGAATTTCTGTTGAAAGTATGACAAGTTGCAGCAGATTATCACAACTTGTATGATGCAAGATTACATTTGAATGTTGTTCGGTTGAAGGCATTTTTATATGTTGCAAAATTTCGCCAAGATGGTGTAAAAGATGGGTATGTCACTCATTTATGTTGCAACAATTTATCATTCAGTTCAACTCTTTTGATCACTCATATGTTTTGGGTTTTTGTACTTTTTTGTACTTGAAAGAGAGAGTTGAAGAGTGTACATATGCATGAGATTTTGTATGTGTAAATATTGGACTTGTGATAAGTTCATTGTAAATAGATACATGCATGAGTGTTGTCAATATGTATCTTGGAATCTCAACTTGTGTCGATTTTACTGCACATATGTTTATCGATTGTGTCTATTGTGTCGCACACATTTCATATTGATTTATGTCAATTGTGCTGTATATATGTTTATTGACTAGTGTCGATTGTGTCGCACACATTTCATATTGATTTATGTTGATTGTGTTGCACATTTCATGTCAACTTGTGTTGTTGATGTCACATGCTTGTTTTCCGACTATGTTTGTCGATTATGTTGATCGAATTATGTTTTAGTCGATGGTGTTTGTTGATTATGAGTCGATATTGGATACACCAATGTGCAAGAAGATCGCCATGTACTTGATGTTACAGGAGGTGACAAGCATTGCTTTGAAGGAGCAAAAACAAGGTGGTCGTCATTTCAATAATTGCATAATGTTTTATTTTCAAGATTGATTGTGTGATCTTGTGACAAAATGTCGCAGGAAGACTGATGTCCATTCAGTGAGAAGTGACAAGATGCAAAGTGTTTTGCAGCCATTGCAGAAGAAGACGCTTTTTTTGTGTTGACACCAAGAGTTCACTCATATTGCAAGTTTAATTTGGATAAGAAGATTTCGAATAAGAAGCTTGTATGCCTTTGTTCCAAGAGGGGGCTAACAGTTTTCCAAGCACATAGAGATCGATTTGGTACAACAGGATATGTATTAGTCAACAACAATCAACAATGCTGAAGTGGGTCAGCAACATCTAGAGAAAAATGGTTGAGATGCATAGCCAGTTGCGATGCAAGGCATGTCAAGATAATTTTCAAGTAAGACTTGTCAAGTAAAATCAATTGATATAAATTGAAAGCAGAATAGTGTTGAAGCTCAAGAAGATAATTATTAGCTTTTGTGTGTCTAAAAGACTTTCAGTGGGAAGGTGTGATCAAAATTTGGATCAGGGCCTAAAATTAGCTAAAAATTCAAAGTGCTCGAAATTGTTTCAGACATGAACGATCGGATAGAGTTCGTCACCAGGATTTCGACGCAACTCGTTTCATCAAAATCTGTGTTCGCAAGACTGAGTTATGGTCTGTTGTTTGCTTTTTGAAAAAAAAAATGAGCAAAACAAGTACAGTGATGATGTGGCAGGTACAATCAGCACATGAGGAAAGTCCTCCAACAACAACCAGACATCGTGCCAAGTGGCACCTTCAGATTCGCTAGTTTGATCTTATATGTGGGTGAAAGTCCTAAGGTGAAAATGTATTTTTTTAAAATGATTTAATTATGATTTAATATTAAATATATATATATATATATATATATATATTATAAAATATAATATATTATATGTTTTTAAAACATATTATATATATTTTTAAAACATATTATCTGATAATTAGATTTTAAATAGATTTTAAATAAATACATTAAACCATAGTTCGTATTAATCCTCACATACCAAAGTTTGTTGGATGTAATAATCATATGCCAAAGTTCGATGTTAATTTAACTATGGATTCGATGGGTGTTGGATGTAATAATCATATGCCAAAGTTCGATGTTAATTTAACTATGGATTCGATGGGTTGAAACATGCGGACCATTTTAAATTATTTAATTATGATTTAATATTATATATATATATATATATATATATATATATATATATATATTATAAAATATAATATATTATATGTTTTTAAAACATATTATATGATAATTAGATTTTAAATAAATACATAAATAATACATTAAACCATAGTTCGTATTAATCCTCACATACCAAAGTTTGCAGAGTCCGTGGATTTAAATAAATACATTAAACCATAGTTCGTATTAATCCTCCCATACCAAAGTTTGCAGAGTCCCTGGATTTGTTGGATGTAATAATCATATGCCAAAGTTCGATGTTAATTTAACTATGGATTCGATGGGTTGAAACATGCGAATGGTCCGCTATATTATATGGTGGTGATCTCCACCCCTATAACCAATGGGTCAACCACTAAGTCACGATGAATGTTTGAAAATTGTGGGCATGTTTATTATATTTAAAGCTTCAAAATATGCCGAAAACTAAGGGCTACCGCTAAATGTGCTTAAACCATTAAGATATACTTATCTTCTTGTTAATACATTATTATCATTAATTAAGCTCCAGTTAAGTTGAGTTTAACATGGCGTAATTTATGGAGGCACCCTAATTTAGGTAGATTTTCTATTTTTGGAATTTTCACTGGCAGTTAGCCAGATTTGGAGGTATTTTTCTAGGAAAAACTTGAATGAGGCATAACTTTTTCCCAGAGACTCCAAATTCGACTCAGTCAGAACCAAAATAGGGGTATTGAGGGTATTTTTAAGCCATTGAAGCAAGTTTCAGAAGCAAAAGAGGTCATCTACAGGTGTTTTTGTGCATTTGAATATTTTTGAAGGCTAGGGCCACTAGGTGTTGGGGTCATTGCCAAAGCATCCAGATTCCAAATTCAACAAAAAAATAGTCATTTTTGGGAGATTATGATGTTTCAAACTCATTGGAACAGGTTCCAAGAGGTTCTGAAGCTTGTAATAGTAATTGTAACACACTTGAAGCTAATACAAAGGTCACACTATGAAGCTGGACCAAGGAGATGTAGCCCAGGAGGGGTGAACTCCTTTACAAAAATTCTCTGTGTTAAGATTTTTTATGTGTGTTTGTTGTGTTTTATATTGCTTCTGTTCTGTCATTTAAAATTAAGCTTTCTAAAACCAAGTTCAATGATTTGACAATCACATGCCCATGAAAAAACCTATGAAAGATAAGTAAAACAAAGAAAAGAAAAGTTTATATCTGAAATGAAAATAGCACAACAATAACTAGCATCCATTTTCAGATCATGCATGGCATATGCATGTGGTCTCTTGGTCATGATCTTTCATTTTCATGGAGGATTTCCTAGATTGACAATGGTTTTTCCTAGCCCTTCCATTTCCTAGATAGTCATGGTGTTGTGGGTTTTGATTTTATTTTTTTGTTGGTTTTCATGTGACTTTGGCTGTGGTTTGAGTTATTAGTTCCTGGAAGCCTTGGTTGGAAAAATTCTCTTGAAGCCCTATTACAACTTGGGTTGAGTTACTAGTCTTGGAAGCCTTGGTTGGACAGACGCTATGGAAGCCCTTGGTGGGGTGAGTTACTAGTCCTAGAAGACCTGGTTGGAAAAACGCTTTAGAAGCTTGACGATAGCTGTGGGTTGAGTTACTAGTCCTGGAAGCTATGATTGGAACAAACTCTCTGGAGCCCTAGATAGCTTTGGTAGAGACCTATCTGGTGATGGTTTTTGATGTCTGACTGTGAGGTGGAATCATTGGTTGAGGGTTGAGGTGATTTGGCCTCTGGAAGCCATGGTTTGGTTTTGATTGATGTGTTTTATGATATCCCACATTCATGCTTGGAATATCGCACATGGGTGATTAGATGAAAGAGAGATTTGGTTCAACCTAGTCTATGGCCAGGTGGTACGTGGAAGTCTTATACTTGGTTGCACTTTTCTTATGGAAATAAGAGCTCTTTTTCTCTTGTATTGATGGCTAAATATCCTTGTTATTATGTGTCATATGGTTGTTCTATGCTTGTCATTTATGTTGTTTATATGCTTGTTATGAATGTGTTGTATGACATTGATGATGTATGGATCTCATCATGTTTTGACTTGTAAATGAATGAAAAATGAATCTATGACCTAATAGATTATAATGAAACTAATGTGATGGGGTAACATTTCTTCTTAGCGATCTACATATAAGTATGAGACCCCTACGCTCATATATGTTGTTCAAACCTGTATATTACATATTTTTGACACGTTTGATGAAATTCCTGTCATGGATAATAAGGGTTTAGTCAAGTACTTATTCAAGTGATTGCATTTGCATCGCTATTCCGATGTTATCTTTCATTTTTGGAAGTGTCATGGAGTTCTGGGCGGTGACTTGAGCCATGAGCTTGAAAAAGTGACACATAAATTGGGGTCGCAGGCACATAACTACCTGGAAAAGTCCATAATCGCATGCATGCCCATGCTGTGCGAGCGATTGGAGGTTTCTAGTCACAGTCTTTCCCATGTCAAGGGAGCGATTGCGGTATTGATGCAATAAAAGGTCATTTTGACTCAGGGGCTAGCCTCTTGGAGGGTTTGGATGGCACCTAGGTGTCCTGTAACATGTGCATAAGGTCTCTGTTGTGGTGTTCTGTCGATTCCACTTTCTTAATTGACACATAGGGAGTTGAATCATATCATAGTAACTCTTCATCACATGTTTACCCCGGTTGGATGGTTACTTGGGTAGATGTGGGAGGAGGGTGTTACAGTAGTTCAGGGAGGTAGTTTGGAAGGAGGTTGACCCGAGAAGGATCAACTACACAAAATGACTAAGTGTGGGATTAGAGAGAAAAGAGATGGAATCATAGAATGAATTTAACATTATCACAAACTTATAGACGATCAAATACTCTATAGGGAAGCACTTACCATACACAATCAACATTTCCTCTTAATGCGACGAAAAAACAACATTATCCTCCAAGTGCGACACTTAAGGTACTCTTTGTGACGACACCAGTACGACAATGCATAAAATTTGGGAACGAGTATAATACATGTCTATATGATAAATAGGACCCATTGGTACTAAAATTTTCTCTTTAAATGAACTATAGCTCCTCTATTTACAACTTGTGACACTTATGATACTTTTTGCGACGCACGTGAAAACACTAGTGAAACAATGCTCAAGACTTTGGAAATGTGTATAATGCATGTATTAATTATGAATAGGAAATAGTAGTGTAGGAGAATACATCATAAATTTCCTTGAAGATTTTACAAATGACTACCTTTGACCAGATATGACACTTGTGATAGTAAGAAAAATGAGAAAGCAACACTTGGAAATATAAAGAAAGTAAAAGAGCCAAAAGTGCCACAAAAGCGCCACTTCTAGAAGTGAGAGAAAGTGAAAATGATAGTCATAAAATTGAAAGGGACACTAATGAAAACCAAATCCAACAAAAGCAACAGTTGAGAAAACTCACCTGAGAGATGATACATCCGGAGTTGACAAAATCTATTAATTTCTTAGCCCATATAGATCTATGATGCATTTTTTGTTTATTAGCTAATACAAGCTCTTGAAGTTATCTGATTATACTCTTCTCTTTTGAAATAAGAACTAGTGATTCCCATATTGTTTTCATCACTCCTATAATCTCATTCCAAAGAATATGTTTAGCTTAAATTAGGGACATATTCCCCTTTACCTTCTCTCTGAGATTCTTGATTTCTTCACAAGATGATTGATAATCTGCTTTGTACCTGTCTATATTTTACTTTGACATTAGAATTTTGTTATCCTTAGCACATATAAATTTTATAGCTGTCTCAATATCACTTTGTGATTTCTTGATATCAATCTTTGCCATCTTCAACTCAGTACTCAAATGTGATAGTTTAGCTACTGGATCATCAATTTCAGATGAAAAAAATATTGTGCAGACATGTGAATCAATATGCCCCTATAACTTAGCTACTGTCTCTTTCAATCTGGAGATCTCTTCATCCTTCTGAAACACTTATTTTAAGAGTTTCTCCTTCTCAGATTCCACTTCTTCCACTTCAACTGCCATTGGGTGTTATCCAGTGGGAAGCTTCATTTTCTTTCTTAACACATTAATCTCTGATTCTGAACTCTGCAACAACTTCTGCACATCTGACCTGTCATTGGGGTGTACTCCAATCTTGAAAATTATCTTCTTTAATTCCTCATTTTGGGTGGAGAGATCTATGGAATTAGCCTTCTCCAGCTTCAGCTGCTTTATCACCTTCCCCAACATGTTTTCAGCTTTACTTGCAGCTACACTAGTTTTAGTCAAATCGTTCACAATCAATAAACTAGTTTGCATATGTAAATTAATTTTATCAGGTAAAGGAATATTCCTGGCATCAAAAGTCAAATTAATAGTCCTGAAATTGCTTGATGACCCTAATGTCATTTTAGATGGGTGTGAAAAAAAATAAATTCAACTGATCTTTCTCTAAATCCATAACAGTTAACAATCTAGTCTAATTAGGGGTGATTTGAGACTCAGCTTGAGCCTCCATGCTTACTCTTATCTTCTGATTCTTCTCAGAAATTTGAGAAAAAACCTGCTTAATTATTGGTACTTGATCATGAATGACCTCATGTCTGGATGGTGAAGTTGGTGTATTTTGTATATCTCCAAACTGAATTTATAAACCTGGTTGTGCATGTGACATCTCTTCACCCAGTTTAGCTCTCTTTTCAGCTCCTCCTACCTCTTCGTCAGAATCAACATTATTTTCTCTACCCCTTTTATTTACCTTCTTAGAGATAATAAGATTCTCAATACTAGTATTTCCAGTACCTTCAAAACCCTTATTAGCCAGCTTTTCAATTTCAGGCTTACTCTCATGAGTAAAAACATTGTAACCATTATCAACCCTTCTTTTGCAGCTTGCCTCATATTCACTATGAAAGGTCCAATAATCATAGGTAATTAAAAAAAATGTCCTTTCTTCATTGGAACAAAGTGAATCTGGTCCACATTGAAACTCTGTCTGATAAATTCTAAGGCAAACATTATCATGGAGACAAAATTTGGAAATATATAAGGGTCAACCCCAACACCATATAATCTAATTTCTGAATAATATTAAAAAAAAAACCAGTCTCCATATTTAAACCTGTTACTAAGTTGAAGGAATTCCCAAGCCCTAGGAAAAAAAAATGGGGGAGTAGTCCCATTCAAAATTTTATAGGAAATTGGCAATTAGTAAGCAAAAAAATCAAATAACCCCACATCGCTAGGTTCATTCCTTATCAGGTCAGTCCAAAACACTACTGACTGCCTCTTCTTATTTGAATCCATAATGTTTAACCCAAAATTCAAAAAATATTCTGCATTTTGGTACATGAAAAAATAAGTAACAATTGAGGGAAACTTGAAAGAACCTGTGAGATTTAAGCTCATGAATTGAGAATTAATATTATCCTGCAAAAAATATGGGATGTCCAACACTACTTCAGGTTTCATCATCAAATAAAACAATCCAAGAACTGACCTATCAATATGAGAAGAATCTTCTTTTCCAAGTATTTTTGATAGAAATTGTAACATAGGCTTAACATCTGCATCAAAAATTTCCAAGGAAAATACCTTTTCATCTCTAGAAAACCTCCCTTGTTCTGGCTTCAGAAAGAATAAAATATACGTGTAATATTTCCTTGCAATATTGTCGTAATGTGCTCTTAATGACTCTTCAGTAAAACTAACATATGACTTATACTCTGGGTAGCAGAAAGCTTGACGAATTAATAGAGATGAAACTTGAAAGACACTCTCTCCCAAGTGGTTCATTACAAAACACTTGCTAGAGTGTAATGTTTATGCTAGCTAGTGTATGAATTCTGGGACAATATGGGTTTTTGGAACACATGCAAACAAGACTCCAGACCTGACCATGACTGTGAAGACAAGAGAATTGTGCTGGTTAAGAATGAATTGTTGGTACAAAGGAAAATTATCTACTATGCAACAAGTATCCATTACGTCATGCTCTATATCCATGAGAGGAATGTGGCTAGATGAATTGGAAAATGATGACTTGGCCAAGTTTACACTTAGGATGATGACACGACAGACTTAGAAACGAGGAGCAAGGTGATTAGGATGATTTGGACAATTTTAACTGAAACCTGCAGGTGAAAATAATGGGGTTTTGACTCACTATTTATAGGCACAACAGGAATTTGGGGGAAAACAATAATTAACAGCATGAAAAGACATGTATGGGAATGACACAAACAGTGAGCTAGCTTGCTTACTGACGCTATCTCCGACCGCTTACATCACCACCGGGGCACTTCTGGGTATAGTAGGCTCTTCGGAGGTGTGCCACCGTAGTGAATGTGGGCCATTGATTTGAGTCAATGAGCCTATGTCATGGTCAACTGCGGAGGAACCCCGTAATTTATCTGTCGGGCTGTTTGTGCCCACGGGTTTCTCCCGATCACTTTACAACTAAAATTATTTCAATCCCGCCCGGCGAGTTGCACATCCTTTAAAAGGAATGGCTGAACCTTACACATCTTTCAAAAACATAATGTTAATTCTTTAAGATATAAATTATTTTTGGCATATGGAGTTTTGTTTATTTTTATTTTTTCTCACATTATATATCTTTTTTTATTTTAAGAAATATTTTAAAATGAAATAGTAAACGAGCCACAACATCTGGCTCCACCTAGGGATAGTGATTTTTGCCAAAAAAGCACTGAGAACCATAGATTAGTTCCTTCACCTTGGGCATGGAGTCAAATATTTCTTTGGTGACATATTAACAATGGAAAATCTAGTATTTACAATGGTGGAATGCTTGGCTTTCAGTGCTGAAAATAGTGCTTCAAATACTGCCCATTCACAGGCAGCTGCAGAGATTCTCCATCTAAATTCTCCAAGATGAAAGTGTTGTTAGTTCTTTCTTCAGTGATTTTGTATGGTCCATACCAGAGGGGGTAAAATTTACCATGATTTCCCTTATCCTCCCTTCTGGTATCCCACCTCAGTACTAAGTCACCTGCTTGAAAGAAAATTTCCTTTGCCTTACTGTCAAAAATTGTTTTCATCTTTTTCTGATAAGTAATTAAGTTGTCTCTAAATTTGTCTTTGTTTTCACTTAACTCAATTACCTTATTCATTATTCTAACCAGAGAATTGGGTTCTTCTTGAGATTCCTGAATAAAATCAATCATAGGTTTGGCCATTTGACTAGGAAACAATTCTCACTTTCAATATACCAACTCAAAAGGCGATCTGCCAGTGGACCTTCTAGTAGTAACCCGAATTTCCCAAAGAGAAAACTTTAGTTTTGAGTCCCAATATTTTGATTTTCAGTGATTGTTTTCTTCAATATTCTAACCAATGTTTTGTTAGAGGACTCTTCCAATCCAGTCCCTTGTGGATGGTAGGCTGTAGAATGAGACAAAACTACATTATAGTTTTAACAGAAATCAATAAATTGAGTAGAATTGAATACTGAGCATTATTTGTCACAATATTGACTAGACAACCGAACCTACTCAAGATATTCTCCTCCAAGAACTTCATCACCACTTGGTCATTTTCTTTCTTTGTGGGCATTTATTCAACCCAGTTTGTGAAGTTGTCAATAAATGTTAGAATCCATTTGAATTGTACAATTGATGGTGGATTGATTTCTCCAATAAAGTCCAATCCACACTGCCTAAAAGGTTCTTCTATAAATACAAGAATTAGAGGTAAAGGAGCCAATATCTTCTTTTCTACAAAATATTGGCATTTATGACAACTTTGACTAGTATATATACATCTGCAAACAATGTGAGCCAATAAAAACCTGATTTGAGAATATTATGTGCTGTAACCTTCCAATTGTAATGACTTCCACACAAATTTTCATGGTTCTCTTTGGTAATTTCAATGGAATCTCCTTTAGTTAAACACAATAGTAAGATACCATCAGGATATTTCCAGTACAGTTTTTATTCTACTATGACATATGGCTACAACTTAAGCTTGAGGTCTTTTTACTTTTTCCTATTTAGTGTAGTTGGACAAGAGAAGAAACACAGATAATGAATAATATCTTTGTACCAATCAAAACATAAATTTTTGTACTGAATCTTCATACCTGATTTGGGCTTATTTTTATATTCTTCATTGACAACTTCATCCATTGGTGCTAACAGATTGATTCCTAATGCTTGAAAATTTGTTTCTGTTAACATATTTTCCAAACCTTGTCCCTTGATTAGTTTTGTAGGTTTAATGTCTAGATCATATTCCTGAATTTTTGCTATGCACTTTCCTTTCTTCCCTTCTACATCATTCTGAATTAGCACATCCTTGACATCAGCATTAGGGACATATGCAATTATTTGAGATTGCAATACATAAGTTATAAATGATTTGATTGCTTTAACCAATTCATATACCCACTTTTCAAGAATATTTTATTTGAGCTCAACATCTCTGAGAACTTTGCTGAAGAATGCCACTAGATGTTCTTTTTTCTCGTCATTTTTATGTAATAACACAACAACAATAGTATAGGGGGAATCAAATGGAAATATATGAAACACCTTCTGATAATTAAGATTGATAAGAACAAGAGCTGTTTGGAGAGCCTCCTTTATTCTAGAAAATGATTCTCTTGCTTCATTATTACATAGCAGTTCAAACTCTTTCCTCAACATATCAATTATGTTTCTAACAATATCTGCATAATTTGACACAAATCTTCTTAGAAAATTAATATTTCCCAAAAATTTATGAATAAAGTTTCTTGCTTCTGGGCAAAGGAATTTTCTGGATTGCTTCTACCCTTGCTGGATAAATTTTACCCCTTGTTTGGAAACTATGTGACCCAATAGTTTACCTTCTTCCAAGGAAAATAAATACTTTTTGGGGTTCAGTGACAAACCAAACTTCCTGCACTTTTCAAAATTTCGTTGCAAATGTTGTAAATGTTCATCATCTGGTCCTAAAAAAATAATTATATCATCCAGATATATAACCACATACTTATCTCCAACAAATTCTATGTCCATGGCCCTTTGAAAGGTTACACATGCATTTATTAGCGCAAATGGCATTCTCGCATACATGAAAGTACCCCATGGGGTTGTGAATGTTCTCCTTTTCTGATCTTCTTTGTCTACTGCCACCTGATTATACCCAGAGAATCCATCAACCATGGAAATACTATAAGCTCTTGTCACTTTTTGTAAAACATAATCCATTTTGGGAAAAGGATAATTATCCTTCAGAGATGCTCTGTTCAGGTTCCTAAAATCCACACACAATCTTATCTCTTCATTTTTCTTCCTCATAGGAATCAGATTAGAAACCCAATCAAAATATCTGAGGGGAACTATGATCTTTGATTGGAGTAACTTCTTTACTTATTTTTCAATGGGAGACAATAATAATGGATTTATTTGTCTGGGATTCTGTATATGAGGTTTGACTCCTTATTTCAATGGGATATTGTGTTGTATGATATCTTTATCATATGTTTTCATATCTTCATATGACCAAGCAAATAATCTATGTATTTATTAAAAAGATCAACATACCTTTCCTTATAGTTTTTGGGAACACCTTTGAATAACTTCACCTTTGAGTTCCCATATTACAATCCTGCAATTCCTCCTCCTGGTGAGTTTTCTTTGAATCAACATCAACATCATTTGAATCAAAAAGCCTTTCAAGAGGAAGAAAACCTTTAGGCAATACATTATATTTAAATTGAATAATCTTCTAATTAGCTATTGACTACTTGAGATGTCTTACCTCTGTTTTCTGCTATGTTTGTTCTTCATCCTGATCTATTTCAACATTCTCAAAATTTCCAATCATTGTCAAAAACTAATTTTTCTGCTCATCATCTTCAAACACCTGCCAATGTTTTACATTATCTGGGACAAAAGGCCAGTGTCTAATCTCTATCTCATACCTTAGATTTAGATTAATTGGAGGCTTGAAGGTGCTTGCTACAATTGCTAATGAATTAGCCAAATATTCTCATCCCTTGGAATAAAATGGATATTGAAGGCTTCAAAATAATTCTCAATCATGTCCCTAACTTCATTTCTATATGATCTCAATCTTGGATGTTTAGTTTGACAATGATTTTTGATTTGTCTTACAATCAATTCAGAATCACCAAAAATTGAAATACACTGAATTCCCATCTACTTTTTAGTTTTAAGGCTAATGATCAAGGCCTCATACTCTACAAAATTATTTGTTGAATCAAACTCTAATTTGAAAGAAAAAGGAAAGAAATTACCTTCTGGTGATATTAATAAAAATCCAGCTCCTGTGCCTTCCTTGGAATAGGCACCATCAAAATAACATTTCCAAATATTTCTTGAGTGCAGCTCATTATTTACAATTTCTGAAGAGAGCAGCTTCCCTGTGTCTTGAACAAATTTTGCATCTTCATGCAACATGAAACATGAAAAATCTTCCTTTTCCTGACTATAAATAGGGGAGTTACCTGCATCCTTTTTGGTATTGGGTTTTACAAACCTTGCTTCTATGTATAACCTCCTTTCCTCCCCATTAAAGACAAGAATGATAGGATAAATAAAATCTAGCTTGATAACACCTCCAAACTTTTCTCCCCAAGATCTAGATAGAAGCATCCCAAACCTGCCTGGAATATCAACAACAATTACATCCATAACAATGATCTTTTCTGCAATCTGTGCCAAAGAAACTACCATGTCATGAATTACTCCAACACATTTTACCTTGTAATCGAATGAATACAAATCCCTGTAAGGCTTAGTGATTTGCATATTTAATTCCTAAATGGCAGTCAATGGCATAAGATTATGGGAAGCTCCTGAATCCAATATAAAATTATGGAGAATAAAATCATGAAACAACAAGGAAATATAGAATGGAGGAACAAAAGAATCTACATCTTCTACATGAGGGCCAAAGGTAACCACTGGCTTCTCTTCCTATAAATTCACAGTGTCACTTATATCTTCATTCTGTGTGAGATTAATAAATTATGAGATTTATTTATTGTAGGTTGGTGTTTTAGTTAATTCTAAAAGAGGCACCTGAATTTTTACCTTCTCCAACTCCTTTGTTAAACTGAAAACATTAGTTTTTTTAACATTATTTTTAGGTTCTTCTTCACTCCTAGAATTTGAAACCTGTTCAGGTACATGAACAAATTTTTCCAAAATATTAGTATTATCTGATTTGTTCTGGGAAGATTCACCCCATTGCATCTCTGTTCTGTTAACTGAATTTTCAGGTTGCTTCCCAGTATGAACTTGCTTTATAGGGTCCTGTTGTTGTGGAGTCACCATTGGAGAAGGGGAAGAATCTTGTTGTTCACCCTCACTTTCTTGCACCCTAGATCTCTTCCTTGATCTTAGATTATACTTCTTATGTTAGTATGAATCTTTCATCGAAGTGTACGAAAAAAGGCCACTTTAGCTATGCATAACTTATAGCCCTAACAACAAAATATGGTTGCTAATATCTTCAAATCTGCAGTTAGTTGATCAAGACAAATGCTGCAAATATCTAGATCTATGCATAAAAAGACATTAAGAAAAAAAAATAAGGTTTTTCTCCATGCATCCAATAGACAAGACAAGAATAATATGTTTTAAAGAATTTTATATTAAGGCCACCTGGGAGAAAAACAAGAAAGGTGTTTCCAATTCTCCAAAATGGGATGGGTTCTTGAAATTCCTCAGCACTTCAGATCTAGAATTTCTCTCTCTTGTTGGTGTAGAAAACCCAGACAAACATAGAACTCAAAGGGAGCTCACAAAGCAAATAATGGAAAATATGACAATGATAATGGCTCAAAGTCAGACCAAGAGTTTAGATCAAGAGTGATCTAAGAGGCAACAAAAGGTGAAGAATGGTAGGAAAAACCCTTCTATTTATAACAAAATATTGGGTCATTCTAGATCTTGGTGCATGATTAAAATAATATTAACGAAATCTAGATCTACCTTTTATGGAATATTTTATTATATTTGTTGGAGGGAAAAAGTATTTGACTTGGGTCAAATCCTTTTATTTGTAAATAATAAATAAATAAATGATTTATTTATCATTTTAAGGAAGTGGTTGAATGATAATTAAATAAATAATGATTTATTTAACTATTTATAAATGATTTAGTCATATTTAACAAGGAATATTATTTAAATAAGATTTAAATAATTATTCCTAGAAAATAATAAGATAAATAAGGATTTATCTAATTAATATGACCCGGAATAATAATTAAATTATTGTTTAATTAATTATTCCATGAGGAAAATCAAACAAATATAGATTTGTTTAATATTTCCTTTTGGGGTTTCCTGTTTAGACCATAAACAACTTAATAAATGTGTTTTATTAAGTTATTTTACATAGTGAAAGCAATTTTACTTAGGGTAAAATTGGTCTTACATGGTGTACTTGGGTCCATCTAATGATAATAGGTTAGATGACCAAAAAATGGTGTAACAGATTGCCCCCCAGCGTGTGAGTGTTAGGAGAAAATCGTATGACCGAAGTACGTTGTAAGAACTCAATCACCAGACATCAAAAGGGAAGTCAGAGAGAGAAATGTAAGGTAGACTAAGGTGTTGGAGAACTAGACCCTGAGGAGATGAGACTTACAGGTGCGACAAGTCTCTTTTGATGAATGGGTACTTGTGCTAAAGGCGGCGAGGGAGGCATACCTATGCCCGCCGAGACAAAGTACAAAAGAATAGTGTGTCCAGTAAACAAAGGACCGAACTGTAAAGTACATGCTGGCATAAACATGAGCCAGATAAAATATATAATGATGAATCCCACATACATTCTGTGCCTGGGATAACAGCCAAGACTTATACAATAATATCTGAGTACATGAGATACAAATACAACCCCAATGCCCCTATAAACGGGGAAGGGCTCGCCAAATCTGACTGATACATGCAAATCGAAGAGGCGCTGCAAGCAGCTAAGGTTGACATCATCAAATATATGGAGCCGCATCGAAGGCTGCGATGAAGAGGTCATCCGGGCATGTGGGGGGCTACCTGCAGGGCCACCCCCTCATGAGGGTTGAGACATCTCACACACACTCGGGAAGCACTGGTATTAGCTGCTGCATCACTGGACCATCAAGTATACGGATATCGATCATGTTGAAAAGGATTTGGAGGTGAGAAACAACCAAGTCAAAGGGCAATAAGGAGTCCCTTTGCCTGATCTGGGGCACCCAACAAGAGTGGAAGCTGGAACCAAGGTACACCGCCCTCTAGAACTATCTTCTGGAATGCATGAGTTGATGTCGACAGAAGGAGGTCTGCTAGAGGTGAGGTAATAAGGGATCCTCAACTAAGGCATGAGAGAAAATATTAGAGTGACTGACAGACTAACACCAATGATGATGATGAAATGGGGGGTACTGAATAGTGAATGGACGACTTCCCTTGTTAAAGCATAAAGGGCATGGATGACCTGGCAGTGACTGACACAATATCATGAGGGATAGGGGACAGTGGAAATGAAGGCCATAATGTGCGACACGAAAGAGGGCCCAAGAAATGAAGGATGGAGGACTATAGCGAGATACAAAGGGACTCGAGATAGACTTCATGAATGCGATGATGACTCAACTTGGATGCTCTAAACAAGGGCGACTCGATGGTGCTGCCACACAGTAAGGTCCAATGGGGGACCATAAAAACATGAGTACAAGAGGGTATCTCATGACGAAAATCAACACTAACAAGGAAAAGTATGGAGGCAAAGTGGAGCCCCAAGTACAAGTGTTGTAAGTGAGGAAATCCGATTTGGAGGAGAGGTGAAGAGACCCTTCTTGGATAAAATGTGTCCTAGTGAAGTATAAAATCATTAAAAACTATCAAGTACCCAGAGCTCATGAACAGGCCAGGTCGCACTTTGTGGGGTCTGTTCTGCAACCTAGGTAGCAGGTACTGGGCATAAAACGAGGACCTATCCTAGGAAATGACCTGAAAAGTGTGACTTGTCAGAGAAAGGGGGTTTCAGTGCTGTTTTTGGCTGAGATCTGGGATGTTTATGGTTGAGGGGCATAGGTGCCCCCAAGCATGTTGTGGTCATGCCAAAATTTATTTAGAAAAAGGGGAATCGAAACATATTTTAATGGTGTGGTGTGCCATTTGTTTTCGTTATGGTGATGCAGTTTGAGAAAGGAAATGGAGGATTTCCAATCTCTTTTAGTACTGCATATATGAATCAAATGGACTTTAAGTCTCCGGGTTGGCATACCTGGTGTCACTATCCCAAATAGAGGATTTGGAGATAATGAACTGATGCTCTCCTAGAAAATCCATAGGTTGATCAACAACAATGGCTAAGATACTGGGTTGCGGATGTAAGATGAAGGAATGATAAGGAGTAGCATCCTTAGAGTGATATGAAGTGATATGGGACTCTAGAGGTTCTTCTAAATGTGAAAGAATAATGGTAATAAAGTCGACACGACCATAGACACTAGGAGAGTTGTGGAGAATTTCTTCTCCTAGTCTCTCAAATATGGGTGCCCCCTTACCCAAACATTGGGTTTCAATGTAATGGCCACAAGGTGTATGTGGTTCGAATGCATGGGTTCGATGTAAGGAGGAATAGATAAAGTCAGGGGTGGTGATTCCTTCCATAATTTCATCATCGTGATAAAAGATGGGGTGACTGGTGGAAGAAAGACCACTTGACGCGATGAAGCTACCTGACTCATCATCATGAGAAGAGAGGGTCACGTGTGCATCGTCATAAAGGGTGATAGAAGAGTAAGTAGATAAAGGATCTATCGATGTTGAGCCCAGGGTGATCGCTGAAGGGAGGTCAAGCGAAACATCAAGGGAAGTATCCAAGGGGACTTCCACTGAGGGTGTCATGGATGATGATAGGTAGAAAATGGTGGCAGCAGGCTCCATAATCTCGACATCAGGAGGGGGAATGTCAATGGGAGTGTGTAAATCCTCAAGCTGACCTGAAGCATACTGCGCAAGTATGGGAGAGGCGGATTGATTTTTTTCAATCTCGTACTCTCGAACTACCTCTAAAGAGGTACGGTAATGCGTTAGGTGGGGACAATGGTGGGAATAATAGCCATGGACACCACACAGAGCATAGGGTTTGTTGGTGCAAATAGTCTTTGGGTTCTTGGCTGCGGTCAAGGAAGAAACAGAAGTTTCAGGGACCATAGACTCAGGGAACGTGCCTTTAACCATGGTTTTAATACAGGGAAATTCGGGAAAAGTATGGGTGGCATGACCGACGAAATCACACAAGGCGCAAGGATTTGCGGGCAGAGGAGGGTGAGGGTCAGTCGGGGTGGCCTTGTCTTTGGATGCCCCCTTGCGAGCTTTGCCTTTATTTCCCAGAGCTGGCCCAACAGGAGAAGGGTCCTGTTGAGGTGCGGATGGTACTATAGCAACGAAAGAAGCTAGGGGAACTGGTGGAACCGGTGTCAAAGCAAGGTAGGGTTTGGGGTGACCAGGCAGGGTAGTGGCTGGAGTGTCAAGGTACCAAATGGGTATACCCAAGGTCAAGTTGGGGAGAGAAAGGGTGGCCATGATGGGAATTGAATAGACTCCAGGAGGGGGAGCAAGGAAAGGTATTTGACCAATGGGGTAATGACTAGGGGGATGGTTCCAAGATGGTTAAGGCCTAGTGGAACCGACCCGGGAGGATAAAGGGTCTCATGGGTACCAGCTATAGGAGAAGGGCCAGAAGGAGTAGGTCTGGATGGCTGAGACGAAGGGCTAGGAGTAGGTTGCGGCGGGCGAGGTTGAGGTTTTTGACTAGCCGAAGCGAGCCGCTTAAGGGCAGCCCGAGACAATTGTATCATGCAAACATTCGATAAGCTGGGATCAGAGACAGGGGGAGAAGGGAGTCCAGGGAAGGTTCCAAGAAAAGAGGAGTCTTGGTAGACGTCGGGAGAGACATTGGTAAAAGAATCGATGGTTTGCTTATTGGCTATAGAAGAGATGGTCGACTCAGGGGAGGTCTGAGATTTTGGCTCATGATACGTCAACTGGTCAATGGTGACTATCTTTCCATTATGAGGGAAAGACATCTTGTGGTATTCCACGGATGGGACAACAGACATGGCATAGGTGTAGCTCCGCCCCAAGAGAATTTTGTAATCTAGAGGGGCGTCGATAACTTCAATGTCAACGCAAACAGTCTTGCCCGCAAGAGTGATAGGACAATTACGAAATAGGCGAACAGGTTGGGAGGCAGGGCCATACCACGCTCGAAGGGTGATCATGGAAGGGGCCAATTCAGGAGATCCAAATTTTTTCCAAACCGAAGCGGACATCACACAGGTGGATTCCCCCTCATCAATGATACACCGAGAAACGTGAGCATTCCGGATTTTGAATGGGATTTGGAAGGCTACGGAAGTAGGAAGAGGGGGATGTTTTTATTGATGGGCATCGAAAACAATCAATTAGTCATCAACAGGATCTACAGTGCCCATGGCAGATAGTAGGGCCTTCTTTTGGGAAGGGCACGATTGGAGGAGTTCCAGTGTTGAAATGGCAGCAGGAGACTGCGCCAAATCATCTACTATGCTATACGAATGAGCAACTCGACTAGAAGCAGCATTTTGGCATAATGGTCCCTTAGGAATATTTGTATGAACTTAAACTTTGGGCTGAGGGATATGCAAGGGACCATTGGGTGTCGAAAGAGGTTCTGTAGAACCTGAAGAAGGTGACTCAGGGACAGATGGAGCAGGAAGCTTGGGGTACTAACGAGACTGAGTTTGAAGGTTAAGGTCGACGGTTAGAGGTTGATCAGAGTTCATCATGAGGATCTGGTAATCGGAGGAACTAGAAGGTGAAGGTTGACTGGCCCCTTGTCCATTAGGTGGTTGGGTAGCCACGAATCCTTGCTGGGGGGAAGGATTGGTAAACACAGCCGGTTGAGTAGAGGCAACATTGGGGGGATCAATAGGAGAGGCATGCTGTCCGTGCAATGTGTCTTGAGACTCCCACATCTACCACATCTGTGGTAAAAGGGGACAATCGTGAGTGTAATGACCGTAAAAATCGCAACACGAACAAGGTTTGTTTGTATGAATAGGCCTGTTTGGCTAGGGCTGAGTGCCCTATTGCTGGTTAGCAGTGTTAGAGTCAATACCTTGAGGATTACATCCCCGAGTACCAGAGGCAGATTGGTTTTGATTGCCTGTCCACTTCCTTTGAGAGGAAGGAGGATTAGTTGCACCCTACTATGCAAATACTTGCCCTGGATGGGGTGGTAGTTGCTATTGCTGGGGATGAGAAGGCAAGGGAGGGGGAGGTGCGAATGTTGGAGGAGTTGGAGCACTAGGCTGCGGATAAGGGTAAGAGTTAGGCTGGGAAACATTGAGGTAAGCAGGAGGTTGGGAAAAAGGACGAGGCATGCCGTATCCTGGATACATGCTACCTGGAGGGGGAAAAGTGCTGGAGGTATTGGCCCCTCTAGGAGGGAGACCATAGCCCATAGGAAGTTGAGCGTACGGATGAGAAAGAGATCCAACGATACCATCGACAGAATGAGATGCCCCCGGGGAGTTAGCGCCACCGGGTCTGGGGAGGTCAGGAAGGACGGTATAAACATAACTAGACTGAGAATAGATGAGGTCATATTTCAAGGCTATTTGGAGGGTTTCTTCTTCGGTTTGAGGGAACTGGGATGCGACATATTTGCTGATGGCAGGTAAGAGAGATCTAAGGAACCAATCCATGTAGACACGATATTCAAAGGTAGGAGCTCGACATAAGCTCTTTCTTCTCCGCCATTCATGGACATGATTGGAAAGGCAGGTCACAGAATATTGACAAAAAGAAGTCAAGAGTTCGGTACCAGTGTCGTATCGGAGAGGGAGTTGTAAATAAGATAATAAGGCTCGGGCAATGGTCGCAAAGGTGGTATGGGAAGAGGAGGTCTAGTCAACATACCACTTAGAAGCTTTTCCTATAAGCGTGCATTGGAACAAATGAAGACAGATGGAATCATCGGTAATGGAATTGGATGAACACCACATGTGGAAAGATCGGACATGGTTGGAGGGATATTCTCCAGCAAGGCCTTCGAACTTGGGAATGTTGGAGGGGAGCTTGGTTGGCATAGCAGTCCAACCAACAATGTGGCGGATAGGGTCATTGATCAACTGATTAAAATCAGGTAGAATGTGTAGAAATTATATAATTAATGCGTTATATATCCAATATTCTCCTGATCATACACTATTTGACTTCATGCACAATACATAATCTATTCCACCATTAATCATCACATGCAGAAATTAACACAATTGCAATGCACACATGAAACCATAAAAATTCACACACATTAACACAATGATTTTATGGGAAAGCCTGAAGCTGAAAACCCAAATTATCTGTATGTAATATATTTCATAGATATCATGTAACAATCCTCATACAAAGCTGATCATATCAAGCTCTCAGTACAATACAATCGCTACACACTAATCAGGCCCTGATCTAGCAAATCCATGCACCGATCTCTGCCACCTACTAGCCTACCTCTACTACGCAATCCCTGCTGAATAATGGCTCTGAATGAACTTGAATCCACCAATCTTGCACTGCGCAATTCTCATTGGCATCTCCATTGAGTGTTGGATGCAATCAATGCATCACTATAGTCACAACTGATAGTCACACTTGCTCTTTCACCTATCTCTCCACTGGTCTCCACTGAAATTGCCATGCACTGTAGTTAACTGATGTATTCTTCAAATAACATTAATGAGTTTATAATTAGTGAATTAATTAATAATTAATTCACACCACTCTCACTAGTGTATCAATTAGTTAGACTAGACACAACTAGCTCAACTATGTTTAGCTTAGTTAAACTGAACACAACTCCATTAACTTCCTCAATCAACTCCACCAAACTCTCTCACATGAGTTCTAACTGAAGTATCCATGCAATAGCTCCACTTAACCCTTAGGAATAGCGTAATTCCTTCTGTCAGCTCCTGTGCCACATCTGTGCACTTAACTGAAGTGCTCCAAGAGAATAAGATAATGTTTAGAGTCCAAATATTATTAAGAGCTAATAATATTCGACATATCTATTTTTAGACTGGCAATCTAAAAATAGATTCTGCCCAATATTTCTAAAAATATAAGTCCATATATTTTTCCAACTTGACCAACCATCTACAAATAACATCCTGCAACTCATAGAATATGATTGACATGTCTAAAAATAGACATAGTCTAAAAATAGACTTGCACCAAAAATAGCCTATGGGCCCACTTAGTGAAGGCGACTCTTTTCACTAAGCTCATCATCTTGTTGAATCTCAACACTCCCTCACAACAAGATAGGGGTTATCTGCCACCCTGATCCTGTATCTATGGTATTCGAATTTTTTCCTGGTGAGCGCCTTCATCAAAATATCAACATCTTGATCCTCCGTAGGAATGTAAGATAGCAACATGATATTCCGCTGCACACAATCTCTGATATGATGGTACCGGATGTCAATATGTTTAGATCTATCATGAAATACTAGATTAACTAAGAGTTTAATGCAACTCTGATTATCGCAATATATCACAGTAAGTTCTAAGTGTGAACCGAACAACCCGACCAGGATCTTCCTCATCCATATAGCCTCGCATGCAGCCAAACCTGCTGCCATGTACTCGGCCTCCGCTGAAATGAGTGCCACGGACCTCTGTTTCCTACTGTACCAAGAAACTGCTGTGGAACCAATACTTAAAATCCCTCCAGATGTGCTCTTCCTGTCCGTTGGGCTCCCTGCCCAATTTGCATCCGTGAAGCCATGCAACTTCACCTCATCCAACTGTCTGTACCATAATCCATATCCCGATGTGCCTCTGAGATATCTCAATACATGCTTGCCTGCCTTCCAAAAGAACTTGGTAGGCTTAACCATAGCTTGTGAAAGCTGGTTAACAGCATAGCATATGTCTGGTCGTGTATTGAATAGATACATGAGCAAACCAACCAATTGTCGGTAAACAGTGGCATCCACTACCTCTGCCGATGTAGCATCCTATTTCCTCCAACCATCAGGAAGAGGAGTGCCGATAAGCTTGCAACCTTGCATGTTGAACTTCTCTAGTATCTCCCGGGCATACTTGCCTTGAGACACAAACAGTCCATCCTTCTGCTGCCAAATTTCCAATCCCAGGAAATAATGAAGGAGGCCCAAGTCCTTCATCTCAAAATCCTATGCAAGATCAGCCTTGCATGAGAGTATCAACTGTTCATCACCTGTCAGTATCAAATCATCTACATAAAGTACAATGATCAGCAACTTACCCTCCACCAGAATCTGGTATAGGTTCGGATCCGCCTCACTCTTGGTGAATCCAAGCCTGGTGAAATAACTGTCTATCTGTGTGTACCAAGCACGAGGTGCTTTTTTCAGCCCATACAACACTCTTTTGAGCCTGCACACATGCAACTCCCTGCTGAAGATTTTGAAACCTTCAGGCTGCTCTATGTACACCTCCTCCTCAATGAATCCATTGAGGAATGCAATCTTCACATCCATCTGATGAATGTGCCGACCCATCTGCACTGAGAGAGCAAGGATGGTCCGTATGGAAGAATACCTCGCGACAGGTGCAAATTTTTCTTCATAGTCGATCCCCTCGATCTGTGAGAAGCCTTGGGAAAAAAATCTTGCCTTATACTTCTCAACGCTCCCATCAGCAGCTTGCTTCAATTTGTAGATCCATCTTGAACCTACCACTGATTTCCCTTCCGGCCTTGGGACAATCTCCCATGCACTGTTTCTGACAATCGAATCATACTCTTCCACCATGGAATCTACCCATGCAGGGTCCTCCACAACTTCTTCGAAAGAAGATGGGTCTGTCACGATACACTTGCTCATTAGAGCCATGTATCTAGTATATCAGTCAGGTTACTGTCTCTGTATGCACTGTGATGTAGGTGCTCCTACATTCTTTGCTGCATCTAGATTTAGTCACTCAGCTTCTGTAGTGCGCTTTCGCCCTCTGATGTTTGGCGCTGCATGAGTGGTTTCTTCCACTCCATGAAACTCCTCTTGTGGCTGATCCACATCCTGAGGCTCATCCTTAGGAACTAATAGCTCCTCATCTGCATGCAAGTGTAGCTCCCTCTCAAGCGACAAATTCATGGCTTTCTCCTCATGAAATTTGATATCCCGTCGCACAACAGTCTTCCGACTGTCTGGAAAATACACACGATAATTGTGGGGTGTTTCTGTGTACCCAAAAAATATCCCAACCTCTGCGGTAGGCTCCATCTTCTTCCTGGCATCCTTCATCACATGAATGTAAACAGGTGAGCCAAAAATCTTCAAATGAGAAATATCAGGCTTCTTACCAGAAAACGCCTCTTCGGGTGTACTCATGCCAAGTACTCTATGAGGACAACGGTTTTGTACATAAACCGCAATGTTGCATGCTTAAGCCCACAAGTGTATGGGAAGGCCCTGATCATGCAACATCACCCGTGTAGCACCCACGATCATTCTGTTCTTTCGCTCCGAGACCCCATTCTGCTGTGGGGTATGAGGCGCTATGAGCTCTCTTCAAATTCCTTATGCACTGCAAAAGTCTTTGGATTCACTAGAGATGAATTCACCACCATTATTGCTCCTAAGAGCCTTCACCTGCTTCCCTGAATCTTTCTCAACCAGTGCCTTGAACTCATAGAACTTTGAGAATGTCTCACTCTTCTTTTGCATGAAGAATATCCAGCATTTACGAGAAAAGTCATCAACAAATATCATATAATACCTGTGCTTTGCTGTCGAAGCTACTGAGAAAGGTCCACACACGTCTGTGTGAATTCTCTCAAGGATCGTCGTGGCGCAACTATCCTTCTCATGAAAGGTGGATTTCAAAATTTTTCCCAAAGTACATCCCTTGCACTGATATGACCGCGCAAGTGTACCTTTGGGAAGCCCGGTAGAAATATGCTGCAAAATTTTCAAAGCGCCATGGTGAAGATGGCCCAATCTTCTATGCCACAATTCGCCCTCATCTCGGCTCACCACTCCTTCTACTTTTCCTACCATTGTTGCACAGCCATCTACCTACAATTGATAAAGGTTCTTAACTCGAACCTCTATCCTCCGGGTTTCACCAGTTGCCTTATTGCGCAGGAAAGCCTTTCCCTCGCTAAAGACAACATCATATCCCTTGTGTTCCAACATCGCCACATAGATTAGATTCTTCTTCAATCCTGGAAAATGCATGACATCCTTCAAGATGAAAGGTTTTCCAGACTCCCTCTCAAAGGAAATGGTCTCGATACCAGTTGCACTGTATCTACCATCATTGCCCATCTCGATGTGCACTCCAAGATCCTTCTCATCTAGATCAGTAAAAAAATATTTGTCTCCGGTCATATGGAAAGACGCACCACTGTCAAGAAACCACACTGATCCCATCACTCTTGAAACCAAGCATGCGAACAATGAAAAATATAGCTCAAACTGTGAGGCTAAGGCCTCTCCAACTGCAGATCCAGTAGCCTGCTTATTTTTCTTCTTCTGTGGACAATTAGTGGTGTAATGTTCGTGTTGGTGACAGTGAAAGCACTTCACCTTGGACAAGTCCTGATTCTTCCCTTTGGCACCAGATTGAGAAGGATTTTTATTTCCCTTCCCCTTCCTTGCTTTGGCAGCCAAAGCGCAATTTTCTTCATCTTCATTCTTCGATGAAGATCCATCCCTCATACTCCGCCTTATCTCCTCCTGCACAAGATCCGACCAAATGCGCTCCCATCCCGGTAGTTTCTCCCGACCATTGACAGAGTCCTCGTAGGAATGCCAACTCTTCGAAAGCCCAAGGAGATCCAAGCTCACCAGGTCCTCTTCATGTACAGTAACCCCCACACTTCCCATCTCATCCCCGCACTGGACAAACTTTGTGAGGTACTTGGGTATACTTTCGCCCTTCTCCATTTTTATTTTTCTGAGCTTGTCTTTAAGCGCCAACTTCCTCTGGTCGCTTTTGATTTGGAACAAGTCTGTAAAATATTTCCACATCAAGAATGGAGAAGATTTACCATGAAGGCTGGACACTATGTGATCCTTCACATCTTCCAATATAATTCTTAGACATTTTTCTATCTTCTTTTGCCATGTGTCAAGTGCGGCTGCATCGCTAGAAGTAGGTTTTGGAATTTCTGCATCTATGAACTCCTTCAAACCATTATCCTCTAGCACTGCCTCCATCCTATCCTTCCATGCAATATAATTCGAACTTCCCTCAAGGGCATACTCCAATCGCAATCCATTGAAAGACATCTCAACTTCGACACCAAGAAAACACTATAGAAAATTCGAATTCCACCAGCACAAAACTCAACCGCTTCAATAATTGCAATCTGCTCCAATGATCAACTGATTTGATACCATGTAGAAATTATATAAATAATGTGTTATACATCCAAGATTCTCCTGATCATACACTATTTGACTTCATGCACAATACAAAATCTATTCCACCATTGATCATCACATGCGGAAATTAACACAATTTCAATGCACACATGAAACCATAAAAATTCACACACATTAACACATTGATTTAATGGGAAAGCCTGAAGCTGAAAACCCCAACTATATGTATATAATATATGTCATATATATCATGTAACAATCCTCATACAAATTTGATCATATCAAGCTCTCAGTACAATACAATCTCTACACACTAATCATGCCCTAATCTAGCAAATCCATGCACCGATCTCTGCCACCTGCTAGCCTGCCTCTACTACGCAATCCCTACTAAAGAATGGATTTGAATGAAATCGAATCCAACAATATTTCACTGCACAATCCTCATTGGCATCTCCACCAAGTGTTGGATGCAATCAATGCATCACTATAGTCACAACTGATAGTCACACTTTCTATTTCACATATCTCTTCACTGGTCTCCACTGAAACTGCCATGCACTGTAGTTAAATGATGTATTCTTCAGTTGATTAATGATTTATTATTTAGTGAATTAATTAACTAATTAATTCAAACCACTCTCACTAGTGTATCAATCAGTTAGACTAGATACAACTAGCTCAACTGTGTCTAATTGAGTTAAACTGAACACAACTCCACCAAACTCTGTCACATGAGTTATAATTGAAGTCCTCCACGCAATAGCTCCACTAAACCCTCAGGAATAGCGTAACTCCTTCTGTCAGCTCCTGTGCCACATCTGTGCACTTAACTGAAGTGCTCCAAGAGAATAAGATAATTTTTAGAGTCCAAATATTATTAAGAGCTAATAATATTCGACATATCTATTTTTAGACTGGCAATATAAAAATAGATTCCGCCCAATATGTCTAAAAATAGAAGTCCATCCATTTTTCCAACTTGACCAACCATCCACAAATAGCATCTTTCAACTCATAGAATATGATTGACATGTCTAAAAATAGACTTGCGCCAAAAATAGCCTGCAGGCCCACTTAGTGAAGGCGACTCTTTTCACTAAGCTCATCATCTTGTTGAATCTCAACAGACTGAGGCCTGCCATGTAAGGGAGCAAGGGGACAGTTGAGGTAGTTCCTGTGGCAGTTCCGCTAGTAGCATTCCTGGCAGGAGGTCCAAGATTACCGCTAGCATTAGGCCCTGGACCAGACATAGTGAAGGTAACAGGGGGAGAACTAGAAGTAAGAGGAGAACCCAATGAATTAGAAGAGGAGTCGGAGTGCTGACTCAGAGGAGGAATAACTCGACGATGGTAGGAAGGAGTAGGTCGACCGACCAGAAACTGAGGATGAAGGCCAATAAGTCTCCGGGATATACGCCTTGGGGGCACAAAGATGAAAACACAAACACTGCACAAAGGGAAGAAGAACAACCAACAAGGGCAAGGAGGTGCAGAATCAAGTGATTTCAATGTCGGAACAAGGGTAGAGAGGTGCAGTGTCAATTGATTTTACAATGTTTTAAAGTCTTTGTTTGGCGGTGTTAACCAGGCTCTTCTTCGCTTAGGGTGAGTGTGTGGCGTGCGTTAATTTTAATTTTTAAACCTAGATGTTTTTGAGAGAAAAAGAAAAAGTGTGCTGTGTAACTAAAAAGAAACTTGCAAAGAACATCATATAATACTGAAATAATAGAAAATTAATAGCTAACAATGCATCAATCTAACCTAAGGAGGCGGGTTTCTCAAAAACTAGTTTAACAAAGGGAAAAAATCTAGTCAAAACACACTGAAAATGAGCCAATAGATCTAAGGTCGGGAGGGATAGGGATATACAGGATAAATCTGCTGAAAATAGGTGTAGAAAACAACAAAGAGACAGAGGCAAGGTTGCTGTGAAAGAGGAGGCAAAAAGCTAAAGGCAGTAGGGAAAAGGAGGTGACCGTAAAGGCAAACCCAAACAAAACTATATGAGGTGATTTGGATGCAAAAATAGCTGATCTAAAAAGGATCTGAAGATGAGGTATCAGATCTGTGAAAGAAAAGGCTAAAACTCTGAAAATTTAGACACCTGCAACAGCTAAAACTCTTCCACAAAAAGTGGAGGGTATTGAAGCTCTAGGGGGCTATATTCCCACTTAGTTGAGTAAAACAGAACAAGAACAAGTCTAAACGGGCGGAGACGGAGGCTGGAAAACCTTGACAGAAGCTTCAGACAAACCCAAAAAGCTTTCAGAAAATCTGCAGAAAAAAGTGCAGGTCGCAGGTTCTGACCTGTTTTCTGTCCAGGTCGCAATTTTGAGGCTGAAAAGTGTATCCTGTAGTCTAGGTCGCAGGTTTTGGGCCGAAAAGTGCGACCTACAGCTCCGGGTCTCTTGGCGGTAGATTTCAGAAAAATTTTCCATCTCAGTTGCGATTGATGTCTGTTACCTGCGCAATAGGGCCAGAAACACACGTAAGTTATAAATTTTAATGTTTGAGGGTTTTATAGGTGAAAAATAACATAAAAATAGGAAAAAAAAAAAGCTGAGAAGAAATCCTAGGAATTGAAGCAGCTGGATATGTAGGAATATGAAAAATGATAGCAGTCGTAATTGAAAACTCGTGTGGAGTCGCCAGTTGTTAGTATGAATCTTTCGTCGAAGTGTAAGAAAAAAGACCACTTTAGCTACTCATAACTTATATCCCTAACAGCAAAATATGGTTGCTAATATCTTCAAATCTGCAGTTAATTGATCAAGACAAATGCTGCGAAAATCCAAATCTATGCATAAAAAGACATTAAGCAACAAAAATAAGGTTTTGATCCATGCATCCAATAGAAAAGACAAGAATAATATGTTTTAAAGAATTTTATATTAAGGGCACCTGGGAGGAAAACAGGAAAGGTGTTTCCAATTCTCCTCAATGGGATGGGTTCTTGAAAGTCCTCAGCACTTCAGATCTAGAATTTCTCTCTCTTGTTGGTGTAGAAAACCCAGACAAACATAGAACTCAAAGGGAGCTCACAAAGAAAATAATGGAAAATATGACAATGATAATGGCTCAAATTCAGGCCAAGAGTTTAGATCCAGAGTGATATAAGAGGCAACAAAAGGTGAAGAATGGTAGGAAAAACCCTTCTATTTATAACAAAATATTGGGTCATTCTAGATCTTGGTGCATGATTAAAATAATATTAACGAAATCTAGATCTACCTTTTATGGAATAATTTATTATATTTGTTGTAGGGGAAAAGTATTTGACTTGGGTCAAATCCTTTTATTTGTAAATAATAAATAAATAAATGATTTATTTATCATTTTAAGGAAGTGGTTGAATGATAATTAAATAAATAATGATTTATTTAATTATTTATAAATGATTTAGTCATATTTAACAAGGAATATTATTTAAATAAGAATTAAATAATTATTCCTAGAAAATAATAAGATAAATAAGGTTTTATCTAATTAATTTCCTTGTTTTTGGTTAAATATGACCCGGAATAATAATTAAATTATTGTTTAATTAATTATTCCATGAGGAAAATCAAACAAATATAGATTTGTTTAATATTTCCTTTTGGGGTTTCCTATTTAGACCATAAACAACTTAATAAATGTGTTTTATTAAGTTATTTTACATAGTGAAAGCAATTTTACTTAGGGTAAAATTGGTCTTACATGGTGTACTTGGGTCCATCTAATGATAATAGGTTAGATGAACAAAAAATGGTGAAACATCTTATATAACTCATCCTGCATGAAATCTGTGAATTGTTTACAGTATTCATTCAGTTCATCTTCATCAAAAGACACTTTAGCCTCAACATATTCTTCTTCACAATTATCTTCTTCATCATCCTCTCTAATATACACAACATATATTTAATCTTCTTGTCCCTTTTGGTCATATTCTGTTGATTCTCCATGTCCAGATTCTAAATATAATGGTGCCTGGACCTGATCTTGATCCTTTCTTTCCCTCTACAAGATTTACAGGGGCTATTTTTTGAATTGAGGGTTAAAGCCCCTATTTTGATTTTGTTGGACTTGTCTTTGGGAGTTTTTATTTTCCAATTCGATCTTGACTAATTTATTTGATAGATTTTTAATTACCTTAGTTATATCTTCAAGCCTTTGATCTTGTGATGACTCTTCTTTTGCTTTCCCCTTCTCTTGGACTGGCTGTTTTCCTGTCACCTTGCCAACTGCAGTCATATTGGCTTCAATTTCTAAAGCATATGTCTGTACCTGCTCAAGAGTAGGGGATCTCCTTTCTCTAAGTGTGAAACTGAAATCAGCTTCAAAAGCCCCAGCAAAAAATACCTTTTCTCCAAAAGGAGGGAGCTTATTCTCTACATGAAAACTATTATACAACTTATTAAATATTTTGATAAACTCAGAAATATTTTCATCATATTTTCTTTTAATTTCTTTGAATTCTGTTAGTGAATAACCATGATCTCTTTTCTCTCCCCATATTTGAGTGAAATTATTTTATATCTCATCCCAGGTATTAATAGAATTGTTTGGCAATCCTGTGAACCACTTTCTAGCCTCTCCATCCAGAGACTGAAGAAAAAGCCTCATTACAACATCAAGATTTTCCACATTCAAATTTTCAGAAAAATTACAAAACAAAGATAAGTGTTTCTTTGTCGTAACTTCATCCTCTCCAATGAAACGAGGAAGTAACTTAAGATATTCTTGAGGCATTGCATTGAATGGCTGTGGAAGATTTAGTGGAGCATATCTATTTAATAAGAAGGTTGGTGCTACCATGTTTACACCTTGATTAACTGTACTTTGGTTAAATGTGGATGATGAACCTGCTGTGAAAGAAAATGGAGGTGGTGGTAAAACTGACATGGGAGTAGGTTGATGAACAATGGCAGAGGAACAACCAACTGGAACTTGTTGATATTGTGTAAAAGAAAAATAAACAGACTCAAACGAGTGTTCTTCCAATTTAGGTTCTTGAAAGTAAATAGGTGTAAAAGGTGAATCTTGTTCCAAGAAACAAAGTACTTGATATGTATCTCCATACAAAGGGTGACTTGAACTATTGCCAGGGGCAGAAAATGTAGGACTAGGTGTTGAGGGAGTTTTAGGTCTCTCAATTCTCTTAGAAATCAATCTTTCAAGGTATGATAGAGTAGGGACCTTCTACTGTGAGGTATCTGACCTCGTGTGAGGCCTTTTGTAAGCCATAATTTTGAATATGATGAAACACAACCAAAATTTCAACCTCACTGAACAACCAGAGGGAATAATGTGAAAACCCAGGGAAAAATATATTTTCAATCCTTCGTCCCCAGTAATGGTGCCAAAAAATGTTGGTTATTAAGAGACAATCCCTTGGTTGTGAAAATTAATTAGTGCTTAAGACATTTTAACAATATTTTACAGAAACAATCTTCATCATCTATTCTTCGTTCTATTCCTTTGGAGATTGGTTTTAAAAAATTTTAATGCTTTGGAGTAAATAAAATATTACACAATGCCTTTAATTGTTGAAATGTGAATGAATAAGAAGAACTACAAGGGAAATTAAGATAATATGTTGTAAAGACATAATCTATTAACTTAAGTTTCAGAGAGAGGTTATTAATAGAAAGTAGTTGGAGTGAAGGAGCACATTTAAGGATACTTAACTGTTACCTACAAATGTAATTCAGAGACTTGTAGCTTCATTACTTCACTTCATTCATTAGAAGAAAAAACAAAATATGACACAGGAAAAACAAACCACCATAAAAAAATGCAGAAAACTTGAGACTTATTTCATTAATTATTCAGAGAAATAAGTACAAAAATATAATCTTCCAGAGGTTCCAAAACTTTGAACCCATCTTCTTCATTTTTTTCTTTCTTAAATAAATCCAAAAATAGTTTGTAACTGCCAAAAATTCTTAAAAATACATAAACTACTTCTTTCCTCTATCAACTACTCTAATTACAATATAGGGTAACATTAAAACCTCGTTCTAAAACAAAATAAAATACAATAATAGATAGAAATATTATGGTGCCTTATGAGTATCCTTCGCTGCTGATGTGGTTCCCTTTGGTGTTGATGTGGTCTTAAGAGTATCATTTGTTGTTGATGTGTCTTCAGGAAGATTGGTCATCCATTTCCTGCAATTTTTCCAGAGTTCGACATTTGTCCTCGGAGCATTAACTAACTTATTATTTTCCAATCTAAAAGCAGTGATCCTGGTGTAAGTAGGCTTGTCCAGAAATAGAGTCTTGACCATCCATAACAACTGAAAATATTTATTCAGGAAATTGACAATTGTTGTTCCTTTTAAAACTGAAGCCTTCTCATGAGTATTGTCAATTTTACTTTTTGCATCCAACAAAAGAGTTTCATATTTTTCCCAGGACAATAACTTACCTTGAATATCCCAGCAAGATGGAAATCCTACACTGGTTCTTTTATCAAACATAGTGTTGAAGTTATCTCCTGCTTGCTTGGTCTCTGTCGAGTTCTTTTCTGTTGACTTCCTGTGTGCATTATTCACTATCACTTGTTAATTTCTAGAACACATAATGTTCTATCTCTAATCTCATGTTCACCCAGTTCTTGATCTGATTTGGAGTTGACAACATCTATTAATTTCTTAGCACATAGAGCTCTGTCATACTTTTTTGTTTGTCAGCTAATATAAGCTCTTGAAGATCTATGATTATACTCTTCTCTTCTGAAATAAGAACTAGTGATTCCTATATTTTTTTCATCACTCCTATAATCTCATTCCAAATAATATGTTTAGCTTCAATTAGGGACATATTCCCCTTCACCTTCTCTCTAAGATTCTTGATTTCTTCACAAGCTGATTGATAATCTGCTTTGTACTTGTCTGTATTTTTATTTGACATCAGAATTTCGTTAACCTTAGCACGTATAAATTTTATAGTTGTATTAAGATCACATTGGGATTTCTTGATATCAATCTCTGCCATCTTTAACTTAGTACTCAATTGTGATAGTTTAGCTGGTGGGTCATCAGTTTCAGATGACAAAATTATTGTGCAGACATGTGAATGAATCTGCCCCTGTAACTTAGCTAGTGTCTCTTTCAATCTGGAGATCTCTTCATCCTTCTGCAACACTTTCTGTAAGATTTCCCCTTCTTAGATTCCACTTCTGCCACTTCAACTGCCATTGGGTGTTCTCTAGTGAGAAGCTCTAGTTTCTTTCTTAACACATTACTCTCTGATTTTGCACTTTGCAACAACTTCTTCATAGCTAACCTGTCAATGGGGTTCACTCCTATCTTGACAATTATCTTCTTTAATTCCTCATTTTGGGTGGAAAGAGCTATGGAATTAGCCTTCTCCAGCTTCTGCTGCTTGATCACCTTCCCCAACATGTTTTCAGCTTTACTTGCAACTGCATTGGTTTTAGTCAAATCATTCACAATCAATAAACTAGTTTGCACATGTAAATTAATTTTATCAGGTAAGGGAATATTCCTGGAATCAACAGTAAAATTAACAGTCCTGAAATTTTTTGATGACTGTACTATCATTTCAGATGGGTGTGAAAAAATAAAATTTCAGTTGATCTTTCTCTAAATCAATAGCAATTAACGATCTAGTCTGATCAGTGGTGATTTAAGACTCAACTTGAGCCTCAAATCTTGCTCTGATATTCTGATTCTTCTAAGAAATTTGAGCAAAAAACTACTTCATTAGTGGTACCTAATCATGACAGCCTCATGTCTAGATGGTGAATATGGTGTATTTTGTATATCTCCCAACTGAATTAATAAACCTATTTGTGGATGTGGCATCTCTTCACTCAGTTTAGCTCTCTTTTTAACTCGTTCCTCTTCTTTAGAATCAACACTTTTTTCTCTACCCCTTTTATTTACCTTCTCAGAGATAATAGGAGTCTCAATACTAGTATTTCCAGTACCTGCAAAACCCTTATTAGCCAAATTTTCAAATTCAGACTTACTCTCATGAGTAAAAACAGAGTAACCATTATCAACCCTTCTTTTGGAAATCACCTGATGTGGGTCATAAGCCCACTTTTCACCTAGCAATAGATGCATGTCTTCTAGCATTTGTCTTGCTTCTTTTGCAGCTTGCCTCATATTCACTATGAAAGGTCCAACAATCATAGGTAATTTAAGAAATTGTCTTTTCTTCATTGGCACAAAGTGAATTTGGTCCACATTTAAATTCCATCTGATAAATTCTAAGGCAAACATTCTCATGGGGACAAAAGTAGGCAATCTATAAGGTTCAACCCCAACACCATACAATCTAATTTCTGAATAATCTTAAAAAAAAAACCAGTCTCCATATTTAAAACTATTACCGAGTTGAAGGAATTCTTGAGCCTTAGGCAAAAAACATGGTGGAGCAGTCCCATTCAAAATTTTATAGGCAATTGGCAAGTAATAAGCAACAATATCAAATAACGCCCCATCACTAGGTTCATTCCTTATCAGATCAGTCCAAAACACTACTGAATTCCTCTTCTTATTTGAATCCATAATGTTTAACCCCAAATTCAAAAAATCTTCTGCATTTTGATACATGAACAAATAAGTAACAATTGAGGGAAAATTGAAAGAACTAGTGATAGTTAAGCTCATGAATTGAGAATTAATATTCTCCTACCAAAAATATGGGATGTCCAACACTACTTCAGGTTTCATCATCAAGCAAACAATCCAAGCACTGACTTGTCAATATGAGAAGCATCTTCTTTTCCAGGTATTTTTGATAGAAATTGTAACACAGGATTAACATCCGCATCAAAAATTTGTGAGGAAAATAGCTTTTCATCTTGAGAAAAACTCCCCTGTTATGGCTTCAGAAAGAATAAAATCCGCGTGTAATATTTCCCTGCAAGATTGTCATAATGTGTTGTTAATGACTCTTCAGTAAAAATAACATATGACTTTGAATCTGGGTAGCATAAAGCTTGATAATTAACATAGATGAAACTTGAAAGACACTCTCTCCCGAGTGGTTCATTACAAAACACTTGCTGGGGTATAATGCCGATGCTAGCTAGTGTATGATTTCTGGGGCAAGATGGGTTTTTGGAACACATGCAGACAAGACTTGAAACTTGACCATGGCTGTGAAGACCAGAGAATTGCGCTAGTTAAGAATGACTTGTTGGTACAGAGGCAAATTCTCTACTGCGCAATGAGTATCCATTACATCCTGCTTTGTATCCATGAGAGGAATGTGGCTAGAAGAACCAGAAAATGATGACTTGGCCATGTTTACACTTAGGATGATGACTGGACAGATTCAGAAATGAAGAGAAATGTGATTAGGATGATTTGGACGATTTTAACTGAAACATGCAAGTGAAAATAACAGGGTTTTGACTCACTATTTATAGGTGCAGTGGGAATTTGGGGGGAAAACAGTAATTAACTGCATGACAAGACAAGTACGGGAATGACATAGAAAGTGAGCTAGATCGCTTGCTGACATTGTCTTCGGCCGCTTACATCACCGTGGGGGCACTTCTGGGTACGACAAGCTCTTCGGAGGTGTGCCGCCGTAGTGAACGTGGGCTGTTGATTTGAGTCAATGAGCCTACGTCATGGTCAACTGCAGAGACACCCCGTAATATCTCTGTCAGGCTAGTTGTGCCCGCGGGTTTCTCCCAATCACTTTCCAATTGACATTATTTCAATCCCACCCAACGAGTTGCACGTCCTTTAAAAGGAATGGCCGGACCTTACATATCTTCCAAAAACATAATGTTAATGATTTAAGATATAAATTATTTTCAGCATATGAAATTTTGTTTATTTTTCTTTTTTCTCACATTATATATATTTTTTTATTTTAAGAAATATTTTAAAATGAAATAGTAAATGAGCCACAACAGATAGGAAGAGATTCCATCTTCCCATCTAAGGATTGAATACGATAAGTATGGTGGCCAATATCATCATGTAAAACAAAGGGTCCGATCCACAGGGATTGGAACTTATTTTTTTTACCTTTCTCGTCATGGGATTTGTCCCACTTCAATACTAAGTCTCCCACACCGCACTTGTTCCCCACAAATTTCTTGTCAAACAAACACTTGATACAACTTTGATGAATAGAAAAAATTTCTTTTTATTTTTTCCTTTCTTCCTATATGTTGGCTCAAGGGTCCTGACCCAAGTTCAGAGGTTAAGGTTTGCCAACAAACCCCTATACTACTATCCCTTTCGGTAGTGGCCTGCTTGCGTAGGCCAAAGTCTCACCCGAAGTAGTATGGGAGGGTGCTAGAACCAGGTTTCCACACCCTGGGAGAGGTCAAGTAAGTCAGGCAGAGCTGCATTCGATTTGAAAATTATCAGATCACATATTACAGAACCTAGATCATAATAGACCCAGATCGCAGTATAAACACGTAACACCAGTATTTGCGCAACTTAAATAAATGACAAAGAGCATACATAAACAGATATCACAGATCAAATAGATTTAGAGATTTCAACAACCTTTCACATTCATTAGTCCTTCAGTTCCTTTTACAGTACCCAAAAAATCCAACCTGCGCACACAACAACAGGGTCCACACACAGCAGGACTGAGGATCTCCGTGCACACAGCTAGCAGGAGTCCTTTCCCCAAAAACCCAAACAGATCTACTAATTTTCAATTCGCATCAATCTTAATCCAAGTCTGTCTTACAACTCAAAAAGGTTCAACTACTTATACTATTTTAGCCTACGCATCCAATGGTCCGCAAACTGTGGTTTGCGAACTCTTGGTCTACCCTTGACCCATTTACAATGCATTAGGGGCTTAGACCCACCCCAAAACCCCTGCGTTAGACTAAATATAATAAAAAATATACAAAATGGACTAGTTTCGTAGTTCTTGTAGGAGACCCTGTTCCAACAGTCCCCCAACACAATCTTGTGACTCGTCCTGAGTCAATGTGGTGGTGGGGTCTCCACCTGCGTGCGCAGTGCATTAACAACTGCAACCAATGGGGGTAGCACTTCTTGACTATGAGTAGCAGCGCTCTGCGCAATATCTGCAAGCTTCTATGAGGTTGGTCCCTCTGTCGCAGCCGTGACACTCTCCAGTGTCTGGTTTAGTTGCTTCACAACACCATCAACATCCTGTGAGAGCTAGAAGGCCGCAACAGTGCAAGGCTTTAAGCATTCTTTGATAACATTATTCTTCTGGAAGAGTCCCTCAATCTCATCTTGGAGGGTGTTTTTGGTCCACAGTCGCGCCAAACGTTGTGCAGGGACCAAGGTAGGTAATGTAGCCTTGATCTGCTCGAAAGCTTCCTCCTTCTGTCGCAAGTCCTGATTGATTTTTTGGAGGACCGGATCGTGCTGGATCTTGTTCCAAAGCTGCATGGTGTCCTCAAGGAATCGGGCGCCTTGAGCAATATGTCCTGTAATGGTGTTGGTAGCCTCGGTCACTAGTGCAGTGCACTGGGCTCTTACCTTCAGCGACGTTTTGGGCTGCAGTTTGGCTTGTAAGTCAGAGATTTTCTGCTCCAATTGAGTCTTAATGACCTACATTTCCGTCCTGGAAGCCTTCAATGTTGCAACCAATCCTTCCAATTTAGCTCGGGGAGTGGCTGCGGCTGAGATTTATTCTGTAACTTCTGTGCAGAGCTGGTGGATCAGAGTTTCGAGCTCTGCCTGCTGTGCGACAAAAAAGAGTACCTCTGCATTTTACTGTGCGATGGTCTGTTCGACCATACCAAGTTGGTGTACTTTCTAGTCCCGGTGGTGACTCTCCTGAAACACTACAGTGTGGAGACCCTGTAATTCTGCGTCGGGTAACTTGGCAAGATTCAACTGCACCCCTACACCTTCTTGAAGCTGGATCTCTTGGTCTGGCGTACTGACCACATGGGCGGCCCTAAGTAAGGGACATAGGTAGATTTCTTCCATGGCTAGCAATGTAATGCTAGATGCCAAGGGAGTTCGTCCCTAAACCATGCTGGTCTGAATGGTGTCTGTCTTTAGCTGCAAGGTTCGTAGCTCTTCCTGGATAGCACTGATCGCAGCCTTCTGGTGCTCCTCTAACGCGACCCATTTTTCTTCTGTGGTTAGTGTAACAACATCTGTGATTTGTTCGAGATCTCCATCTGTCAATGTAATCGTCTCATCCCATTCCTTCTGCTGGGCGCGCTGCTTCTTTCGGGGTCTTGTGACAGGCTCGCCTGTGCGTTTCGTACCTCTGACATTCACTTCCTCCTGCCTAGCTGCGACTGAACCTGGGTCTTTGTTCCGGTGTTCTTCGTGGTGGTCTGTGGTGGCTGTGTGTCCTTTTTCACGGCTGCACCAAAATATTTCCCTGTGCTTCCGGTCTCCTTGGTGGTAACAGGTGGGGGTACCTACGTCGTACTAGTACCATCGGTGCCCCTTGCGCTAGTTTTGAAGCCTATATTCTAGGCGGGAGGCCATAGCGCAATCACATTATCGATTTCCTTGTCTGCTACCATATAAGGGAGTGATGTCCAGGTTTTATCCTTGTGGCTGTGGATCTGAATGTTGTTCGTGGTAAACTGGAATGCTACGATACTCTTGTACTTGTCATATACAGTGGGGGAAAACCGAGGGCGAGAATTGATGGTTGCGGCCACGCTACTCTAAAAGAGGACCCAGAAGACTTGGTTATCTTCGATGCAATATGCATCCCTGGAATCCCACAGATGGGCATACTGGGCCCCTTCGCACATATCTGGAGGGAGCTCGTGGAGGACTAACTCCGCAGGGGTTTCCCAAGCAACCAGGGCTATAAAAAATAGTAGCCAAGCATAGTAGAAGGCTTTACCCCGCTCCTGGGATTCATAGACATTGGCTAAGAACTCGTCGCATAAGTATTGGGCCCAATTGAGGCAGACCCCCTTCTCACATTGACTGGTGAGCCGAATAACATAGGCATGGACGGTTGCGACTTGGAACTTTTGCATTAGATTGCAGGCTAGTAATATGGTACCCATATGTGTAACCGGGTCACTGATGGATTTTATGACGAAGCCCCGCGTATTCCTCTCCACATGGTAGGTCTTACGCACATACTCAGTGGTTTCCCCTTCATATTTCTTGTCTACACGCTCCAGCGGGTGTGGCCCATTCATGGGAAGGCCCATGATTCTATGAACCAAGGAAGCATCTATGGGGACCCTATCCCGAAACCATAGGCAACCATTGTGTACTATGGCGAATAGCTGTTAGGCTAGTCAATTCGTGACGTTGTAATGGCGAAAGTGAGGCATACACAGTAGGTTAAAGAGCTCGGATCAGGCCAATCCGCTTACCCAGCATTGAGGAATGACTATGACCCCATCGTCCACGTAAATTGTGTTGAAGTACAATGCGGGGGTCAGCTCGGGGAAGGCTTCGTAATTTTCCAAGTTGTGATTGTCGAATTTAAATTCATGGAGCATCTCGCAGGGGTCGCTCAGGATGGGACTTCTCCCGGGGTTAGCGACATCTATAGGTAGGTAACTAGGCCATCAAGGTTATTTGGTGTGCGCGTCGAGGGCCTACTTAGGTGGATGAATGGAGGTAACCAGTTGATTGGATTGGTAGGAAAAGCTTCCTCTTGCGCAGCCTTAGCCTGAGGTGTTGTTCGCGGGGACTTGGCCTGCCTTAGGGAGGTCCTAGGCTTCCCTGAAGTCCACTTCGCAGCTTTTGGGGGCTTCCCTGAGCCCTGTGCCTACTCTTTTCCCTTCCTCATGACCAGCTTCGCGGACACTTCTTCATCCTCAGACCCAATCTCCATTACTTCCTCAACGTCTGGGGCAGTAGGGGCCGAGGGCTCAGCTGGGTTGGTGGCTGTCATCCTAGCGCGAAAAATGAATCCCGATTCTGGATGGCTACTATCAGTAGGGGGAGGTTAATCCGACATGAGAGGGACAATGCAGACCCAAAAAATATTACAACTCAGGTTCGCGTGAGATAAAGAGGACAGGTGCAAGTTATGAAAGTGATACGAAACCCTTGTGTGAGTTATCCGACCCTTTTTATAGTGCCTGCGGGCATCCAACGGTAGGGAAAACTTGACTTGGAACTTACCATCAGGTAAACGGTAAAAAATCCTTAAAATCTACCCCATTAAATGCCAGTGGCCCGCTCCTTTTAACGGTAACTTTTTCTTTTACCAGATGTTACTGTGCCAACGACTAGTTTTCGCACTTCCTATGCTCTTGGCATTCCTGCTACGCCTGGTTCAAACACCTGTGCCTCCTGCGCATCTTCCCCCAACACAGGCTTAAGCCTTGAGTACTTCAAATGCAAAGGTATGTTTGCTTGGTTTGTGTCATCGCAACAGAACCGGGCTGTCCTTATGTGCAATTCTTTTGGAGGTGCTATGATTATTGCATATTTTCGAAAAAAATTTCTGTAATAACTTATGTGGTTGAGAAGTGAGCGCAGCCGCCATTTATTTGTGGGGGATGGTGGAGATATAATATCCGTATCCCCAAAATTTTCCAACGTGGGGTGCGTATCAATGCTATCCATTTGCAGCCCGAGTGGTCTGGAATCCGTGTGCACCCTATTCAATTCTGAGCCAGGACCTTCTCATGGATCATTCTTACTTTCTTTTGGGGCTAGGCTGCAATATTCGATCTTGTTTGTTGTCCGCGGCTCCCAATTGGGTACTTCAGGTGTGATACACAGGTGTGATTTACCCCATGCTACAGTGTCAATGTTTCGCAGAGCTGCGTCCAACGCCTCTGTCCTGCCTACGAACCCAAATGTTCCCAGAAATTCATCCCTCAAAGCCTCCCAGTGGCGGGTGCACTGGTGGAGATCCGCATCTAAGTACCATGCAGTGGGAAGTGGTCCCAAGGCATGAATAAGTAGATGAACCCACTCCTGGGCAGTTCTATCGCACCATTGTCTTATCCAAGCGACCAAATATTCACGTGGATTCTTGGATCCAAGGAACATTTTGATTCGCATGTTAGCTGGGGCCTCAAATCATAGGATCAACATATTCTGGCACTCCTCCCAATCCTGGAACGCCTCCTCATGCATTACCCACCATTGCACAGGTGAACCTTGCATGGCCAGCTTACAGGCCCATAGCCGTCTGTTGAGTGCATAAAAGGTATCTTTTTAACACCTATTTATCTCACATTAATTATCAATTCGGGAGCGACTTTTTATTTCAAGAGTGTACTCAGTCTGAGGCAGCAATTTATCCAAGAGTAATGCCTTGCAATATGTAGTACAATGTTCGAGATACAAGAGTAAATAGATGCTTGTAAAGAAATCTAATTACAGTAACATAAATGGAAATGCTCTGAAACCTTAATTAAACCAATCTGCAAAACAACGATCAGGGATACAGTAACAATAAATCCTTCCTTTAGAAATCGATGCAAGATAACCAATCTGGGGACTTGGAAGCAATAACCAATTTCCTCTACAGTTGGTGATCTTAAAGCAATCGAAATGAAAGAAAACTCTTGTAAACTAATTAATATGAAACAAAAAGCAATGTAAATGGACAACAAACCGAAATTAAAGGAATTGAACAACAAAACTCTATTAAACGGTAAATCCTATTAAACAGCAAACTGAATAGCGAAGCTTTGTATCTGCACTCTGAAATGAATAGCAGTTAAATGAAACAACAAATGGAATGGAAAATCAAATGCCGAACAACGAAGCATAACAAGATAAGTAATTCGAGGATTAAGACTCTTGTTAAATTGGGAAGGAACGACAACACAATCCATTATAATAAAACAGTAAACTATTAAACACAAAATTATGAATTAATTAAGATAGAACCAATATCACTTCCGTGAATCCAAGGATGTTCTAAATAAGGCAATATGTTGTCTCAATGAACCCACGCTGTAAGAAATAAGATTCAGATCATACGATAATGAAGTAACTCATAAACAGAGCGCGTAATACATAAAGACAGTAAAATGACAAACAAATAATGAAATAAACTCACAGTAACATGTATGTAGCAAATCGATCACACGCTGCAGGAATTGGAAATATAACATAGAGGAGCAGTTCACGCTGCCAGGGGTCGGGCCCTTAACCACCAGCAGGGACTGCTCAAGCTACTTCAGATGATGTGAATGGAACAACAAATTCAATTAATCATTAAACTGAAGCAACATTACAATGGAATCGTGCTTTCAATAACACAACTTTTGATTAAGTTTACAATTCACAAAAGCAACAACTATGATCCATCCCCTCTCTTTTACAAATGTCTCCTTTTATAACCAAAGAGAGGAGAAGTTAAATAGTAAATAGGATCTCTCATAACAAAATTGAATTGTTCCCAAGCAATTGATCAACAAGAAAATATATTTCCAACAATATTTCAACAAGAGCAAGGTGAATTTGGCTTTGCAACTAAGATTTGGAGGACGGCCGCAACAACAAATCTGAGAAAATTGTGCTCAAAGAACCCTGTGTTTCTCTCAATACAGGCCGAATTTGGGAAAACCATTGTTTCATAAAGTTAATTGGGCCCGTTCTGGATAAAACCCATGTTCCGTATTTTCCATATTCTTCTTCATTTGCTCAGAATCTCAACCGCAAAACTGTCACTTCTTATTCCAGCGAATTTCTGAGTTGGAATATTTCATGATGATTTGGAAATCAAATCTGCAGTTTGGAACATATCTTAGAGGCTAAAATGGTGAGTGATATTACAAAATATATTAATAAACCATCATTGATAAAATTATGCATAACAATCATCAATTTATTAAAAATAAAGGAGAAGAAATAATATTCACCCATAAGAGCATAAATCATTATAAAATGGATTTATATAATAAATTATAATAAATGACATGATAAAGAAGAGTAAAAATGGATGAAATAAGTGTTAAAAAGTGGTCGTATTCACGGCCAAACATCGTCATTCTTGGGGAACCTCGACTTCAAACTCCCACAAAAAGTCCCTAACATTACCAAAACCATCGAAATAAGGTAGATCTCTTAATTTCGAGGAGATGCAGTGGAAGTTCCTCGTGATACGAAGACATATTAGCATAGAGACATCATGTAATCGGTTTTTCCAGTTATCCATCTCCCCATCAGAGTTGGAGAAACATTCATTTTCCTTTTCCCAGTAGAGTAACCCCTCTACCGTGGGGTTGATCCAGTCTTCGTCTCACGCAGTTAAATTATATATGTGATCTACATCCTCTTCGTCATGCACTAGTTTTGTGTATCATTCACCCTCCGCTGGAACTATTGGTACTATTACCCTTGTACCATTATTATCGAATACCATGCTTCTCTTCTTTAGGTTAATGATGCCTCCCATATCGATGGCCCAATCCAAGCGTAGGAGCGCAGGGTAGGGGTTCGCATCTTTGACAATATGAATTACTTCAAACTCAGCCCGGAACTTAACCCCTGTGATATCCACCCCAATCTTCGATAGTCTTCCCAATGGAATGATCTTCTGTTGATTGGCCATATGCAGCTGGATAGTGGACCATTCCAAATTAGGCTCCCCCATGTGTTGCCAAGTTTTTTTAGGTAATACATTCGCATCTGACCCTAGGTCCAAAATAACCTGATCCATATCATAGTCACCGATCTGCGCAGTCAACCGCATCTCCCTACCGGTGCGTTTCCTATACCTATAGAGTTTATGTACGTCCTTGACTTCTGGAAGAAGGATAGGTCATGTTGCGTAGCTATCTATCAATGCTTGAATATTTCCCACATCCCTCGGGTTGCGCAGCAGCTTCATACATTCTTGTAAAAAGGGTTTGACCTCCTCATCTTCCTTGAAGCACTCAGCTACAAAGTAGATGCCTCTGCCTCGGCAAAGTCCTTGCGAGCTGCGATAAATTTTTCTTTCTCCTTCTTTAGATCCAACCCTTCCTATTTAATAACTGTTGTTCAGATCAGAGGCTTAGTTGTAGTTTTCTCCCTAGCCCCCCTAGTGGCCATTCCACTGCGTGTTATGAAATTTACGCTTGGATATTTGTCTCGTAGTTCAACCTTAAACCTCTTCACATTCTGCGTAGGTGTCGGCTGCTTTTCCTGCATCTTCGATATCAAGACTGGACAGTCTTCAATCACATGGTCCAGCTGCCTGCAATACTGGTAGGTTTGTCTTGTGGGGTTTGGACAGTCCCTAACAAAGTGCCCTACCTCTCCACAATTATAACAGATGAGTTGCCCCCATCCTCAACCTGCACTTCCAACTCTTCCACCTCCCCTTCCCCTTGTTGGGGAGCCCCCTGCGCTCGAGAGCGATCTGGGTGAAGATGGGTCCGACTACACCCTATAGAGATTCCCTCGATCGATCATCAAATCATACGTCTGAAAATTTTGTTCATCATGTCCTACCAACCTACAGAACATGCACCATTGCTATTTTACTTCTGGGATGTACGCAGCAAGGCGGGGACAGTGGTTCATGTCGTGCAACCCTGCAACACGGAAATCATCACACCATAGTGTCGGCCCACTTGGTCCTACCACTTCCCTAGGGCGCAGCGGACTAGGTTCCCCAGCCTGCATGTAGTCTGTTAACAGTGGGCAGTTATCCTTAGTGTGACCATTCGTCCTACAACGTATGCACCATATTTTCAGGCTAGCTTCTGTGCCTCGCTCCTTCCAGAGGTTCTGGATCTCCATGTGCATCACCTCCAGTTGTCCTTGGATCTACTGGATGCCTAGCTAGGCATCGTCTTTGGGCGTAACTGCTAACTTCATAATGACCTCTAGGGATTTTTCCGGTGATTTAAAAGTTTGGTGACCCATAGGTACGTGCAAGTGAGGCAGCAACATAGCAATGAACCACTCCATGTGCTGTCTATATTCGTACTGAAATCCTCCTTCCCTAATCACCTTCTTCAGCCATTTATCGACCTCCCATACAGACTCATAAGGAAATTGCTTGAAATCCTTTAGATCAACCACTATTTGAGAATAGGACTTAAGCTTCTTGAACTATTGTTTTAAGGCATCCTTGACCTCTTCGATGGTTGAGTTTGCATGCTGTCCAATATATCCCATATACCAATCCAAAGCTCTTCCTTCGAAGGCAAGGGAAAACTGTGCCCTCTTAACCGCTTCATTAGCTACGTTCTGCACAGTCCATACCGATTCTGTGAAAAACCAGAACTGCTCCATGTCCTCATTTCCCACACCCTTAAAGGTAGGGAATTTCATGTGTGTAGCCATATTGTCTTCTGGTGGTGGAGGTGTAGGTGAATTATTACCCCTACGCTGGTTAGACAGTGGTGTGGCTGGAGAACTCTGCGCAATTGCTTCTCTTACTGGGCTATAGACTGATCTACCTCCTTCTAGGTTGGTTCTATAGTATTTGCCGCTTCACGTTGTACCCTAAATCCTTTGAAGAATCTTCACTTTCCTTTGGAGTAGGAGACGAATCGATCGATGACAAATTCTATCATGAATCCTCCTATCACACTATCCAGCCAGTGATATACGGTGCGATTGATGGTGTTATTTTCCTTCTCTAACTGCTGGATCACTTCTGGGGTCCACTATGTGACCCGCTCGTCCTTCCAACACTTCTGAAATTTGACCAACCTTGCGAGCCACTCCTGGAGCTCGATCTTAATAGTTATGAAGAAGATATCGTAGATCTCTTGTGAAAATATACCTATTTTTCCACTCTTCGGTGGTCAACCTCTTACTGCGATTTTCTTTCACTGCGAATTCCTGAACTTGCCGTTCGAACCATTCATCAATTTCTTTTCTTTCAAGTTTCCAGTACAACCTTGGCATTACTCGATCCCTCTCTCAAAATGATCCCAGTCCTGACAACATAACCATTTTTTGGCTCGAGGGGTCCTGACCCAGGTTCAAAGGTTAAGGTTTTCCAACAAACCCCTATACTACTGGCCCTTTTGGCAGTGGCCTGCTTGCACAGGCCAAAGTCTCACCCGAAGTAGTATGGGAGGGTATTAGAACCAGGTTTCCGCACCCTAGGAGAGGTCAGGTAAGTCAGGAAGAGCTGTGCTCAATTTGACAATTATCAGATCAAATATTATAGAACCTAGATCATAATAGACCCAGATCACCATATAAACATGTAACACCAATATTTTCATAGCTTAAATCAATGACACAGAGCATACATAAACATATATCACATATGAAATAGATTTAGAGATTTCAAAATCTTTCTGCATTCATTAATCCTTCAGTTCCTTTTACAGTACCCAAAAAATCCAACCCGCACACACAGCAGTAGGGTCTGCACACAGCAGAACTGAGGATCTCCGTGCACACAACCAACAGGAGTCCTTTCCCCAAAAACCCAAATTGATCTACTAATTCATAATTGGCATCAATATTAATCCAAGTCTGTCTTACAACTCAAAAAGGTTCAACTACTTATACTATTTTAGCCTATGCATCCAATGGTCCACAAACTGTGGTTTGCAGACTCTTGATCTACCCTTGACCCATTTACAATGCATTAGGGGCTTTGACCCACCCCAAAACCCCTGCGTTAGACTAAATATAATAAAAAATATACAAAATGGACCAGTTTCGCAACTCTTGTAGGAGACCCTGTTCCGACACTATAACTTCAAAGGGGTGTCTATCCTACTCTAAATAAGAAGACATGGTTTACCTAAGGATTATTGAGAAATTTGAAGGGCCGAGAGGTATATGTTCATAGGAAGTGTTAGTGTCTATAAGTCACCTGTGATAAAATGTGCTCTTTCAAGGTTAGTTGATAGGGTCCTAGGTCAAATTTTATAGTTTCAAATAAGTTTTCAAATAAAATTTGATCATTGCTTGTTGTCTAGGTCATGCTACTTCATTCACTTACTCATGGTTATCATCATTCATCATGGTAATGTCATCATTTAGGTGTCTTGGGTCATGAAGCAGTTAACATGTCATCATTTAGGTCATGGTCTAGGAGTTCACTTGATTTGTCATTATAATGCTAGTCATAAAAAGCAAAAAGGGTCATGTCAATCACTTGGGTCACCATTATTGGGAGTTAGCAGCTTAGGAACAAAAATAAATAAAGGTAAATGTGACATTTCCATTTCAAAATATCATGCTCTAGTCACTAATCTCATTTCTCAAAGTGACACATGATGTCATGCCATCATCACAAGAAAACATTGATTTTCAACCAATAAAAGACCAACCAAGCAATTAAATTTCTCATTTCACCTTCATTGAGCACCTATCCATGATCGAGCTACATTCCAGCCACCAGGGCATCAAAATTCATATTCATAACCACTTTCTAACCTCCAATGCTGCGCTTTTTCCTACTACGCTGTGCTTCTAACTTCCTTTGCTGCGCTTCTGCACCCATGCCGCGATTTTAAAATATGAGGGAAAAAAATCATCACAAAGATTATTTTCAACATTTCTGAGGTTCCAAAATCTATTTGGCAACTAAGTACACCTTTGTTACCTCTCTTATGCATCATTCTCCATGAAAAATATAGTGAAAATCCATCTCCTAGGGTTTCGCTGCGCTTTTGGCTTCCATGTATTTTTGCTTTATTATAGTGGTAAAAAAAAATAGGTTTCATACTGTATTGTGCTCTCCCATACCTCACATACCTCCCCTAAGAATTTACCATACTCCTTCCCTTCTTTCCCTCAATTTCCTTACAAACCCTAGCCTACGCTATGCTTTTGGCAAGGACTATGTTTTCCACATTTTCCAACTTTTCCCTCACTCTTTTCAGAAAATTTTACCTCCCTACACTCCCTAACACTCATCCCCATCTCCAAAAATTTCCCCAAGAATTATCTCAAGCCCTAACCCCTCAATTCCCTTCCTTCAAATAATAGTCCCTTTTTCCCTTGTTTTTTCACCCTACCCTTCCTCCCTACCTAGTTAGGGTTTTATCATGGAGATAGAAACAATGGAAAATGAGAAGAAAAATTACAACAAAGTTGGAAAATTTTCCAGGTTTGAGCCAAACCAGACCCAATAAATCATGGCGTCGCCATTCATCAAGAAATCCTTTGCAGATGTGGGCTGCCTTAGTTTTTGTGAAGGGATTCAAGAAGCAAGTTGCCATGCCAAATTAACAAGTCTCTTTGCCACTAGTTTTAGGAGGGATAAGGCCAGATATGAGGGGTTGACTTCACCATTTCATCAGATTCCATAGCCTCAGCCACAAGTGTCCCTAACCATGGATAAATCTAGTTTAAAGGAATGGATTTAGACATTGTGAATTACAAGGTTTTCCTAAAGCCATGCTACAAAAATGCTCCTACACACATTTTTCCCTTCAGAAAATTGCTTGACATGTATTCTCCTCTAATGAAGATTATCATGAGGTATTTTATCTGTGAAGGGAGGTTTTCCAGACTATATCAATATCACATAAGGCTACTAATGCATTTCACAACAATCAAGCCTCTCAATATACCTCACTACTTATGCAAAAGTGTTGTCAAGATGACAGAGAAGGTGCAAAGTAAAGGGAAAGATCACCAAGCTAGCCTATTTCACCATGGCTTTGTCCAAGTCCTTGTCCTACATCAGCTGTCACAAATCAACTTACCTTGGGATGAATTCATGAAATCATCTACTATTAGTCAACCTAACAGTCAAGGTACTCCATTGGCACCACCAAGTCCAAAAGAGGTTGGGTATTCAAGCAAAGCAACAGAGGTTGAAAAGAAAACTTAGGTAGAGATCACACAAACCTATAAGAAGGGGAAAATACTAATTTTTTCCCCTAATATCTTTAAAGAGGTGTCTACACCTAGAACTATAACTAGGTTACAAACTAAACAAATGCTTAAGCAAACTACAATTGAGCATGTTCAAGAAGAAAAGGAGCACTCACCTAGGCATGTATTTAACTCACTATTGCAAAAAAATGAGGTTTATCAGAAACCATTTGAGTTTTAAATGGTAGACCCAGTAGAGCATCAACAAAAAAAGTCAGCAGAGCAAATAATTCAAGAGCAAGAAGCAGAAATAAGAGATCTTATGGTCAATCTTTCAAAGGAAAATTTCATGATTGCATTTTTACAACAGGAGAACATGAAACTTAACGTAAACCAAATTTTGTCAAGAAAACCTAGGGAATATTTGGTGGCAAAGGATGATAAAGGTAAGGTAGTGATTGATGTTGATCAAATTGAGGACAAGGATGTTCAAATGAAGCCAAGGAGGCCAAAAACAAGAGGACTAGACAAATAGAAAGATCAGTGAAGTGAACCATCTTCTCCCCTAGGTCAACCTGATTTTGATGACATGATTGTAGGTGAGATTGAACAAGATAAGGAGTTTTTGATTGATAGGGTTAATCAACACCTAGAGATGCTTTTTAAGAAGGCCAAAAGAAACACTAGTCTACAGAGACACATGGAAAGGCACTACTTCACCAGGAACCATATTTGCAGGATTAGGGTTAGGAGTTTGAAGAAAAAGCTAAAGAAAACTCTAATCAAGCTAAAGAAGATTAAAAAAATTGACCAGCTTGCTGATGCATAATTTATTGCATAATACATCATTCATAATTCAAAAGAATGGAGTTAGAAACAATTTTTTAAATTTTGGGCAAAATTTGAAGTTTTTTGGATTTTTGGCAATTTTTGGAATTTAATGATGCACAGAAGCGCAACGAGCTCACACCACGATTCTTCTAAGAGGCTCTAAATGAGGAAAAAACTACATGGTTTGATATATATTGATGAGTACTCTCATATATGTACCCAATTTTCCATGTCAGCTCACCATTTGGGAGAAAAAGTCAAAAAATAGGTCAAAAAACATGTTTCTGCCACCTTTTCAAACCCCTCGCTGTGCTTCTAGAGCAGCTATGGGAAATTGAGTTTTTGGGTGCCATGGAGGATGAGTTTTGTAGGTTTTTAGGTTTAGGAGGCTAGTAGACATCCAATTCCATCTTCAACATCTTTCAGTTCAACAAAATCATCAAGGGAAACCCCTCAAAATTTCCTTCCAAGCAGCACACTACGCTTCTGTCAGGCACACTATGCTTCTGAGAAAGCATGCTGCCCTTCTGACATCAATGTAATTTTTTTTCAGTTTTTTCAGTCATAGTCGAGTTTTCAAGGTGTAATTTGTCCTTTTATGGTTCAACATGATGTAATTAATTGTAGTAGAGCTTGTGAAATACAATTTGATGTAAATTTGATGGTCATTAATGCCTGTAAAGTCAGTCAAAGGCTAAATGGAGAGTTAGTTCCTAACCTCCCTAGTTTTAGGTTTGGTTAGAGAGATTAGTGTGATTATTTCGTATCTTGATGGATTCAACCCTTGGGAGAGGGGAATGTGGTTTTTGGTCTATATGTAGTTGGTTTGAAGTCATATTCAAGGTTGGACATCAATAAATCAAAGTCTTGAAGCTTGTGTACAATACATTTTTGCAAAAATACAAGAAAACTGCAACTATTATTTTGGGATTCATGTGGTATTCCCTCAGTATCAGTGTTTTTCTTCTATTTAATCAATATGTTTAATATTTAATTTTCCTTAATCCATTAGCATGATTTCAGTGATTGTATCATGAAGTGTTAAACATACTTCATAGGTTAGATGCTCCGTTTTTTATGAGATTCTCATTTTATGTCTCTTTTCTTCTGATAAATGAACTCATTGTTGGATGTGGAGCCTGATTATCTTGTTTACTTTGTATCACAGCATTGGACCCCTGTACCTTAAATGGGGCGGCAACACCGCTCGTAAATTAATCGCTGCCGTGGGGGGTCCAGGGGGGGGCGACGACGACTTTATGGAGCACCCCCCCTGGCGGGGGGTTTTGGGGGCAGTGCCCCTGAAGCTAAAAACAGATGTAAAATTGCCTTGTAAAAGTATAGTAATTTCTAGTCAATCTGGGCCGTTCATTAGGCAAATGATCTGACGGTAGAAGCTATGTTTAGTTTAGGGTTTTTTTCCCTAGAAGGCAACCCCTCGCTTTTATGAGGGTATTGTATTGCGGCCGTGTATCAATGTGTATTATCCGAGCGGGAAATAGATGGGGGAGATTGTGAGAGAGAATAAGACATGGCACGGACCGTTTACATAGGTTTTTTCTCTTCATTTTGCTGGATAATAGAAAGGAAGGACTGGATGTTCGAGGTGGACGTAGCCCAAACTAGGTGAACCACGTATATCTGTGTCTCTCTGGTTTTATGTGTTTTGTGTGCTTGTATTTTCCACATATTTTATGTGTTGCATTGCTCCATAATATATAATTTTCTAACAAATGGTATCGGAGCCGAAGGTATATTTGGTTGATAAACTCGTAGGAAAGAAGGGTTCCTGGTTCGAGTGGGAGCAATGGCGGAAGATGGTAAGTTTAGGGTCGAGAAATTTAACGGCCAAAACTTCTCGCTGTCAAAGATGTAGATGGAAGATTATCTGTATCAGAAAGATCTGTACCTACCATTGAGTGGAAAAACAAAGAAGCCGACGGCCATGACAGACGCGGAATGGAACATTCTCGATAGAAAGGCACTCAGAACAATACGGTTGTGCCCTGCGGCGTCAGTCACCTTCAATATTTTGAAGGAAAAAACAACAGAGGGTTTGATGCAGACGTTGGCGAAACTATATGAAAATCCCTCGGCCTCAAACAAGGTATTTATTATGAAACGTTTATTTAATATGAAGATGTCGGAAGCTGGATTTGTTGCAGACCATTTAAATGATTTCAATACAGTTACCAGTCAATTAAGTTTTGTAGGGGTAAACTTTGATGATGAAGTTAGAGCTCTGTTATTCTTGTGCTCATTGCCAGAGAGTTGGAATGGTTTAGTAATGGCCATTAGTAACTCTGTCTTTGGATCTAGTACTTTAAAGTTTGATGATGTTGTTGGTGCTATCCTTAGTGAGGAAATGCGACGGAAAAGCTCCGGTGAGACATTAGGTAATGCTTTGAGTGCAGAGTCTAGGGGAAGAAGAATGGAAAGAGGAAAGAGCTCGAGATATTGCAGTAAATCAAGGAAAGGCAGATCCATGTCCAGATCGGGGATAGTGTGCTGGAATTGCGGAAAGAAAGGACACCTAAAGAAAGACTATAGATCTCAGAAGGGAAAAGAAGGAGACACACAGCAAGAAAACAATCATGAAGCAAATGTGACAGGTGATGTGTTACAAGATGCTTTGATTCTTTCTTTCGAAAATGTTACTGATTCTTGGGTTGTAGATTCGGGGGCTTCATTCCATGCCACACCTGATAAGAAATATTTTCATGACTATGTTCAAGGAGATTTTGGACAAGTTCGTTTGGGTGATGATAAACCCTGCAAAATTGTTGGAATGGGTAAATTTCTTGTAAAACAACAGAATGGAAACCAATGGCTACTAAAGGAGGTAAGGCATGTTCCAGATCTGAAGAAAAATCTGATTTCAACAGGGCAGTTAGGCGGTGAAGGTTGTGTGACAACTTTCACGGATAAAACTTGGAAGGTCACCAAAGGAGCCCTGGTAATAGAAAAAGGTGAAAAGGTTGGTACATTGTATTTATGCAATGGTATTTCTAACTCTGTTAATGCTTTAACTTCCAAAGGAGCAGATGCATCATTATGGCATCATAGGCTCGGACACATGAGTGAGAAGGGGATGAAGATTCTTCACTCAAGAAATTTGTTGCCAGGTTTGAAGAATGTTGATTTGGATTTATGTGAAAACTGAATTTATGGAAAACAAAAGAGAGTCAGATTTCTCAGAGTTGAGAAAGAAAAGAAGAGCGAAAAATTGGAGCTTGTGCATACAGATGTATGGGGAACTGCTCAGGTATCATCCCTCAGTGGCTCTTGCTATTATGTTACTTTTATTGATGATGCAACTAGAAAAACTTGGATTTATTGTATTCAAAATAAATCTGATGTATTTGATACTTTCAAGAAATGGAAAGCTTTGGTTGAGATTGAGATAAGAAAGAAGTTGAAGTGTCTCAGATCAGACAATGGAGGTGAATATTGTAGAAAATATTTTGATAGGTACTGTTCAGAGCATGGAATTCGTAGAGAGAAGACAGTTCCAAGAACACCACAAGAAAATGGTGTGTCAAAAAGGATGAACAAAAAAATCATGGAGCGTGCAAGGTGCATGAGATTGCATGCAGGATTGCCTTTACAATTTTGGGCAGATGCTATAGATATTGATGTTTATCTAATAAACAAAGGGCCTTCAAGTTCCTTGGATGGTGGTATTCTAGAGGAAGCATGGGCAGGTAAAAAGGTAAACTACTCTTTTTTAAAGCCTTTTGGTTGTGAGGCCTTTGTCCATAATAATAAAGAAAATAGAACAGAGCTTGTGGCAAAATCAAAGAAATGTACCTTTATTGGATATGGTGTTAATGATTTTGTTTATCGCTTATATGATTATGAAAATCACAAAATCATTAGGAGCAGAGATGTAATATTCAATGAAAAGGTCTTGTATAAGAATCAGTTGCAAGAAAAGAAACAGGAAAAATAAAGCAAGGAATACACAGTTCTTGATGAGATAACTGAAAAAGTAAAGGTGCCTAAAAATAATAATAATCAACAACCACAGCAGTAGCAACCACCACAACAACAACAGGCACCTCAAACACCTGAAAGTGGTGTTAGAAGATCTACCAGGATAAGTAGAACCCATGAATGATACTCTCCTTCATTATATTATTTATTGCTGACTGATTCTGGTGAACCTGAATGTTATGAAGAAGCAATGCAGGTTGAAAGCAGGAAGAAGTGGGAGCTAGCCATGGAATAAGAGATGGACTCCTTAATGCATAGCCAGACTTGGGACTTAGTCAGGTTGCCTGCAGGTAAAACTAAAATGTAGAATAAATGGGTTTACAGGCTGAAGGAAGAAGATGGAGGAAAACAGAGGTACAAAGCTAGACTTGTGGTGAAGGGGTTTGCATAGAAGAAAGGTATTGATTTTGATGAAATATTTTATCCTGTTGTTAAGATTACTTCAATCAAAACTTTCTTAAGTCTTGTAGCAGTGGAATATTTACATCTTGAATAGTTAGATGTAAAGACAACATTTCTCCATGGAGATTTGGAGGAAGAGATATACATGCAACAACCAGAAGGATATGAGGTAAAAGGGAAAGAAAAATTGGTGTGCAGGTTAAAGAAGAGCTTATATGGCTTAAAACAGGCTCCAAGGCAGTGGTATCTAAAATTTGACAAGTTTATATCTGAACAAGGTTATACTAGATGTCATTCTGATCATTATGTTTATCTAAAAAGGAAAAATGATGGCAACTATATTATATTGTTATTGTATGTAGATGACATGCTTGTTGCAGGGTCTAACATGCAAGAAATAAATGTGCTCAAAAGAAAATTGGAAAATTCATTTGCAATGAAGGATTTGGGAGCTGCAAAACAAATCCTTGGTATGAGGATAACTAGAGACAGGAAAAATCGCAAATTAACACTGTCTCAGAATGAGTACATAGAAAAGGTGTTGAAAAGATTTAATATGCAGAATGCAAAACCAGTTATTACACCTTTTGCTAGCCATTTCAAACTTAGTAAGGAGATGTGCCCCAAGACCCACGAAGAAATGGAATATATGTCTAAAGTTCCATATGCATCAGCAGTTGGAAGCTTAATGTATGCAATGGTCTGCACAAGGCCTGATATTGCACATGCAGTGGGATTTGTAAGCAGGTACATAAACAATCCAAGAAAAGAACATTGGATGGCAGTAAAATGGATTCTCAGATATTTGAGAGGTACCACAAATCAAGCATTATGCTTTGGTGGTTCAAACATTGCTCTATAGGGATATGTTGATGCAGATATGGCAGGTGACAGAGATAATAGGAGGAGCACTACAGGATATGTATTTACTGTAGGTGGAACAACTATCAGTTGGGTTTCAAAAATCCAAAGTGTTGTTTCACTTTCAACAACAGAAGCAGAGTATGTTGCTGCTACAGAGGCTAGTAAAGAAATGATTTGGTTACAAAGGTTTATGGGTGAATTGGGTAAGAAGCATGATATGGGCACATTATACAGTGATAGCCAAAGTGCCATTCCTCTTGCAAAGAACTCAGCATTTCATTCCAGGACTAAACACATACATCTCAAGTACCATTTCATACGGTCAGTATTGGAAGATGGAGAGTTGAAGCTGGAAAAGATACACACTAGCCAGAATCCTGCAGATATGCTAACAAAATTTGTAACCAGGGAGAAACCGAGAATGTGCTCAGTTTCAATTGGTCTTCAAGGATGATGATGAATATGAGAAACAACCAGGTCCACAGAGGAGTCATTTTCTAACAAATGAAGCAGCGGTGGAGTTGCTACAATCAGTCTCCAAGTGGGAGATTAATGGGTGTGGAGCCTGATTATCTTTTTTACTTTGTATCACAGCATTGGACCCCTGTACCTTAAATGGGGTGGCAACACCGCCCGTAAATTAATCACTGCCATGGGGGGTCCAGGGGGGGTGGCAGCGACTTTATGGAGCCCCCCCCTGGTGGGGGGTTTTGGGGGCAGCGCCCCCGAAGCTAAAAACAGATGTAAAATTGCTTTGTAAAAGTATAGTAATTTCTAGTCAATCTGGGCCGTTCATTAGGAAAATTATATGACGGTAGAAGTTATGTTTAGTTTAGGGTTTTTTGCCCTAGAAGGCAACCCCTCACTTTTATGAGGGTATTGTATTGCGGCTGTGCATTGTATGTGTATTCTCTGAGCGGGAAATAGATAGGGAGACCGTGAGAGAGAACAGAGGATATTACAGCGGATTTGCTGTAGGTTTTTTCTCTTCATTTTGCTGGATAATAGAAAGGAAGGACTAGCTGTTCGAGGTGGACGTAGCCTAAAATCGGTGAACCACGTATATCTGTGTCTCTCTGGTTTTATTTGTTTTGTGTGCTTGTATTTTCCGCATATTTTATGTGTTGCATTACTTCATAATATATAATTTTCTAACACTCATAAACCCTATGCTCATTTTTATATCTCTCTATTTCTACCCTATACCACAATGACAACTCAAAAATTTTATTTAACATACCTACTTTGCCCCATTATATCCATGCAACTGAATCATTAGAAACCCAAACCTAGTTCCCAAGACCTTTGAGTCTGATCCAACAAAGCCTAAAAATAAATCCTCATTGAGTTTCATACCTAACCTAATATCGATTTCTCCCTCTAGTCACTTCATTGGCTATGAGATTATAGAGAGAGCCCTCTCTGATTTGGCAGGGCTAGCTACCAAGTCAAAAGCAGTTTGAGATTACCTCCTTTGGTCTCCATTTTCAGCCTTGGGACATTGTGGAGGATAACAGGAAGGATAACTTCTTTTTGATACATGAGAAAGTAAGGTGAAGTATTCATAAAGGGTTTCGGTGTGACATGATAAGCCTACAAAACATTCACCAATGCATTATTCCAATTCCTTTACTCATAGTAAACGATTTTATTAATGATGAAAATCAAATTCTTGTTGGTAGACTCAGCTAAACCATTTCCCTTAGAGTATTAATTAGATGAGTGCATTAAAAAATTACCATTTTATAATTAAAAATCATAAATATTTAACGCTGAGAAGTAAGTTTCATTATAAAAAACAAGTGACATAGGAACACTAAACCTGGCGATGATATTCTACTTAAGGAAGTTGACGACTTCCTGCTCGTTCACTTGTTTCAACAGAAATTCTTCCACCCACCGAGTAAAATAATAATAATAATAATGGGTTTCAATGGGGTGTCTCACTTCCTATCGCGACTAACATATATTTGACGAACAAAACACTTACAGACATAGGTGTGTGCATCCTTGAATATTGTGGGCCAATAGTAACCAACCCACATGAATTTATGAGCAATATTATTGCCTGCATAGTGCCCAACAAGTGGAACATCATGAAGGTATTTTAATACCTTTTTTAAGTCTTGTGCCTCTAGACATCTAAGCATGACACCATTTTGGTGCTTCCGAAAAAGCACACCGTGTACAAGTTGATATGATAGATATCTAAGTAGAATAACCATCCTTTATTTGGTTGATAAGTGCAAGTGCAAGGTACCATGCTCTAGATATTGTTTCACATTTGTGTACCAAGATGTGGCTACATTTGTAGGGGTATCTCATTCAATATTTTACATTTCGATTTCTTGTTCCAATCTAGAAGATTCCTCTTCTGGTGAACTGAATGGTTCTGTTGCAATCCGACAGAGACCATGACATTTTATCATATGAATTGAATTAAATTATATATCGTATTCTTAAATACTTTTCATCCAATTCACCCTACCTCCACCGAAATATTTTTGTACAAAAAGGGATCTAACCACTGGGTGAGGCACAAACATGATAACATGAATTTTCAGGAGGTAAGGCCTGAAGTGCTTCATTTCCTTATATATTGCATAAGCTTGCTTATGAAAGGCAGGATAATTAAATTCAGATCCCTATAAGCCAACACTCATGAATGATATTGGCCACTCATTTCCTTGTTCATCCTTCTGAGTAAGAACGACTTCAAGATATGTGTCAAAAGAAAAAGTATATAACTAGAAATATTTGCCAAAATATGGGCTATACAATGTCTGGGCTTTAACAATTGCTTATTTAATCTGGGAAAAGGAATATTTCTCCCTTTGATCCCACTTGTAAACTGCATCCTTCTTAATCATCTCTTGTAATGGCTTAGCAATCTATTGATAATATGATATGAAATTTCAGAGGAATTTAATTTTCCTCAAGAAATATTGCATGGATTTTTATTCACAGGAAAGGGAATCTAAGCAATAGTACTAACCAAATCTGGGTCAACTTTAATCCCACTCTTGTCTATCATGTTTCCAAATAGGTTTCCCTCAGACACTTCGAAGATGCTCTTCTTAGGATTTTATGATATGCCATATCTTCGACATTGCTCAAAGATCTTCCTTAGGTGTCAGAAAGTGATCAGAAATTTTCTTTGAAAATACCGTAACATCATCCAAGTACACCACTACACTTTGTCCAATCAAACAACAGAATGTGATGTCCATATCCCACTGAAAAGTAACACCCATATTGATGTGCATGCTGTGCTATTCAACAACCTCCCCCCCCCCCCCCCCCATTATTTATATATCTTTACCTTAAGAAATAATGGGGACCCTTTTTCATTATTAAATTTTAGGTTAACAAAATAGGTTTTTATTCTTTATAGGATAAAACATTGATATCCGAAAGATAATTTTGAATACTTTTGGTCGAAGGACTTAAATAAATGCAACAAAATACCCATACCATACCGCATATCATTATTCCAAGTAGAAGCACTAAAAATAGCTCTATTGAAAAAGTGTGATGCAATGTGGCCCAAACACATAAAACCATTTGCGTTAAGGCCTTAAACCAAAAAGAGCAATAACAAAGGATTTTTTTTTTTAAGAGCGTTATTTTAAAGTCCATTGGTAGGACCCACCTTTCCGCCACATCAACTATCACCATTTTGCAATTGAAAATTCATTTTGGTACCATTCATATTGCTCGCTCTAAAATCCTCGATGAAATATATCACAATCATAGTTCCACAAGCCTATTATTCATTCACTTACTCCATAAGTTTTGCGATTGCGGTATTATTATCACATCACAACACTTAAATCATGCTTGCCCCTCTAATGCCCCGATATCTTAAATCCGTCGATAAGAACTTACATTTAATTAACATAAAGTCTTGATCGCACATCAGTGAATTAAATTTATGGTGGGTTTTAAGTTGTGCTCCAAAGGAATTTTGTGATGCGAGAATTTATTTAAGCGCTGAGTTGTCAAAGTAAACCATGTGAACTCACAATTTTTAATTATGACTAAGGCATAACGGTATTGATGGTATCAAGTCCCCAAGTGATTTGATTGATTTTTACTTAATGTTTTGGGATTTTTGCATTTAAAACATATTTTCCATCACTTAAAAATTTTGTGTTAATCGCTCCCACATTTTAAGTGTCATTCTTCATTCTCTATTTCTATCCTGCTGCAGGCTAGTCCCAAGAAGCAAGACTCTTGCGAGATGTCAGAGGTTACGAAGAAATACAATAAACCCATGGATACTCCACACCCAACGCCTCCTACTTCATAATTCACAAAGATGCCTCCATTATTCTCTGATACAACATGCACTCTAGATTGTGGGACTTCTTCATGGGATTCCATGTATAAATTATTTGAGGATGAAAAGCCCAGAATAATTAAAAGGCTAGCCACAACTGATGCTCCACCATACTTTGAAATTTATTGTAGTGAAGTCGCCAATTCTTTCCTCCATCGAATTTTCGATCGCCCTAAACTTCTTCCCATGCCCGACTGTAATATCCCAAAAGAGGGAATGCAACAATATATAAAATTTATGCAATAAAAATAACGCAGAACATCTAGATTATAGTAGGAGGCCAATATGGAGACCCTTATTTAGCATTTACAACATAAAATAAGATGTACAATGAGGCCCATAAGATGTACAATAGCAAATAGAAGTCTCCAATGGAAGAAAATCCTCAAAAAGAGGTGTTGCAATCACACGTATGGGCTGAAACTGCTTGGACAACGTTATTTTGTTGAGAATACAACAACTAAATATTAAAATTTATATCTAGAGCATATAAGTGCATGAAATTTCAGATCTATAACAATTCCATACACTATAAAGGCTCCTCTTTCAATCCCCCTTCAGGTTTCTAGCAAAACACCATGTACATGAAGTAGATCTGAGATCTAAGTTACAGAACTGTAAAATATTCAGATATTCAGGAGTATTCAGAAACATGCAGATCAGATTTGAAATGAACAATGTATAGATTTCATCCAATGTATCTTCAAAGTGAAGGGCAGATCCCCAACACTTGAGAACCAACTCTACAGATGGTATGCCAAATCTCCCTGCAACATCACCTACGGAAATAATGTATTTCTGGAAGCAATACCGCGCTGTAGGGTTTAAGATGTGTTTGGCCACATACCAAGATATGAAAATGGTGCTCCAATGATCCAATACTCTCTTTCCAATGGGACAGAAGCCTTCCCCACTGAAAAGGAGCACTAGAATGGTCTAGATCTGAATAGATCTATCCTCCACTTGTTGCAGCTTTCAAAGACAACCAAACCCTCAACAAGATCTACGTTGTAGTTGGAAGAAGAAGCTTGGCCTTCAGCCAGATAGTAGACTATGCAATACAAGAATCTCCCAAGAGCTACTCAATGGGAAGAGGTGGGATTCCTGATCAAGAACACCCAATGCTAAACAACATTTGCAATCTAGGCTAAACGGCCAAAGAAAGCTTGTATGTTTAAACAAAAAATACTTCAGAAATATGATATCATTCGACAACCTTCTCATGCTGCCATCCTCTTCCTTTTATAAGTTGAGAGCTTGCAAACCCTAAACCACCTTCAATGAAATAGCTCCATCGAAACTGCGTTGTGCCTCATTGATGGCCACTCCTCCAAGACAGCGCTGTAGATTTGGTCATGGTTGACCCAATCAAAATGTTCAACCCATTTCACACCTAAGGGTGATTTCTTACACAACCAAGATATATCCTTTTCCATATTTGGCATTGATTTATTTACTGTTTAGGAGTTTTATGATCCTCCTTTACAATTTTATTCATAAAATAGAAAAATAAAACAAAAATGAATATTCCCATTAGCCTAGGACTAATTGGGAATATTACAGTCCTCCCCTCCCAAATGTTGCTTTTCTTTAAGAAACTGATAAGGTGAGTGTTGCAACTCTTCTCCTCCTCCATTGGTGACATCTTGAACATATGATAAGCTTTCTCCATAAGCTAAGTGTTCACCAATCTAGCCCTCCATGAATTATTCCTCCAAAGTTATCATGAGATGTAAATAGTGCATCCCATAAGGAGATAATAGCTCAAATGAAACAAACATGGCTTTTCCAATGTCCTCCCTGAAACATGTAGCAAAAGGTACATGGAGAACCTCCATCCCATCGGGCGCATACATACCTCCCATCCTCCCTCCATACATCCCATAAAAAGCACAAGTACATCATCAATGTATGGGAGCAAAACAATATACATACAAACAAATATTTGTGCATATGGAGGTGGGTCATAGTCCTACATGTGGAACCGGCGCAGTGCATCTCCTACCCGCATCAGATCTAGATGTGGTAAGTGGTTTCACCACCACTTACTTGCTGTCCATGTTATCTCACTATGGCTGAAAGTGTGAGATAAATTTGGTGCCTTAGGAGTGCACCCATCATGAAATATAATCTCCCTTTGTTCATCAAGGGGGTGGCCAAATTCAGAAATTTTTGTGGCCCAAGGTTGGCCATGAAGTTCATAAGATACAATACTCCTCCTTGGAGTTATGGCCTACATAAACATGGTGAAAGAATGCATACAATCAGAAAATAAAACATGTTTTACATGAGCATGTTCTTCACCATCAATCCTCCTTATACACATGGAGTGGTGAATAGATCTATCCTCTCCTCCAAAAGGAGAAAGATAGGGCTGAATTAACTCTTCCATAGAGTTATGTTGCTGCTCCATCTCCACATGGTACATGCATATTTGACAATGCTGATATAGTTATCCTTCAAAGCCCTCCCAATAGTAACTTCTCAAAATGATGTTGTTGAGCTTCATACAATAGGTGTGGCTGAAATAGAAATCTTTGTAGGCCCTTTGTAGTATCTTCTCCTTGAGCTTGGAGGCTCTAGATAAGAAGACCCTACCATGATGATAGATGACTCATTCATGGAATAGATAGCCCTCTTCATGTAATTGGTCATCAAGTATCATACAAGTGTGAAGATCCTTGGAATACCACCAACAGTTGGGATTTCCAATATGGATCTAAACTGCCCAAAAATGATAGCGCTGATAATGTATCAACAAAAATATCTGTCATGTTTTTGATATCCTCCTTGACATCTCCCATGCCAAACGTGTATTTTTGAAGGAAATTCCTCCCATTCTTCTCCTCCCACAGCGCAAAATCAGAAATGAGAGTCGGTGATGGTGATAAGAGAAGAAAATATCCCTCCTTCTTGAGCTTACCTAAGCCTCCCAACGTTGTAATATTGTCTTCCAGTGCTGCCATCCCTCATGGATCTAAATTTGGAGCATCATGTGGTGAGAGATCTCCCACAAAAAATTGAATCAGGTGGCCTCCCAGGTGGTTTGCCACTAGATAAGAGTGTCCCATGCAGCAATCTCATGAGCATGATAGATGGGACTGTAAGGTCCTTGCTTCCACTGCGCAAATCCATATCTATTCTTTGTGTGGAAGTGGTATGTGAGGGATATGTATGAATGCCTTTGATAATTTGGGTTTCACCACTCTTCTTGTCCACCCATTCCATTTTCAAAGCCTCCCAATCAGTCGTGACTTTCCCCAAAGTAATCAACCATTGAACACCAAAAATCACATTGGTGCCAGGTATGTCAACCACAAAGAAGTGATCAACCAATCTATAAGTTCCAATGGTGACTGAAAGTGATGGGACATAATGCATGCATTGCATTTTTCTATCTCCTGGGACCAAAATAGAGAATCCCTTAAAAGTATCAGTGGGTATTGCCCTCCTCTGCACTAGATGGGCATCATTGAAATTGTGAGTTGCCCCACTTTCAATCAAAACATAGAACCTCTGATTCAAGATGGAAACTTGAACTCTTAAGGTCAAGTACTTAGGTACTCCTCTCAAAGATTCAAGAGCCCCTCCAATAGGAGAAAATGATCCATCCCCATCTCTTGATGATGTTGGCTCTCCTCCTGCAGTGTCAGCGCTGTGACCTCTTCTTGGTTCATCTTCTTCTTCCTCCTCAAAATCAGAGAAGACCTCTATGTAATGTGCTTTTATAGCAGCACATCTATGTCAAGGTGCCCATGATTCTTGGAAAGTGAAGCATAGCTTAATTTTTCTTAGATCTCTCCAGAATTCTTCATCAAGAGGCTTCTTGTATGAGCTCTCCTTGGAAGGAACAACTTTATCTTCCTTCCCCGTTGAAGGAAAAGAGGGCTTGTGCTGAAATCTTGCCTTGGTTTTTGGCAAGGCATATTGAATGTCTCTAGCCCTTTCAATAGCATCATGCAGGGTAGTGGGATTGGTAGATTTAACCAACCCATGAAGAGGTTCATCTAAGAAATCAATGAACATGTACACCCTTCTTTCTGTAGACAATTCAGGAACCATAATAGATAATCTTAAAAAATTAGAAATGTAGGACTCTGTATTACCTGATTTTTTCAACTTTACAAGGCTCATGAATGGTGCCTCTCGATCTCTTCTATCAAATATTTCCACCAGCATTCTAGTGAACTCTGAATAAGTAGTCACATTGGCATGACCCAATGTAGAAAAGCCATGGAACCGCTAGATGTGTGCTTCACCTTCAAAGTGCAGTGCTGCAATCTTGATAGCCTCCATCTTTGGGACCTTGTTCAACTGAAAATAGATGTCAATTTTTTCTACCCATGATTTTGCAGAACACTTGGATGACCCATCAAAGTTGGGTAAAAATAATCTACCCATAGAGTGATGTCGATCATGATTATGAATGAATCCACCACCTCTATGATGATGCAGTGGTCTTCTTTTGTCCTTGAGGCGAAAAAACTCTTGAAAACTCAAGTGATCTTTGAATCTCTGATTTTGAGACTCATATTATTCAAAATAGTCTTCAAGGGATGCTTGCTCTTGAGACCCTTCATTTTCCACAGCCAAAAAGGTAGGCAGGTAGAGCGTTGGGAAACTTATGGCTGATGCACTGGTCGATCATTCCAGTGGTGAGATATGCCAGAGCTTTCTCCAAGATGAAATCCTTTAGGGGATTATTTGATTCTGTCCAATCTCATCTATTTGATATCTCTAGCAAGATCTTGCATGGCTATCAAAAGGATCTTAGGAAAATCCTTTGGTTCTTCTTCACTTCCAGATTCAGAGGCTTTACCCTTGTCTTCATTGTCATTAGTGTAATCAAATTTCTTCTGTATTCTCTTTAGATACCTCTTTTCTCTTTCAGTAAGAGGTTCTTCTTCTTCAGAAGACATATTGGCTTCTTAGAAAGCACAGGTTGTGCCAAGATGATGCTCCGATACCACTGTAATATCCCAAAAGAGGGAATGCAACAATATATAAAAAGTTATGCAGTAAAAATAAAGTAGAACATCTAGATTATAGTAGGAGGCCAATATGGAGACCCTTCTTTAGAATTTAAAATAGCAAATCAGATGTAAAATGAGGCCCATAAGATGTACAATAGCAAATAGAAGTCTCCAATGGAAGAAAACCCTCAAAAAGAGGTGCTGCAATCACACATATCGACTAAAACTGATTGGACAACGTTATTTTATTGAGCATATAGCAACTAAATATTACACTTTAGATATAGAGCATATAAGTGCATGAAATTTCAGATCTATAATAGATCCATAAACTATAGAGGCTCCTCTTTCAATCCCCCTTGGGGTTTCTAGCAAAACACCATGTACATGAAGTAGATCTGAGATCTAAGTTACAGAATTGCAGAAATATTTAGATATTCATGAGTATTCAGAAACATGCAGATCAGTTCTGAACTGAACAATGTATAGATCTCCTCCAATGGATCTCCAAAGTGAAGGGCAGATCCCCAACACTTGAAAACCAACTCTACAGATGGTATGCCAAAACTCCCTACAACATCACCTACAGAAATAACGTAGTTCTTGAAGAAATACTGCGTTGTAGGGTTTAGGATATTTTTGGCCACATGCCAAGATCTGAAAATGGTGCTCCAATGATCCAATACTCTCTTGCCAATGGGATAAAAGCCTTCCCCACTGCAAATGAGCACTAGAATGGTCTAGGTATGAATAGATCTAGAATCCACTTGCTGCAGCTTTCAAATAAAACCAAACCCTCACAGGATCTGTGTTGTAGTTGGAATAAGAAGCTTGGCCTTCAGCCAGATAGTGGACTATGCAATACAAGACTCTCCCAAGAGCTGCTAAATGGGAAGAGGTGGGATTCCAGATCAAGAACACCCAATGCTAAAAAACGAAAGAAAGCTTGTATGTATAAACATACAATACTTTAGAAATATAATATAATTCAACAACCTTCTCATGTTGCCATCCTCTTCCTTTTATAAGTTTAGAGCTTAATAACCCTAAACCACCTTCAATGAAATATCTCCTTTCACATGAGCCATATCCATCTAAAACTGCGTTGTGCCTCATTGATGGCCACTCCTCCAAGACAACGCTATATATTTGGTCATGGTTGACCCAGTCAAAATGTTCAGCCCCTTTCAAACCTAAGGGTGCTCTCTTACACAACCATGATATATCCTTTTCCATATTTGGCATTGATTTAATTACTATTTAGGAGTTTTATGATCCTCCTTTACAATTTTATTCATAAAACAGAAAAATAAGACAAAAATGAATATTCCCATTAGCTTAGGACTAATTTGGAATATTACACCGACAGACAGTTTGTCCCAAACAAGGTAGCCCAAGACTTTACAACTCAAGTTAAAATTATACAATTCATACATGAGCTCGATGATTATGATGATATCTTTGAGTCTGCTGAGACATACCTACATGTAGAAAAGATGGTAGAGATCCGTTTGAATCCTGAACAACTTAATAAGATTAAATAATACATGAATAAGAGATTGGAGAATATCCATCTTGATATGTTGAGGATGTCTCAACCATTTCTACAGAAATAGAAGAATTTGGAGCAGCCTCCAAAGGACACTGAGGTCATACATGGAACAAAAGAAATACATTGTTTAACAGTGATTTGGATAAGGTATGGGACTAATTTGATAAGAAAATAAAAGGAAATAAAGAGCTAAAAAATATTGAGCATAAGGAAACGATCAACACTCCTCAAGGAGATAGACAAAGCCCACTCACTGTTGGGGATTCTGACAAGGCTGTCAACACAGATGAATTTGAATTCATCATGGCATTACCTTCATCAAAAATTATTCTCAATATTGAAGAGATACCTTTTCTTGACATATTTTACAGTCCAAAGTATAGGGCTGTGATGAGCAGATAGATAAAGAGGAGAAGAGTTTAACAACTCCCGACACTATTCCCTCGAGACATAACAATGGAGGTGGTGTGGAAAGATCCAAAAACCAATCCTTCTGATGACTTAACAAGACTATAATAGTTTGGAGGTGCCTATGCAACTGCCACTATTGACAAAGCATTAGAAATACAACAATTGGTCAAGGAGAAGGATAATAGATTCCAATAGTTGGGACAAGAGTTATTAAAGGAAAAGTAGAGTATCGATCATCAGTGGAAAAAACAGTTGTCACAACTCCAACATTGCTTTTATCAATTGGAATTGAAACATAAAACTAATATCAAGGTCAAATATACTCAGATTCAACAACTCCAATTCACAATCGAGCAACCGAAGGACAATCCAAAAATTGAAGACTTTAAAAAGTAAGAAATGGAATTAAAAACCCTGTTAGCCCAACAACAAGTAATATTATGCCAGAAATTGACAATCATCAATGATCTATGCAACAAAAGTGATTCACCGATGAATAAATCGTCCGACTTGAGGACGAATTTTGATGAAATTAATGAAAATATTTTAGAATTCATCACCTGGAAAGACAACGCTGAAGGCAGAGCAACATATCTTCCAAGAATAGAGGATTCACACAAAGAAATCCTCTTTACAGATTGGGACAAAAATCTTAAGCAAGCAGAAAGGGCTATCTTCAGAGCAAGGGATATTGCAAACAATATTACTGAAAAGAGTCGGTAATAATTTATTTGGTGCCAATATTATTCAAGAATTCACACCTAGTTACCTGCCCTATGTCAAAGTTTTGATGAAACAATGGCAAGAAATGTCAAAGAGAAAGGAAGCTACCTTTAGGAAAATGGAAAAGCTTGATTTGGAAAAATAGTAGCAATATCTTGTGAAGCCACACAACTAGTGGATAATGTTGTGATGCCTTTTTGACACATCCTCTCACATGCTTCCTGCACTTTTAGATGCAATGTACACTAGGCAGCTCCGCATAAGTCCAGCTCAACCCCATGAATTGTAGCCAATGATAGATATTTACGAGCTCAAGCAGCAAATGGGAAAAGAGACAACATCACACTCCTGAGCTCATGATTCAAACATACTCTATTTTTTTTTCTATTATCTCTTATTTTAAGGAGAGTTGCTTAAACCTCCTAAGCACTTTATGTATTTTCTATTTTTACATTCCCAGTATTATCTATATAAACCCTTTTATGTCTTGAAGAAAAGGGTCTTGAAATTTTGTAAGGAAGGCTTTGAGAAGTTGCAATTTTTCACTTTTTAAAATCATCTTAATAGAAAGGTTGGATCGAGGCTATTTCTTGCATGAGAAGAGTTAAGATATATCGGGTACTTCTATCTTTATATTGTTGTTCTGTTTATATGTGATTAATAATCATACTTCTTTTTCTAATTGTTTTCTATATGTATCTTCTAAATACAATTGAGCATTAATTCACTTTTGAACATGCAAAGATTGCCATGTTTTGATATATGTACAAGACATTCAGTTATTTGATGCGATGTGCATTTAACCAATTAATTTGATTAACTATTTAATCAAATTAATTATCTTTAATTGTTTTCACTTCTGTAAGTGTTTGATAATCTACATTCTCATACACTAAGGATAATCTTTGAAATAACATACAAAAGAAACATAATTAAGTCCTGGGATATAGATAGGTATATATATACTTTTAAGCTTGTTATCACTCCCATTTATCAACCACATTTAGTTATAAATACCTCACACCCACTCAATTATACTTTACTAGGAAACTAGTCCCATCATCCCTAGTCAGAGCCACTATTCCAAATGGAAAAGGAACAATTTTCAAGTTCCTGATCGGGTGGTCATCCCTGATGTTATTGCAAAGATTTTCAAGGCATATAAATTTTTGGCGCTAGAAGGAGATCTTGTAGAATATGAATGGCATCAAGGTATAATCCTAAATCCAAAGGTCATCAAAAGAGTCAATCCCACTCCAAATCTCCTGCAACTTCAAGATCTCATTCAAAGTATCCCACTTCAAGATATGAAGTTGTTCAATCACCTCCTAAATATCCTAGTACACTTACAGATGTAATCACGCAAGATTATACACCCGAAGCAGTCAAAATCCAGAATTTAATTAAGAAATTAGAAGAAATATCTATTTCAAAAGAAAATCTGGTTCAATCAGAACCTTCAGAGGGAAGTGTAACTTCTTCCTTGCAAGTTTCTGGTGTACTCACTCAATCTCAAAGTGAGAAACTTGGTATTACTCCTTTTGATTTTCCACTTCATTCTCACCGAAGGAAGACCCTTGCATTAGAACCCCAAACATCCACTAGCAATATAAAATCATCATTTCCTCCACAAACTCATTCATTCATTCCTCCATCATTTCCTTCTTCCCAACCAATCACTTCCTCTATTCATATCTCTCCAATTCAAACAACTAGTGCTGCCTCAAGCAATACTATTACAACGGTTATTTCTTCTACCACCACATCAACCTCCCGAACTACTACAAAATCTTCTAATCCCATAGGTCATACAATGGCAGAAAGACCATGGAAAAATCCAGGAGCTGTTCAATTAGCAAGAGCTGTTCAATTAGCAAGACCTCTTCATGACTTACCTAGGCACCCAGAAACATGGCTGCCTAAGTATGACTCTGATGATGGAATCCCTGCTGAGGAACACCTCCATAATTTCATGCTAGCCATGAATCTCAATGGAGTGTGTGAAGAAGATTTTTTAGTAATTTTATTCCCTTATATGTTCCAAGGATTAGTAGGATCATGGTATTTTTCGCTACCATCAAGTACTATAACCAGTTGGGATATATTTGAAGATAAAATTTTGACTAAGTTTGGTGATGATCGCACAACTGCTACTCTTATAAATGATCTTTCCAATGTTAAATCAAATTTAGGATAAAATATCAAAGACTTTAATTCCAGGTTTAAAAACTTTATAAAAAAAATCCCAACTACATCAAAGCCTGGTGTTGATGTAAAAATTGAATGGTACATATCCTCTCTTCCTTCCAATATTGCAATTTTTGTAGATAGAGATAATAAAGAAATTTTAATAGAGAACATGAAGGAAGCCATATTCATTGAAAAGATAATACTTGCATTAGAAAAGAATAATGCTTAGGAAGAAATAAAAACAAAAAATGTTACATTTAAGGATGAACCAAAGAAGGAAACTCCTAAACATCCTTTCGATCTTGAAGGATTGCAAAATGTCCTTAAATCTATGTCAAATGAAATGGTCGAGATAAAAAAACAAGTAGCTCAGCCTTATTCTAAAAATATTTTTAGATATTTCAAGATAGAGTAAACATCAAATCCTCAACCATCAAACATCATATCCAATGCTAAATTATATTAGGATGAAGATGAAGAGGAAACAACATCATATGCTGATGAGTCTTAGGATGAAGAATTAGTTGAAGCACATAGCTTATGGGATTTTATTTTTCCTACATATGATAATGAAGATGAACATGAAGCCTTATCTGATAGCACCAAGAGTAAAGGTCCTGAAGATTCATCACAAACAATCCAGAAGCATAAACCCTCAACCTATGCTGCTAAAGATAAAGCTATCATTAAAAAATCTCCTTCCACATATTCTCAATTAGTCTCATCCTCTTCAAATTATCCATATACCTCAAAGACCTTGGTAGTTTCAAACACCATTGAATACAATATACTGGATGACATGAAGAAAGCCAAAGCAAACATCTCCTTATATGAGGTAAGTAAGTTGAAAAAAAAAAGTTTTTACTCAAAGAATTGAATGCAGTTCCTGCTTCTCCTCTACCTGCTACTGTTACATCCAAATATTTTAAAGGAATAGGTAAGCCTCCTAATGATGCATCGGAAAATATTGATTCTTGGATGCTCTTTTAATTGGGGATAGATCCAATTCACATACTCCTCCTTTCCTTATGACTTTTGAATTTTTTAATAAGAATGTGCACAATTTCTTGGTAGATTCAGGGGCATCCTAAAACATAAAGCTTTATTTATTTTGTCTAAAATTAAATATTTTTTCTCAAAATTATGTTGTTCATATTGTTCAACTCGATAGAACCAAATTCAAGGTATTAGGATACATGAAATCTGTGTTGGAAATGTTGTCATTGATGGCAAAGGAGCACAAAGGAGCAGCACCTGAACTAGCAATAAGGCAAAGTAGAAGACAGGGAGCAGAGGTAGCAAAGAGGTAGCAGAGGCAGCAAAAAGAGAAGTAAGGAGCAGCATCAGTCAAGGAGCAGAGGAAGAAATGTATTGAAGTAGAAACAAGCAGTAAATCAGTGGGCGCAGACCTGCATAGAGCTGCATAAACCTGGGGAAGAGTTAGGGACAGAGTAATGTAGCAGAAGGCCATTAGATTGAAGACCTGGCCAGCTAGAAGTTTTGAAGTGAGCGCATGAAGAACCTGTATGGTTAAATCCGTGTTAAGTACTTGATAGATGAATGTGTGTGAACCTATGCTCTCTATGTATAATTCGAAGGTGTTTAGTCTGTATGAGAATCTGAGGAAGGTCGATTTATAGTTGATGATAATAATACATGGAAGGATTGTTATATGCACTTGTGTAGAATTAAATTAATTGCATTCATGTTCTCTATTGAAAGCGTATGATACCTTGTGTTCAGGAACTATGAATAGAAATGAGTCGTTGGTAATTGCAGTATTGGCCAAGAGACTGTGTTGAGGAATTGCACATGAAAGGTAGAGGTCGAGCAGCAGAGGCAATAAAGAGATCAGCAGAGATAGAAAAGAAGCAGAGAGGTAGCAAGGCAGCATAAAAGGAACAAAGGCAGTAGAGACAGATGAGGTGGTGCTGCAAAGAAGTGAGGATATTAGTATCAAATGAAGGTAATTGAATTTCTTGGGGATGAGTTGGAGCATTGCCTAAATGGTAAGGAAACCATGAAGTGGTCGAAGAAACTAATAATGAGCAAAGGCACAGCGAAGAACAGAGGCAGAGGCTGCGAATATAGAGCAGATCAGGAAATTATGCAGTAAGAAATTCAAAGGAGCATAAAGGAACAGAGGCATCAGAGATAGAAAAAGAGAGACTGAAAGAAGAAGCATTAGATAGGAAACAGAGGCAGCAAAGGCAGTAAGGCAGATAGAAAACAAAGGCAGCAGATAAATCATAAGCAGCAGATGAAGCAAAGGCAACGAAGTCCAATGCGATGCGATGCGATGTAATGAAGATGCGAAGCGATGCGATAAATTTGCGATGCGATGCGATGTGGTGCGATCGCATATCGCAATTGGTGAAACACAAAAGGAATAGGCAGAGCAGATGTGATGCGATGCGATGTAATGAAGATGCGATGCGATGCGATAAGTTTGCGATGAGATGCGATGCGGTGTGATCACATATCGCAATCGGTGAAACACAAAAGGAATAGGCAGATGCGATGCAATGCGATGCGATGAAAGTGCTTTATTATAATGTTCCACTTCCAAAGGTGTAATTCAGTACTTTATAGTGTAATTTGATGTATTGTCGAAACTTTTACAAAGGTATTAACGCTATGGACCAATTAAACAATCAAAGGAAATTAGAGTGGGACCTAATATTAAAGGTGGATCATGCAATGGTTTATGTTGTAAACCAAGGTCAGAGTTTCGTATAAAATTCAATGGAAAATGAACATAACCCAATGTGTTAATAAAAGACCGGAACCCTACGTAGAAGAGTGGAACCATGACCAGATGAACAGTGACGGCAGTTTATGGTTTTCAGCGCACCACCTTTACACGGTGGGCAGTATTTGAGGAGTTGGGAGCGATTCCATAGATCATTCGACACGTGGCGAGGTGGACCCACGGAAAACCGCCTCCCACTGCGCGCCATTGCACGTTAACCATCGACCAAAGACGCGGAGCGATATTGACACAAGACGTCGATCTGGAGGGAAGCGATCTGACGGTGGTCACTTGCTAAAGATGTGCGAAGGTTACCCAAGGTACGACGTGCCATCGTGCGTTATTTTCCGTGCAAGTTGCCCGAGCGATATCCGTCGGATCATTAGAAGCCGTGCGATGTGATGTCCGCCGCTGGATGTGGTAGATTGTTAGCGCTGGGCCGCAGTTTAATTTATATTGCGCGTTGTTAAGGTCTGTGGGTTTAACAAAGGTACGTTATAAGCGGCTCAATTGATTTAAAGCTTGAGATATATATTCAAAATTCCCAAGGTCCAAACATTCGAGTAAGCATTATATATTTAAGCGGGGAATGTAATATAATTTGATGTTTTAAAGGTTATATAACAGTGACCATATTTATGTTGGGCGCAAAACAAAAGCTACAGTTTAATAATAGTTTGAATCGGGAGTATGCATACATGACGATATATATATTGTGCTAAAGTCGAAACATATATGTAATAAGATTGGGTTTACTACAAAAGCCTGAAGATTGGGTTTATTACAAGAGCCTGCAAGAACGAAAGAACTAGAGACAACGACAGAAATATGGTACAAAATAAAAATGAATTGAAATTGTAATATGAGCTTCAAGAAATTATGCTTAAACTCATGTATGAACAGAGAATGTAGACAGGTAGCCCGAGAACAGAGATGGTAATGCACTCAAGTACAGTGAACAGATAAATAAACACAGAGGTGAACAAAGATATATAGAACAACCACTCAACAGTAGCAGAAGAGACAAATCCAGTAAAGCCAAGGTTCAGAAAAGGAGTTGAGTGGTATTGAAATGTGTAACTGAAAATGTAAATATTTTTGTTTATATTGTTTGTGATGAAAAGGCAAGTGTCCTAAGGAAAAGAAAAAATTCCATTGTAGCATGGAAATTTGTACATATTGTTATAATTTTAAAAATGAGTTGGATAAAGGAATGAGAAGACATAAGCCAAAGAGTCATGACTGTTCACTCCAAATTCTTTATGAAATACAAACAGTCATGTGAGGAACTCTATATATAATATCACATTGATATGCACATAAGATGTTAGAGAGTGAGTGAAGAGAATGCAGAAATGAAGCAGTGAGGCAAAGAAGAAAGAGGAGCTAAGAAGAGAAGAAAGAGGAGCTGAGCAGAGAAGAAGGAGAAGCTGATAGAGAATCTGAGAAGATGCAGAGATGATACAGGGCAGATATGTGAATAGATGAACAGCAGAGCAGATGGAACATAATAGAGCTGATATCCAAGGTAAATTAGCAAGTGTTTTTCTTTTGAAAGAGTATGGAAGTTGGAGCTTCCCTATCAAGTTGTAGCTTGATAGATGTCAGTTGGAGCTGACTGAGGTAGGAGCCTCCTGTAGGTTGGTGCCTGCAGAAAATAGATGGGAGTTGGTGCTTCCACATCAAGTTGTATCTTGATAAAATTTCAGTTGTAGCTGATTGAGGTTGGAGACTCCTGTAGGTTGGTGCCTGCAGAAAATTGATGGGCGTTGGAGCTTCCTTGCAGGTTGTAGCTTGCAGAATTGAGGTAGGAGCCTCTTGTAGGTTGGTGCCTGCAGAAAAATAGTGGTGAGAGGGAGTTGGAGCTTGCCTTTGCATCACAACAATAATAAGATGTGGTTTTCTCCCTTTATGGGTTTCCACTTATATTTGGTGTCTCTGTGCATGATGTCTATGTGTTGATGTGGTTTATCTAATCTGCTTAATACTTGTTGCTCACATATTAAGACTGTTGTTACATTAAAAAATCTGTTTGATACTTGCTGCTCACTAATAAAGATTGCTCACATATTAAGTTGATCATGAAGTGAAGGTGTAAATAAGTTTTAAGAGAAAAGTTTTAAAAGTCCATGTATGTGTTAAATTGATTCACCCCCCCCCTCTCAGTTTAACTAAGGGTTCAACAATTGGTATCAGAGCAGGTTCCTTTGGTGTAAGCTTAATAGCTTGAAGGAGATCTGGTTGAGTCATGGACTATCAAAATGCACCTGTGTTAAATACAACAAACTTTCCTGAATGGAGAGATAAGGTTAAAACAGGTTTAATGGCCTATGAACCTGAGGTATGGAAGCTTGTGTGTGATGGTTACTACAAAGACTCACCCACGGTGAAAGAACAACAGAGGAATGCCAAGGCAAAATGTGTGATATATAACAGTCTTCATAACAAGGACCTTGAGTTGATAATGGATTTAACCTCTGCAAAAGAAATCTGGGATAGATTGCACTTCATGCATGGAGTAAACACTAAGGACGGCACTGACAAGAAGGATAAGAGAATTAAGAAGAAGAAAAATTCATGTCAATAGGAAAATATTCAATCAAATGAAGTACCTGCTAGTGTGAATGGAGATAAGAACCATGAAGAAATTACAGCTGAAGAAAGAGCCAAGCTTGACACTGCTTTGACTGAAATAGAAAAATTGAAAAATGAAAACAAAGACCTTAAGAAAGTGGTGCAAATATGTGATGAGAAAGAATATGCAGATAGGAAAGAAATTATTGACCTGAAGACACAGCTTGAAGAGGCAAAGAAAGTAGAAGACACTCTGCTGCAACAAAAGAGAGAGAAAAGTCAGGAATGTGAAAGATTGGAAGAAGAAGTAGTGAGCCTAAGAAAGAACGTAGAAAAATCCCAAAGAGAACTATTAATGAATACACCTCTAATGAAAGGCTCTGGACAGTTGGACCAGATTCTAAAGGCTCAAAGGTCACCTCTCATAAAGGCTGGGATAGGATATGAAGGTGAAACTAGTAAGTCCAAGGTTGAAGATAATAGGAAAATCATTTTTGTAAAAGCTGTAAAAAACAGTGAAGCAACTCAACAAATTTCTCCAGAAGCAGAAACCAGCAGGAACATGAGTTGCAGAGAAACAAACAAAAAAAGCAGCAACATAAGAGGATAGAGAATGAAGGGATGAAGCAGTTAGCAGAAAAAGGCTCATACACTCATGAGGATGAAATGAATAAATTTGGAAGATGTCAAAGAAGGTTCTTTCCTCCTATGAAAAATAGCACAAGTTTCTCTTGTCATTAACCAGGACATAATGTAGCATATTGTAAGACAAAGCCAATCCAGTCTAACCAGCAAAGGATGCAGCAAAAGAGTAGAACCCCTCAAGCAAGCAAATGGAAAAGACAATCCTTCACCAGGTACACAAATTACTTCCATGGCTACTGTTATGCATGCAATAATTTTGGACATAAATCTGTTGAATGTAAATTGTATTAAAAAAGGGGAACAAAGTATTGTACACCAACTCAAACATACCTTGGTAGAATAAGATGTTATGTATGCCTCAAGCTTGGTCACAAAGAAAAAGACTGCAAACTACCATATACATTAAAGAACTCTAGACAGATGATAGAAACAAAGAAAATAAATCAAAACTATGAATCTAAAAGAAGTGCAGAAATTATGAAGAACCCCAATAAAGTATGGAAGGAAAAGAGAAAGGGGGAACCTATCATCTCAATAACATAATGAATATAGCATAGTCTCAGGGGGAGCTGCTCTAGAAAAAAAAGAAAATATCCAATTAGTGATAAATATGGAGCAACATCTTAGGGGGAGAGCAGTTCATAAATAATCCCCATGAAAGTAGTATAAGAAGAGCTCCTTGGAATGAAGACAACTATATGGACAGGAAGGGAAAGGATGTTTTATCCTTCAAAGAAATATAGAGAAAGAAGAAAAACTGAAGCACTCTATAGTCGACAGAATGATGAAAGAAGAAAAGGATGCAAGCAGCCATGATGATATAAAGGAACTTTATCCATGGACATGTGAGCTAAGAATACTTTAGCACATTAAAGTGATGATCACAGAATGCATCATACTGCTAGAATTAACAATGAACCCAATTAAGAATGTTGAGTAAGAAAGGTGCCTGTCTTCATTAATATCATTACATCACTCATCTATGAAAAGTCCCCTTGGAGGAGTACAATCAAGTAAGTGATAAATCTCTGAGTGATCTGCCCATGAAGAGTCCTAGGAAAGAAATTGAAGATGTCTTCCCTAAGATCACTATGTTAGAAAAATTGAGTTGAAGCAGCAATGATTCTGGAGCAATCCTAGAAAAGAAAATGCTGTGACTTCCTCTGAACAAAATGACATAAAAAGCAAAATATTAATGAGGCCAAGATCAGATTCAGTATATTGATGATTATTGTTGAAAACAGTGGAGAGCTCAATAATAGAATTTATGAAGGATGTCTTAATTATGGGTAAATGTGCAAGTTGAAGTGAAACCTCTGCATTGTTTATCAAAGAAATATCAATTGGTGTTTAGGTACAAGCAGCATGCTTATCAACAGATTACCAAGCATTATCAGTAGAGAAGCAGTATGATACAGGTCCACAGGATCAAAGAACTATGGAAAAATAACCTCAAGGTAATATTCCCAGTATTATCTGCATTCAGCATGAAAAGGTGAGTAGCAGAGAAAAAATATCATTATCTTGCTTACACTTGAAGTAGTATATTGAGGACTGAAGCAATATCTTATTCTATATATATAATTGCATGCGTTCCTGAATTTGGTACATGTATATCTTCAAGGCCTCTTTCTTAAGATTAGTTACAAACTGTGTGAAGTCTGTTTGTTGAGTTTTCAATCAAACATCTTGAATATGCTCATGTGGAAGTTCATCCTGATAGAACAGTCAAAGTATCTGAAGAATAAAGGACTAACGTGATTACCGTCTGAAGCTCAAAATTTTTTAAATCATCTAATCCTACTTCAGCACAAAGGATTTACTGGTAATCCACCTTTAAAGAGAGATTTATCATTGACATACATAACCTCCTTATGTCATAAAGGAAAGTGCATGATTGATAAGTGAGACTGACTAATACACTAAATGTATCTAGTCTCAAGGGTTTGTTTTGAAAGTACATTATGCAATCAGTAAAAACATTTGATCTCTTAGATAAAATTCTGGTTGATTCATTGATCATATCAACAACAAGAAACTCTCAGTCTTTAAATGTAATATCCTTGTTAGCATCCTAGTTCATATCATCACCAACATGCAGGAAAGGTGTACCACAACAATAAAAGATATATTGGCATCATTATCATAATTGAACAAGTGTGGCACTACAGATGTGTATAGCAGAAGAAGACATACTCCAACGACAACTTCCTCAACAGATGTGGATTTCTGATGAAGATAATACTAGAAACTGAATTATATTTGAAGCATGCTCAATATTTTAGGTTTGATCCAATGATGCATCTCTGATTAGATAAAGATGGTACAATGTGTTATATGAAGTGTCATTATCCTCACTTTCTGCTTTATACAAGTGAAAGGAGTCAGTGCTTTGGGATTGTATCAACTTGCAGTGTACATTCAAGATCAATAATCCTCAAAGTGTTCTCTCAACAAGTCTTGTACACTAGTCTAGAGCAGCAGGGTACACAGTCAGAAGAAGGTGGTCTAAACACAAATTAGAGAGAGGAAATGCAAAGACAGAATCAACACTGAGAAATGTGCAACCCTTTGCCATTGATGTCAAAGGGGGAGGAAAAGCAGGTAATAGAAGAAAGGGTCTTCTAAAAGAAGCCAGTCAGAGAAAGACTTGGAGGAAGCATTGGATTATCAGTGGATGTGTTGCCATCAATGCCAAAGGGGGAGACTGTTGGAAATGTTTTCATTGATGGCAAAGGAGCACAAAGGAGAAGCACCTGAACTAGCAATAAGGCAAAGTAGAAGACAGGGAACAGAGGCAGCAAAGAGGTAGCAGAGGCAAAAAAAAGAGAAGTAAGGAGCAGCATCAGTCAAGGAGCAGAGGAAGCAATGTATTGAAGCAGAAACAAGTAGTGAATCAGTGGGCGCAGACCTGCATAGAGCTGCATAAACCTGGGGAAGAGTTAGGGACAGAGTAATGTATCAGAAGGCCATCAGATTGAAGATCTAGCCAGCTAGAAGTTTTGAAGTGAGCGCATGAAGAACCTGTATGGTTAAATCTATGTTAAGGACTTGATAGATGAATGTGTGTGAACCTACGCTCTCTACGTATAATTCGAAGGTGTTTAGTCTGTATGAGAATCTGAGGAAGGTCGATTTATAGTTGATGGTTATAATACAGGGAAGGATTGTTATATGCGCCTGTGTAGAATTAAATTAATTGCGTTCATGTTCTCTATTGAAATCATATGATACCTTGTGTTAAGGAACTATGAATAGAAATGAGTCGTTGGTAATTGCAGTATGGACCAAGAGACTGTGTTGAGGAATTGCACATGAAAGGCAGAGGTCGAGTAGCAGAGGCAGAGGCAGAGACAATGAATATAGAGGCAGTAAAGAGAGTAGCAAAAATAGCAAAGAAGCAGAGAGGTAGCAAGGCAGCATAGAAGGAACAAAGGCGGCAGAGACAGATGAGGTGGTGCTGCAGAGCAGTGAGGATATTAGTATCAAATGAAGGTAATTGAATTTCTTGGGGATGAGTTGGAGCATTGCCTAAATGGTAAGAAAACCATGAAGTGGTCGAAGAAACTAATAATGAGCAAAGGCACAACGAAGAACAGAGGTAGAGGCTGTGAATATAGAGCAGATCAGGCAATTCTGCAGTAAGAAATTCAAATGAGCATAAAGGAACAGAGGCATCAGAGATAGAAAAAGAGAGACAGAAAGAAGCAGCATTATACAAGAAACAAAGGCAGCAAAGGCAACAAGGCAGATAGAAAACAAAGGCAGCAGATAAATCAGAAGCAACAAATGAAGCAGAGGCAGCAGAGTCCAATGCGATGCGATAAATTTGTGATGCGATGTGATGCGGTGCGATCGCATATCGCAATTGGTGAAACACAAAAGGAATAGGCAGAGCAGATGTGATACGATGCGATGTAATGAAGACGTGATGCGATGCAATAAGTTTGCGATGCGATGCGATGCGATGCGGTGCGATCGCATATCGCAATCAGTGAAACACAAAAGGAATAGGCAGATGCGATGCGATGCAAGTGCTTTATTATAATGTTCCACTTCCAAAGGTGTAATTTAATACTTTATAGTGTAATTCTATGTATTTCCGAAACTTTTACAAAGGTATTAACGCTATGGACCAGTTAAACAATCAAAGGAAATTAGAGTGGGACCCAATATTAAAGGTGGATCATGCAATGGTTTATGTTGTAAACCAAGGTCGGAGTTTCGTATAAAATTCAATGGAAAATGAACATAACCCAATGTGTTAATAAAAGACCAGAACCCTGTGTATAAGAGCGGAACCGTGACCAGATGAATAGTGACGACAGTTTATGGTTTTCATCGCATCACCTTTACACGGTGGGCGGTATATGAGGAGTTGGGAGCGATTCCATAGATCATTCGACACGTGGCGAGGTGGACCCACGGAAAACCACCTCCCACTGCGCTCCATTGCGCGTTAACCATCGACCAAAGACGCGGAGCGATATTGACACAAGCCGTCGATCTAAAGGGAAGCGATCTGACGATGGTCACTTGCTATAGATGCGCGAAGGTTACCCAAGGTACAGTGCGCCATCGCTCGTTATTGTCCGTGCAAGTTTCCTGAGCGATATCCGTCGGATCATCAGAAGCCGTGCGATGTGATGTCCGTCGTTGGATGTGGTAGATTGTTAGCGCTGGGCCCCAGTTTAATTTATATTGCGCGTTGTTAAGGTCTGTGGGTTTAAAAAAGGTACGTTATAAGCGGCTCAATTGATTTAAAGCTCGAGATATATATTCAAAATTCCCAAGGTCTGAACATTTGAGTAAGAATTATATATTTAAGTGGGGAATGTAATATAATTTGATGTTTTAAAGGTTATATAACAGTGACCATATTTATGTTGGGCACAAAACAAAAGCTACAATTTATTAATAGTTTGAATCAAGAGTATGCATACATGACGATATATATATTGTGCTAAAGCCGAAACATATATGTAATAAGATTGGGTTTACTACAAAAGCTTGAAGATTGGGTTTATTACAAGAGCCTACAAGAATGAAAGAACTAGAGACAGCGACAGAAATATGGTACAAAAGAAAAATGAATTGAAATTGTAATGTGAGCTTCAAGCAATTATGCTTAAACTCATGTATGAACAGAGAATGTAGATAGGTAGCCCGAGAACATAGATGGTAATGCACTCAAGTACATTGAATAGATAAATAAACACAGAGGTGAACCAAGATATATAGAACAACCACTCAACAGTAGCAGAAGAGACAAATCCAGTAAAGCCAAGGTTCAAAAAAGGAGCTGAGTGGTATTGAAATGTGTAACTGAAAATGTAAATATTTTTGTTTATATTGTTTGTGATGCAAAGGAAAGTATCCTAAGGAAAAGACAAAATTCTACTGTAGCACGGAAATTTGTACATATTGTTATAATTTTAAAAATGAGTTGGATAAAGGAATGAGAAGAAAGAAGCCAAAGAGTCATGACTGTTCACTCCAAATTCTTTATGAAATACAAACAGTCATGTGAGGAACTCTATATATAATGTCACATTGATATGCACATAAGATGTTAGAGAGTGAGTGAAGAGAATGTAGAAATGAAGCAGTGAGGCAGAGAAGAAAGAGGAGCTGAGCAGAGAAGAAAGAGGAGCTGAGCAGAGAAGAAGGAGAAGCTGATAGAGAATCTGAGAAGATGCAAAGATGATACAGAGCAGATATGTGAATAGATGAACAACAGAGCAGATGGAATAGAACAGAGCTGATATCCAAGGTAAATCAGCAAGTGTTTTTCTTTTGAAAGAGTAAGGAAGTTGGAGCTTCCCTATCAAGTTGTAGCTTGATAGATGTTAGTTGGAGCTGACTGAGGTAGGAGCCTCCTGTAGGTTGGTGCTTGCAAAAAATAGATGGGAGTTGGTGCTTCCACATCAAGTTGTAGCTTGATAAAATGTCAGTTGTAGCTGACTGAGGTTGGTGCCTGCAGAAAATTGATGGGAGTTGGAGCTTCTTGCAAGTTGTAGCTTGCAGAATTGAGGTTGGAGCCTCCTGTAGGTTGGTGCCTACAGAAAATCAGTGGTGAGAGGGAGTTGGAGCTTGCCTTTGCATCACAACAATAATAAGATGTGGTTTTCTCCCTTTATGGGTTTCCACTTATATCTGGTATCTTTGTGCATGTGTTGATGTGATTTATCTAATCTGCTTAATACTTGTTGCTCACATATTAAGACTGTTGTTACATTAACAAATCTGTTTGATACTTGCTGCTCACTAATAAATATTGCTCACATATTAAGTTGATTATGAAGTGAAGGTGTAAATAAGTTTTAAGAGAAAAGTTTTAAAAGTCCATGTATGTGTTAAACTGATTCACCCCCCCCCACTCTCTCAGTTTAACTAAGGGTTCAACAATCTGTTCTCATAAGACTCTCTTCTAACTCAAAATTATGTCAAATAATTGATATACTAGTTGCTAATATTCCTTATTTTTACGGTTTAATTCTCAACATCGATTGGTCTGAAAATATCCATGGTTACTTCACCACAGAATGGTATTATATGTGGCTTCCTTTCAATGGGAAGCCAAATCAAATTCGAATTGACCGAGAAAACATATGAAATATTTAGTAACTAATTTTGAAGAAGAGAATGAACTAATGGTATTTACCAGCAATATCCTTGCGTACTACTCTACTGAATCATTCTTGGGTAGTTTTAATGCACAATAATCTCCCTTTTTAATCAATTCCGTTACTTCTCAAGTCGAAATTGTTTTAGAGACAAATTCTACCAAATGTGTAAATATTGTAGAAGAATCATTAGTTAAATATTCTTTTTGGACTTTGTATTTTGATGGCTCTAGATCTAATGATGGTCCAGGAGCAGGTTGTATATTAATAAATCTAGAAGGAGAAAAAAATGCGAGCATGCAGATTAGAGTTTGAATGCACAAATAATGCTGCTGAGTATGAGGCACTAGTCCAAGGATTCTATAAAGCAATAAATCTAGATTTAAAATATCTTCAAGTGTTTGGAGACTCCGAAATTATTGTAAAACAGGTGATAAACACCATTCATTGCGTTTTTGGTAATTTGAAGCATTATCAATCTCTTTTTAAGCCTCTGCTTATCAATTTTTGGCATTTAACATTTCTCCTATCCAAATACTTCAAAGTGCTAGTGTCGACCTTCTAGATAATGTAGCATCTAGACTCATACCACCTAAGGATTATAGTCCAGATAGGTTTTCCATTGAATTATTTTTTCGACCATCCATTCCAGACAATGTCACTAATTGGTGTGTGTTCAATGATGATGAATACATTTTAAGATTTTTAATATTTGAAGGATAATATGATGATCAAATAATTGATGAGGATGAACATGAGAGATAGTTAAAACAAAAATCCGAAGAAAATTATCTACATAAATTTGTGGTTAAACTTGAATATCTCTATGACCTAAAACACAAATTTAAGAAGGTTAATAACTCCAAACTTCAAATTTCAACCTTGAGGTTTGAAATAGTAAAACTTGGAACTGATCTCAAACCCTATAAAATCAATTTAGGTCTTGGTCTCTCACCTGATGAGAGATTAGATTTCATTCATTTATTAAAAAGAGTGTTTTCTCTTGGAGCTATGAATATATCAGAACATATGATACCTCCATTATTCAACACACTATGCCAATGATTTCCAATGACAAACTCCTTAAAGAAAAAATTATTTTTCCTGTTAGGCATTCCAAATGGGTCTCAAACTTAGTTCCTGTCAGGAAGACTAATGGTGACATATGCATTTACATTGATTTTATAAATATGAATAAATATTGTCAAAAGGAAAATTTTCCTTTACCACCCATTGAACAAATCACACAATCTCAGTAGCAGGTTCTAAACTCATGTCTTTCCTTGATGGATTCTTAGGATATAGCCAAATCCTAGTTCATCCAGATTATAGGTTGTTAGGTCCCTATATTACTAGTGTAGTCCCTTATTGTTCTTAGTTTAGCCCCCTTATTGTTATTTTTGTACCCTTGTAGCCCCCGTATTGTTATTATTGTGCCCTATAAAAAGCCACTATTGTTATTGTTGTGCACTTACATAATTATTGTTAGGTCGGCTAGGATTATATTGTGACCCAATGACTCCTATATATAGAAAGGAGGTTTTTTCATTTGTATCATCCAAGAATTTCTCATTTATGTAATGTAAAGGAGGTTTCCCCTTGAAGTGGCTGATTTATAAGGCATTTATCTCTCTTTTCTTCTATTTTTAGAGTTGGTTTCATAACATTTGGTATTAGAGCTTTGGATTCTAGGGTTTTGTTGCTTCAACCAGGTCATTGTGGAATTTTCGCTATAAATATTTTTCTACGAAGGTTCAAAAGCTAAAAAAAAAAACCATTTGCGAAGAAATATTGCAGAACATCGTGTAAAACTTTCAGATCTTGGTTCGCAATAGTTTTAGATATATGATATGTGAAAGCTAGTGTTTTTTTAGGCTCTCGAATTTCATCTCAAAGAGGTGACCTTGGAAAAATCATCATTACTCTCTCTCTGAGCATCATATTGGAATTATATAAAAAGTGGCCAAAATTACATAGATTGTAGTTTTCTTTGTATCCATTTCAGAGCTAAAGGATGAAACATTAACACGTGGCACACCATAAAATTTCACTCTATTGAATGAGTCCATAATTAGGTCATTATGGGAGATTGGGCATAACTTTGTCTTGAAGAATCCAAATCAGGTTAGACCTATGGCATTGGAAAGAAGTTTCAGAGGGCTAATAAAGGACTAAAGATAAAATCTCGGGGACCCAAAATTATGGAGATACATCAGTGTCAATATCGAGCTCCTCAAAAGAAATAAAATGGTGTGTATTTTTTTCAAATTACATAAGTCTTGTTTGAAAAATAAGTTTGAAGTGATTCCAAGGGCATATTGAAACATATATATCAATATTGGGTTCTAAAATTCCCCCTAGAAATAATTCAACACCCATTAAGCCCTCAAAAGGCTCTACTATGACTCATGAAGAGGAAGAAGTGCAACATGATATATCAAAATTACAAGAGCAAGTGATACAAATTTCACTCTCGCAAAGAGCAACAAAAAATGAAATGGAAGTTTTGAAGAAAGGCGTGGAAGCTAAGATGGATGGTTTGAAGAAAGGCATGGAAGCTAAGGTGGATGGTTTGAAGAATGGCATGGAAGACATGGAAGAAAAAATGAAAGACAACATGTGTTGTATCTCAAGAAACAATCCCTTGGCTGTGGTAAGGAATAAATGCTTAAGACATTTTGTAAATGTATGTCACAATTATAATATCAAATGGCCTCTGCTTAACACCTTTGGAATATAATTATTTAATACACTCAATAATATGATATAATGAAAGCCTTCACAATGCCATAAACTTCTGATATCTAAATGAAATGAAAAGAAGAATTGTAAAGGAAACTTGAAGTGATATGCTGAGAAACAAAATCTATCACTTTTAAGTTTCAGATGAAATGCATGGAGAGAGAGGAAACTCGAAATAATATGCTACAAACACATAATCTATTACTTTAAAGTTTCATAAGGATTTTGTGAAGAATGAAGAGATGAGGTGAAGGAGCGCAAATTAAGGTTGTTTAACTCTTACTCATAGATGTAATAAATATATCGACAGCTACATTACTTCACTTCATTAAAAGAGGAATAAACACAAAGCGAAAATGGAAAGACATATCAACATCAACAACTGCAGGAAACTTGATCTTCTTTCATTTATTTCTTAGAAAATTCATTACCAAATTAACAATCCTCCAGAGGTCCAAAACTCAGTACCTCTTTTCTTTATTTCTATCTACTTAAATCCATCACAATGGTTCGTAACTCCTGAACTTCTTGAAACTATTTGACTACCTAAACTGTTAATATTACTTCTGTAATAATACTTGAGAAAATAAATTAAAACTGGAAATATTGTTCGTTTTGCTGAATCTGATGTTGCTAATGCATCCTCCTGAAGTGCTGAGGTGTCCTTTCTAGTTATGTTGCAGCGGTTGCAAAACTCTGTAATGAAGCCTCAGTGCCCGAATCTTCTTATGCCCCTGTGTTTCAAACACTGTCAATCATATCACCTGCTACCCGAATTTGCCTCTTCTCTATTGATCTGCGTTGGGTCACTTACCCGAGTTTTTTTGCCGCGTTTTGCCTATTTATTCATAAAATGGCACATAACCGCATAAGCTCGGACTTTAAATTATTTATATTTCATCTTGGAACCACATCACGTCCGTGCCAACATTGCACTTCACATTTCGCCGTCTTTAACTTTTCCTTAGCGTTTATCTTTTAAAACCTACAATGTGCGCTATGCGATCGGGTCCTACCTGGCATCACACATCGCACTTCGGTAACCTTATCACTTACCTCCCGCGGTGATCCTTTAAAACTTGTGATTCACGATTTGTGATCGGGCCCCATCGCATCTCACATCACACTTCGGCGATTATAACACTTACGCTTCGCCCTTAACTTTTAAAACTTGCGTTGTGTAGTATGCGGGATAGGGCCACATCGTCTGCCACGTCAAATTTCCACGTCGCACTTCAAATTTTGATGAATTTAACCTTTTCCTTAACACTTATATTTTAAAACCTGCGATGTGCGCTATGTAATCAGGTCACACCTGGCATCACATGTCACACTTCGGTGACTTTATCACTTACCTCCCGCACCTATCCTTTGAAACTTGCGATTTGCGGTTTGCGATTTAATCTCCACCGTCTATCTCTCCACTCTAGTTCTGTGCTTTGATCCCAACCATTCGTTTTTCCCTTTGCGCCTCCTCCAAAACTCTTAAGTGTTTAAGGGAAATTCACCCTTTCTCCGCCATTGGGAAATTAATTTGTTTGCTCCATAGTGTAACCGTCCTAAGCTTATTCGGTGTTTTGCCACACTTGTCCCTCTTGAGCTTGCGAATGAGCCTGACTCGACCCTGTTCAACATGCAATGTTTTGAAAGTGCCCATCGGTATGGCTCTTGAATTGTTCTGCATGTGAATGAGCCTGAATCGACCCACCTTCAAATATCATCACGTAATGTTAATGTACCAATATATAAATCAAAATTATTCTACGACACACAAAATTTTACATTTTCTATCATATATGCTTTTTTGGTGTTTTGAAAAATATTTCAAAGGCAAATGCAAATAAGCCACAACATCTAGCTCCACCTGGGGATAGTGTTTTTTTCCACGGAAGCGCTAAGAACCATAGATTAGTGCCTTATCCATTGGGCATGGAGTCAAATATTTCTTGGTGACATCTGAACAATGAGAAATCCAATATTTACACTGGTGGAATGATGACTTTTAATGCTGGAAATAATGCTTCAGATACTGCCTGTTCACAGGTAGTTGTATTGTCTCTCCATCTAGATCTTCCAAAATGAATGTGTTATTTGACCTTGCCTCAGAGATCTTGTATGGACCATACCAGAGAGGGTCAATTTTACCATGCTTCCCCTTTTCTACTCGTCTGGTGTCCCATCTTAGTACCAAATATCCTGCTTGAAAGAGAAATTATTTTTATTTTCTGTCAAATATAAACTTCATCTTTTCCTAATAAGTAATCAAGCTATCCCTGACTTTGTTTCTGTTTTCACTTGATTCAATTATTTTGTTCAATCTTCTTACTAGAGCATTATGTTCTTCCTCAGATTTTTGAAGGAAAGAAATCACTGGTTTGTCCAGCTGAGTAGGAAATAGTGCTTGAGTTCCATAAAACAGTTCATATGGAGACTTCCCAATAGATCTCTTGGTAGTGACTCGAACTGCTTAGAGGGAAAAATTCAACTTCATATCCCAATCCTTCTGATTCTCGGTGATTTTTTTCTTCAAGATTTTGACTAATGTCTTATTTGAAGACTCTGCCAATCCATTCCCTTGGGGATGATACGCTATGGAATGTGATAAAATCACATTATATGTTTGACATAAATTAATGAAATGAGTAGAGTTGAATACCTGAGCATTATCAATCACAATTTTGACTGGACATACAAATCTGTTGAAAATGTTTTCCTCCAGAAACTTCACCTTCTTAGTGTGTATTTCTTCAACCCATTTTGTAAAATAATTAGTGGCAGTCAGAATCCAATTGAACTTTCTGCTTGATGGTGTATTGATCTCTCCAATAAAATCCAATCCCCATTGTCTGAAAGGTTCTTCAATAAATACTGGGATGAGAGGTAATGGACCAAGTTTTTTATTTCAGTAAACAACTGACACTTCTGACAAATTCTGGCCAGTCTATAAACATCTGCAAATAGGGTTGGCCAATAGAAGCCTAAAAAAATCTTCTTCTGTTATTATTTTTCTACTACTACTTGATTATACCCAAAAAATCCATCAACCATAGACAACCTGTGAGCTCCTGTCACCTTTTGTAAGCCACAATTCATTTTCAGCAAAGGATAATTATCTTTTAGAGATGTTCGATTCAAGTTCCTAAAGTCTACACACAGTCTTATCTCTCCATTCTTCTTTCTTATAGGGACCAGATTAGAAACCTAGTCTGAATATCTCAGAGGGACTATAATTTTCGCCTGCAATAGTTTGTTCACTTATTTTTTGATTGGAGCTAACAACAATGGATTGATCTCTCCGAGCTTCTGTCTATGATTTTTGAGTCCTTCCTTCAATGGAATCTTATGCTGAATAATGCTTTTGTCATATGTTTTCAAGCCTTCATACGACCAGGCAGACACATCCATATATTTCTTAAAAATATCGATGTACCTTTATTTGTAGTTTTTGGGAACACCTTTGAACAATTTCACTATTTTGGGTTCCTGCTAAGTTCCAAAATTACAATCTTCCATCTCTTCTTCTTGATTTGTTTTCTTTGAATCAACAAAAAAATCATTAGCATCGAATAATATTTAAAGGGGAACCAACGCTTTGGGGAGCACATTATCTTACAATTGGATAATATTTTTTCACCTATTGACTGCTTAAGGTTTCTTATTTATGCTTTATGCTCTGTTTGTTCTTCCTCTTGGTCTATCTCAACATCTTTAGAGTTTCCAATCATGGTAATTAACTGAATTATCTGTTCATCATCGTCAAACACCTGCCAATGTTTCACATTGTCATGGATAGAAGGTCTATGCCTAATTCAATCTCATACCTTAACCTTGGATTTATTGGAGGTTTGAAGGAGCTGGCTGCAACTGCTAAATAATGGGCCAATCTATTCTCCTCCCTCGGAATATACTGAAGATTGAATGCTTCAAAATAGTTTTCTACCAGATCCCACACTTAATTCCTATATGATCTCAATCTTGGATGCTTGGTTTGACAGTGATTTTTAATCTGCCTTATTATCAATTCAGAGTCACCAAAAATTGAAATAAATTGAACTCCCATATGTTTATCAACTTGAAGGCTTGATATTAAGGCCTCATACTCAGCCACATTTTTTTTTGAATCAAATTATAGTTTAAAAGATAAATTCATGAGGTTACCTTCTGGTGATATCAACAAGAATACAACACATACGCCCTCCTTAGAGTAGGCACCATCAAAGTATCACTTCCAAATATTCCTTGAGTGCAGCTTATTATTTACAACTACTGAAGAGAGCTACTTCCCTGTGTCTTCAGCCAATTCTACATCTTCATGGAGCATGAAACAAGAAAGGTCTTCTGTTTCTTGAATATAAATGGGGGAATTTCCTGCATCTTTCTTGGAGGTAGTCTTCACAAACCTTGTTTCCCTGTACAATCTCCTTTCTTCCCCATTAAAAATCAGAATGATAGCATAAGTGAAATATAATTTTAGTACACCTCCCAACTTTTCTCCCCAAGATCTTGACAGGAGCATTCCAAACCTGGATGGGATATGAGAAACCACTACATTCATGACTATACTCTTTGCTGTGATTTGTGCCAACAAAACTGCTACATATTTAATTAACCCAACACATTTCACCCTTTTGGAATCAAATGAATATAGATCCCTATAAGGTTTGGTATTCTGCAAGTTAATTTCCTTCATAACAGACAATGGCATGAGATTATGGGACAATCTTGAGTCCAACATGCAATTATGTAGAGTACAATCATGAAGCAACAGAGAAATATATAAGGGTGTATTTGAGGGATCTATTTCTTCTACATGAGGACCAAAGGTGACCACTGGCTTTTCTTCTTGTAAGTTCACTGTGTCACTTATGTCTTCCACCTGTGTGAGATTAGTAAATTCTGAAATTTCTTTCTTGTAAGCTGGTATTTTGGCTAATTATAGAAGAGGCACCTGAATTTTGACCTTCTCCAACTCTTTTGTCAAATTGAAAGCATGAGTTTGCTTAAAATTCTTTTCAGGTTCTTCTTCACTCTTTCTAGAATTTGCTACTTGTTCGAGTATAGGAAAAACTCTCTCCAAGATATTAGTGTCAACTGATTTATTATGGGAAGATTCGTCCTGCTGCACATTTGTTCTATTAAGTGAATTTACATGTTTTTTCTTATTACTGACCTGTTTCGTAGGGTCATTTTGTAGTGGAGTCGCCATTGGAGGAGGAATGGAACCTTTTTGTTCACCTTCATGATCCTGCACTCTATATCTCTTTCTAGAACTCAAATCATACTTTTTATGTAACTCACCTTGAATGAAATTTGTGAATTTCCTATAGTATTCATCCATTTCATCTTGATCAAAAGAGACTTCAGCTTCAACATATTCTCCCTCGCAATATTACTCTTCATCCTCTTCTATTGCATACATAGCAGATACCTGATCCTCGAACTCCCTTCAGTCATCTTCTGCTGGCTCTTTGGGTGCTGCTTCTATTTACAATGGAGCTTGAACCTTGTATTGATCTCTTCTTTCCCTCTGCAAGATTTGCAGGGGATGTATTTTGAATTGAGGGTTAAACCCCCCTCAATTTTATTTTACTTGTCTTTGGGTGTTTTTATTTTCCAAATCCATATTAGCTAGTTTATTTGTGAGATTTTTTATCACCTTTTTCATATCTTCAATTCTTAGATCTTATGATGATTCTTCTTTTACCTCCCCCTTCTCTTGGACTAACTGTTTCCCTTTTGCCTTTCCAGCTGTAGTCATATTAGCTTTAATATCTAAAGCATCTATTTGTATCTTCTCAAGAGTAGGGGCTCTTCTCTCTCTCATGTAAAGCTAAAGTCAACTTCAAAAGCCCCAACAAAAACTACCTTTTCTCCTACAGGGGGGCTTCATCTCTATAGGTAAACTATTATACAATTTGTTGAATCTTTTTATAAACTCAGAAATGTTTTCATTAGGCTTTCTTTTAATTTCATTAAACTCTGTCAATGAGTAACCATGATACATCTTCTCTCCCCATATATGAGTGAATTAAGTTTCTAACTCTTCCCAGTCATTTATGGAATTATTTGGTAAACCTTTTAAAAATTTCCTAGCCTCTCCACTTAGAGACTGCACAAATAGTCTCATCACAACGTCAAGATGTTCTACATTTAAATTCTCTGCAAAAGTGAAAAACAAGGGAAAATGTTGTTATGTAGTTACTTCATCTTCTCCAGTAAAACGAGGAAGTAATTTGAGGTATTCTTGAGGCATGACATTCATTGGTTGTGGAAGATTTAGTGGTGCATAGCTATCCATTAAGAAAGCTAGTGCTGCCATATTAACAACTTGGTTAACTGCCCCTTGGGTGGTTGAGGTTGATGAACCTGTTGTGAAAGTGAATGAAGGTGGAGGAAAAAATGATATGGGGGTGGTTTGATGGACAATAGCAGAGGGAACAACAACTATATTTGGTTGAGCTCGAGTGGAGGTAAAAGAAAAATACTCAAAATAATGTTCTTCTAAATGAGTTTTTTAAAAATAAATGGGTGTGGAAGGAGTATCTTGTTCCAAGAAAGGGAGTTCCTTGGAAATATCTTCAAACAAAGGGTTATGAGAACTGCTGCCAAGAGTAGGCAATGCAGGATCATGTATTGAAGGAGTTTCAGGTTTCTGAGTCTTTTTAGAAACCAATGTTTCTGGATTTGGAAAAGCAGGGACTATTTGTTATGAGGTATATGACCTCGTGTGAGGCCTTTTGAAAGCCATAATTTTAAAAATAACAAACACAACCGAAAATTTAATCCTCAATGAAAAACCAGAGGAAATAATGTGAAAAACGAGGGAAAATAAACTTCGTCTTTGTCCCTGTCAACGGCGCCAGTAAATGCTGTATCTCAAGAAACAGTCCCTTGGCTGTGGTAAGGAATTAATGCTCAAGACATTTTGTAAATGTATGCCACAATTATAATATCAAATGGCCTCTACTTAACACCTTTGGAATCTAATTATTTAATACACTCAATAATCTGATATAATGAAAGCCTTCACAATGCCATAAACTGCGGATATCTGAATGAAATGAAAAGAAGAAATGTAAAGGAAACTTGAAGTGATATGCTCAGGAACATAATATTTCACTTTTAAGTTTAAGAGGAAATTCATGGAGAGAGAGGAAACTCAAAATAATATGCTGCAAACACATAATCTATTACTTTAAAGTTTCATCATGATTTTGTGAAGAAAGAAGAGATGAAGCGAAGGAGTGCAAATTAAGGTTGTTTAACTCTTACGCATAGATGTAATTAAGAGATCGGATGCTACATTAATTTACTTCATTCAAAGAGGAATAAACACAGAGTGAAACAGGAAAGACATATCAACATCAATAGCTACAGGAAACTTGATCTTCTTTCATTTATTTCTTAGAAAATTCAGTACCAAATTAACAATCCTCTAGAGGTCCAAAACTCAGAACCTCTTTTCTTTATTTCTAACTACTTAAATACATCACAGTGGTTTGTAAATATTGAACTTATTGAAAATATTCAACTACCTAAACTATTAAGATTACTTCTGCAATCATACTTGAGAAAACAAATTAAAACTGGAAATATTGTTCATTTTGTTGAATTTGATGTTGTTGATGCATCCTCCCGAAGTACCGAGGTGTCCTTTCCGGTTATGATGTAATGGATGCATAGATCTATAACGACGCCTCAATTCCCGAATCTGCCTATGCCCCTGATCTTCAAACGATTTCAATCATATCACCTGCTACCCGACTCTGCCTCTTCTCCTTTGATTTGCGTCGGGTCACTTACTTCAGTTTTTCTGCCATGTTCTGCCTATTTCTTCATAAAATGGTGCATAACCGTATAATCCCGGACTTGAAATCCTTTATATTTCATCTTGGAACCTCATCACATCCCTGCCAACATTTCACTTTGCATTTTGTCGTCTTTAACTTTTCCCTAGCATTTATATTTTAAAACTTGCGATGTGCACTATGCGATCGGGTCCCACTTGGCATCGCACATCACACTTTGGCGACCTTATCACTTACCTCCTATGGTGATCCTTTAAAACTGATGATTCATGATTTGCGATCGGGCCCCACTGCATCACACATCGCACTTTGGCAATTATAACACTTACCCTTCGCCCTTAACTTTTAAAACTTGCACTGTGCATTATGCGATCTAGGGCCACGTGAGCTTGCCACATCGCACTTCACATTTCATTAACTTTAAACTTTTTTTTAACACTTATCTTTAAAACCTATGATGTGCATTATGCGATTGGGTCCCACCTAGCATCGCATGTCGCACTTCGATGACTTTATCACTTACCTCCCATGCATATCCTTTGAAACTTGTGATTTGCAGTTTGCGATTTAATCTCCGTCGTCTATCTCTTCGCTCTAGTTCCGCGCTTTGATGCCGACCATCCGTTTTTCCCTTTGCGCCTCCTCCAAAACTCTTAAGTTTTGAAGGGGAATGTGCCTTTTCTCCGCCTTTGGGAAATTAGTTATTTTTCTCCACAGTGTAACCCTCTTGAGCTTATCCGGTTTTCTGTCGCGTTGGTCCCTCCTGAGCTTGCGAATGAGCTCGAAACAACCCTATTCGGCGTGCAATGTTTTGAGCATGCCCATTGGTCCGACTCTTGAACTGTTCTACACGTGAATGAGCCTGACTCGACCTACCTTCACATATCATCACATAATGTTAATGTACCAATAGATAAATCAAAATTATTCTATGACACAAAATTTTACATTTTCTATCATATATGATTTTTTGGTGTTTTGAAAAATATTTCAAAGGTAAATGAAAATGAGCCACAACAACATGGAAGACATGAAGAACAATCTAAAACTAGATATGGAAGGTTTGAAGGAAGGTTTGACAAAGTTGATATAAGAAATGATTTCATAAACTCTAATGTTGGATTGAAGACCCACCATATTCCAAAGATAGATATGAGGAAGTTTTATGGCAAGGATCCCATAACATGGATACTACATATGGAGCAATATTTTGATCTCAATAATGTGAAAAAAACACAAAAGGTATGCATTGCAACTTTATAATTTAGAAAAAAATACATTTTTATGGTATCGATGGATTTTATCCCGTAAAAAAATTGTCACTTGGTCAATTTTTACGGAGGAAATGATAGCACATTATGAGGATACAAAGATCCACACCTTCTTTAGCCAATTGATAAATCTCAAACAAAAGGGTTCAGTGGTGGAGCACATTGAGGACATCCAAAAATTGAATATAAGGGTAGCTGATATTCCAGAGGAACACATGATTGATGTCTTCATGGGGAATTTAAAGGATAACATCCAACATGAGGTTCACCTTTGGGAACCTGATTCATTGGAGAAGGCATTCAGGTTGGCAAGAAATATTGAATCTAAAATTATGGCGACAAGGAAGCCTACCAATCACATCTATAAAGATGGAAGTGTTGCTACTCCTATACTTCCACAACCTACAAGGTTTACACCACACAAATTAGAAGAAAAAAGAGCAAAAGGGATTTCCTACATTCGTGACATAAAATACACTAAAGGTAATAAGTGTGCCAAGAAGAAATTATTTTACACATATTGTGAAGAGGAGGAAGAAAATGAACAAGAAACTTCAAACTAAGAGGATATACACCAACCCTAGAGAAAGAAGAAATGAGTCTGACCATATCCTGTAATGCATTAGCAGAAATTATTACTCCTCAAACTCTCAAGATAGAATGAAATATCAAGAAGAAAAAGGTAATAGTGTTGATTGAATCGGTTAGTACCCATAATTTTATTCATTGTAAGGTAGCCACAAAATTGAATTGCTTCCTATACCCAACACCAGAGTGTCAAGTGATGGTTGAAAATGGAGGAACTATAAATTACTCTAGAAAATTACATAATATCAAGCTAACCATGGGGGAATATGTATTGAATAGTCCAATGCTTTCCATTCCAATGGGAGGTGTTGATGTTGTATTAGGATTACAATGCCTTTGCCGCCTCAACACGCACCAAGAGAGAAAGATCCCCACTAGCAGCTGCAGCACTACTACCCTCCCTTGAGGGACCTCCAACACCGATATAACCCCCAAGATGGTTCTAACCCACCCTAGGCAGATTCTTCCTCCTAGGTTGACGACCTACCAAGTGACGAGTAGGACACCCTTTCAACCCCACATCTGCAAAGGAAGCTAAAAAATTTATCAACGTTACCATCAAAGAGAAATATATATATATACAAAAATAAGACTCTCAAATGCATAAAACATAAAATGCCATACCTTCCAGTCCCCATGCATAGTCAGGAGGGATACCTATGTATGGATCCCCCCGGAAGACCATCCTCGCATAAGGAAACTCGATGAATAAGTGTGGGTTCGACTAGAAACACACCTAACCTGTCACATCCCAATACTGGCCTGCCTCTCCCCAACCACCACAGGGCATCATAGGTGCCCATCAGCGCATCCGAGGATCCCTTGGAGGGCCTATAGGATCCGCCAAAAAGTTTCATAACATCAAAAATTTCTCATACATGATGCTGCAAAGAATGCTCGCATATGCAAAAATCTTCACGGAACCCCTCTGTGCTTTGGCTAGTTAAGTGACCATACCTTGATAAACATAATGAGCCCAACCAAAGAAGTGGCCAGCCTGTAGTCGACATAACACCACAATATGGGGACTTGACACTCGGTGGGTCTTTGTCGACCAAGACAAACAAACTATCATCGCTAAAGCAACTCGCTTAGCCAAATTGGTGATAGAGCTCACTCAGATGCAACCTCGTGTAATAGGGTTAGGACTGCAATTCCCCACCTCCTTAGCCTAGTAATGTGTTAGGTCCCTATATTACTAGTGTAGTCCCTTATTTTTGTTGGTGTAGCCCCCTTATTGTTATTGTTGTACCCCTGTAGTCCCCATATTGTTATTATTGTGCCCATAAAAGCCCACTATTGTTATTGTTGTGCCCTTACATTATTATTGTTACATTGGCTAGGATTATATTGTGACCCCATGGAATCCTATATATATAAAGGAGGTTTTGTCATTTGTATCATCCATAATTGTTCATTTATGTAATGTAAAGGAGGTTTACCCCTCAAAGAGGTTGATTTATAAGGCATTGATCTCTCTTTTCTTCTATTTTGTGAGTTGTTTTCTTAACATTTAGTATCATAGCTTTGGATTCTATTGTTTCACTATTGCAAATAAGTCATTGTGGAATTTTTGCTATAAATTTTTTTCTATGAATGTTCATAAGGTGAAAAAAAAACCATTTGAGTTGAAATCGTGAGGAACATTTTCTAAAAATTTTAGATCTTGGTGCGCAAAATTTTCGGAGATATGATCTGTGGAAGTTGGGGTTTTGGCATGATCTGAAATTCCATCTCAAACCGGTGACCGAGGGAAAACCATGATAATTTTTGTTTCATGAATCAGATTGGAATTCTGTAATAAACGACTAAAATTGCACGGACTATAGTTTCTTTTATATCAATTTCAAAGCTGAAGGTCAAAACCATGATATGTGGCACACCATACAAGTTCACTCTACTGAACCAACCCATAATTAGGTCATTGTGGGAGATCCGGCATAACTTGGTCTTGAAGAATCTAAATTAGGTTTGACATATGGCATTGGAAAGAAGAATCATAGGGCTACTACAAGAACGAACTTCAAATATTTAATATTCGAACTCGCAGAGATAATTCAGGCTCAACATTGACCTCCTAAAAAGCAAGAAAAAAGTGTGTATTTGTTTTTAAAAAAAGCATAACGTGTGTTTGACTAAGAAGTTTGAAGTGATTCCTAGGGAATATTGAAGCATAGATATAAGTATTGGATTCTATAAATCCTCCCAAAAATAACTCCACACCCATTAAGCCCTCATAAATCTCTACTATGACGCATGAAGAGGAAGAAGTGCAATGTAATGTTCCAAAATTTTAGCCTCAAACCTAAATGGAACATTAGAGTTAGCAGCAACTGTAGCCGGTGAATAAATGGGTAGGAAAGCCCATAAGTCTCCTAAGGAGGATAAAAACACTGCAAGTGTGAAAGGGGACATTCTTTCTAGCCTAATAAAACACCTCCATGTGTGAATAGAGATAAAATGAAGCTTCTTTGACTAAGTCAACAAAGCAGTTTTAGTGGAGGAGGAATCCTAGGATGGATAATGAAATTTTGGAGGGAGATGTAACTTGGGTTAGAAGTAACCTAATTGAGTGGGGCCAAGGGCAAGAAAACTCATGTCTTATATAAGGAAGAGGATGGAAACCTTATTCTTCATGTCTTAGATTATTATTCTTGTCTGCCAAGACTTTTTGCTGCTTTACTGCTTAGCAAAGTTGTAGTGTTGTTTAGCACTAGGTGTTCCCGGGCGGGAATCCCACCTCTTTCCTTTGAGGAGCCTCATTGTTGGCTCGAGGGGTCCTGACCCAGGTTTGTTAAGAAAGGTTTGCCAAAAAACCCCTATACTACTGGCCCTTTCAGTAGTGACTTGCTTTCGCAGGTCAAAGTCTCACGCGAAGTAGTATGGGTGGGTGCTGGAACCAGGTATCCGCACCCTGAGAAAGGATGGGTAAAGCAAGCAGAGCAGTGCTAGATCCTGTAATCCTCGATTACCTTATTCTATGGAGAGTTAATTAAATCTCTATTCGCATCCATGTGCACTAGATCTATAGTTATATGCATGTTATATCATCAACACAGCAGTACATAAATAGAACATAATAGATCTAGATCCAAGAACACAGTACACATATCTTTCGTAGCTTAAGGACAAAAAACACACAATACAAAAATTACTAGTAATTCATATAACAGTACTCACAGGTTCAGTTCTCTAACAATATTTTGCATTCATTCATTCATCAATTCTTCCTTAGAATTCCAATTCCCTTCCTAACCTATGCACACAGCAGCAGGGTCCGCACACAGCTGGACTAGGATCTCCGCGCACACAGCCAGCAGGAGTCTGTTCCCCAAAACCCAAACAGATCGCTTAAACAATAGATCACATCAATAGCTCATCATTTCCTCTCCTTTACAATCCAAAATGCATCTCTATTTATAACAATCTAGCCTCGACTTTCCTATGGTCCACAACCCATGTTTTTTGGACACTTAGTTTACCCTTTGACCCATTACAATGTGTTCGGGGCTTTAACCCACCCCAAAACCCCTCCGATAGGCTAAATATAATAAAAAATATTAAAATTGGACCAGTTTCGCAGCTTGTTAGGAGACTCCGTTCCAACAGTCCCCCAACACAATCTTGTGACTCGTCCCGAGTCACTACAGTGGTGCGTCTTCGACTTGCGTGCACAAGGTAGCCAGAGTGAAAAGGAGCAGTGGGAACACTTCCTTGCTCTGGGCTGTAGCATGTTGCACAATTTTGACCAGTTTCAGGGAGGCAGGGCCATCTGGAGCCGCGATGATCCATTCCAACAGCTAGTGGAAGTGCACAATGGCAGACAGAGCATCTTCGACGAGCTGGAGTGCGGTATCAGCCCATGGTTTCAACCATTTCCGAGTGACATGCTTGTTGTGGTGAAGGTTCTCAATCCTGTCCAGGATGGCTAGACGCTGCACAGAGATGGTGGAGGGTGAGGAGGCTCTGACTTGTGTTTGGTGTGGAGCTTGATTATCTTGTTTACTTTGTATCACAACATTGGACCCCTGTACCTTAAAAGGGGCGGCAACGCCGCCCGTAATTAATCACTGCCGTGGGGGGTCCATGGGGGGGCGGCAGCGCTTTTCGCAGCCCCCCCCTGGCGGGGGTTTTCGGGGGTAGCGACCCCGAAGCTAAAAACAGATGTAAAATTGCCTTGTAAAAGTATAGTAATTTCTAGTCAATCTGGGCCGTTCATTAGGCAAATGATCTGACGGTAGAAGTTATGTTTAGATTAGGGTTTTTTTCCCCAAGGTAACCCTCTCGCTTTGGCAGAAAAAGACTTGTGATTGCATCGTGTGTATTCTCAGAGTGAGAAATGTGAGAGGAGACTGAGAGAGAACAGAGGAGTGTTTTCACAAATGAGTCCGTAGGTTTGGTTCTCTTCATTTTGTTGGATAATAGAAAGGGGTAAAGGACTGGTCAGTTTCCTAGGTGGACGTAGCCCAAACTGGGTGAACCACGTATATCTGTGTCTCTCTAGTTTTATGTGTTTTGTGTGCTTTTATTTTCCGCATATTTTATGTGTTGCATTGCTCCATAATATATAATTTTCTAACAACTGGTATCAGAGCCAAAGGTATATTTGGTTGTTAAACTCGCATGAAAGAAGGGTTCCTGGTTCGAGTGGGAGCAATGGTGGATGATGGTAAGTTTAGGGTTGAAAAATTTAACGGCCAAAACTTCCCACTGTGGAAGATGTAGATGGAAGATTATCTGTATCAGAAAGATCTATACCTACCATTGAGCGGAAAAACAAAGAAGCCGACGGCCATGACAAACGCGGAATGGAACATTCTCGATAGAAAGGCACTCAGAACAATACGGTTGTGTCTTGCGGCGTCATTCGCCTTCAATATTTCGAAGGAAACAACAACAGAGGGTTTGATGCAGACGTTGGCGAAACTATATGAAAAACCCTCGGCTTCAAACAAGGTATTTCTTATGAAACAACTATTTAATATGAAGATGTCGAAAGGTGGATCTGTTGCAGACCATTTAAATGAATTTAATACAGTTACCAGTCAGTTAAGTTCTGTAGGGGTAAAATTTGATGATGAAGTTAGAGCTCGGTTATTCTTGTGCTCATTGCCAGAGAGTTGGAATGGTTTAGTAATGGCCATTAGTAACTCTGTCTCTGGATCTAGTACTTTAAAGTTTGATGATGTTGTTGGTGCTATCCTTAGCGAGGAAATGCGACGGAAAAGCTCCGGTGAGACATCAGGTAATGCTTTGAGTGCAGAGTCTAGGGGAAGAAGAATGGAAAGAGGAAAGAGCTCAGGATATTGCAGTAAATCAAGGAAAGGCAGATCCAAGTCTAGATCGGGGATAGTTTGCTGGAATTGCAGAAAGAAAGCACACCTAAAGAAAGACTGTAGATCTCAGAAGGGAAAAGAAGGAGACACACAGCAAGAAAACAATCATGAAGAAAATGTGACAGGTGATGTGTTACAAGATGCTTTGATTCTTTCTTTTGAAAATGTTATTGATTATTGGGTTGTAGATTCAGGGGCTTCATTCCATGCCACACCTGATAAGAAATATTTTCATGACTATGTTCAAGGAGATTTTGGACAAGTTCGTTTGGGTGATGATAAACCCTGTAAAATTGTTGGAATGGGTAAAGTTCTTGTAAAACAACAGAATGGAAACCAATGGCTACTAAAGGAGGTAAGGCATGTTCCAGATCTGAAGAAAAATCTGATTTCAACAGGGCAGTTAGGCGGTGAAGGTTGTGTGACAAATTTCACAAATAAAACTTGGAAGGTCACCAAAGGAGCCCTGGTAATAGCAAAAGGCGAAAAGGTTGGTACATTGTATTTATGCAATGGTATTTCTAACTCTGTTAATGCTTTAACTTCCAAAGGAGCAGATGCAGCATTATGGCATCATAGGCTCTGACACATGAGTGAGAAGGGGATGAAAATTCTTCACTCAAGAAATTTGCTGCCAGGTTTGAAGAATGTTGATTTGGATTTTTGTGAGAATTGCATTTATGGAAAACAAAAGAGAGCCAGATTTCTCAGAGTTGGGAAAGAAAAGAAGAGCGAAAAATTGGAGCTTGTGCATACAGATGTATGGGGACCTGCTCAGGTATCATCTCTCGGTGGCTCTCGCTATTATGTTACTTTTATTGATGATGCAACTAGAAAAACATGGATTTATTGTATTCAGAATAAATCTGATGTATTTGATACTTTCAAGAAATGGAAAGTTTTGGTTGAGATTGAGACAGGAAAGAAGTTGAAGTGTCTCAGATCAGACAATGGAGGTGAATATTGCAGCAAAGAGTTTGATAGGTACTTTTCAGAGCATGGAATTCATAGAGAGAAGACAATTCCAAGAACACCACAAGAAAATGGTGTGTCAGAAAGGATGAACAGAACAATCATGGAGCATGCAAGGTGCATGAGATTGCATGCAGGATTGCCTTTACAATTTTGGGCAGATGCTGTAGATACTATTGTTTATCTAATAAACAGAGGGCCTTCAAGTTCCTTGGATGGTGGTATTGCAGAGGAAGCATGGACAGGTAAAAAGGTAAACTAATCTTTTTTAAAGCCTTTTGGTTGTGAGGCCTTTGTCCATATTAATAAAGAAAACAAAACAAATCTTGAGGCAAAATCAAAGAAATGTACCTTTATTGGATATGGTGTTAATGATTTTGGTTATTTCTTATATGATTATGAAAATCACAAAATCATTAGGAGCAGAGACATAATATTCAATGAAAAGGTCTTGTATAAGAATCAACTGCAGGAAAAGAAACAGGAAAAAGAAAGCAAGGAATACACGGTTCTTGATGAGATAACTGAAAAAGTAAAGGTGCTTGAAAATAATAATAATCAACAACCACAGCAGCAGCAACCACCACAACAACAACAGGCACCTCAAACACCTGAAAGTGGTGTTATAAGATCTACCAGGATAAGTAGACCCCCTGAACGATACTCTCCTTCATTATATTATTTATTGTTGACTGATTCTGGTGAACCTGAATGCTATGAAGAAGCAATGCAGGTTGAAAGTAGGAAGAAGTGGGAGCTAGCCATGGAAGAAGAGATGGACTCCTTAATGCATAACCAGACTTGGGACTTAGTCAGGTTGTCTGCAGGTAAAACTACATTGCAGAATAAATGGGTTTACAGGCTGAAGGAAGAAGATGGAGGAAAACAGAGGTACAAAGCTAGACTTGTGGTGAAGGGGTTTGCAAAAAAGAAAGGTATTGATTTTGATGAAATATTTTCTCCTGTTGTTAAGATGAATTCAATCAGAACTATCTTAAGTCTTGTAGCAGCGGAAGATTTACATCTTGAACAATTAGATGTAAAGACAACATTTCTCCATGGAGATTTGGAGGAAGAGATATACATGCAGCAACCAGAAGGATATGAGGTAAAAGGGAAAGAAAAATTGGTGTGCATGTTAAAGAAGAGCTTGTATGGTTTAAAACAGGCTCCAAGGCAGTGGTATCTAAAATTTGACAAGTTTATGTCTGAACAAGGTTATACTAGATGTCACTCTAATCATTATGTTTATCTAAAAAGGCAAAATGATGGCAGCTATATTATATTGTTATTGTATGTAGATGACATGCTTGTTGTAGGGTATAACATGCAGGAAATAAATGTGCTCAAAAGAAAATTGGCAAATTCATTTGCAATGAAGGATTTGGGAGCTGCAAAACAAATCCTTGGTATGAGGATAACTAGAGACAGGAAAAATCACAAATTAACACTATCTCAGAATGAGTACATAGAAAAGGTGTTGAAAAGATTTAATATGCATAATGCAAAACCAGTTAGTACACCTTTTTCTAGCCATTTCAAACTTAGTAAGGAGATGTGCCCAAAGACCCAAGAAGACATGGATTATATGTCTAAAGTTCCATATGCATCAGCAGCTGGAAGCTTAATGTATGCAATGGTCTGCACAAGGCCTGATATTGCACATGCAGTGGGAGTTGTAAGCAGGTACATGAATAATCCAGGAAAAGAACATTGGATGGCAGTAAAATGGATTCTCAGATATTTGAAAGGTACCACAAATCAAGCATTATGCTTTGGTGGTTCAAACATTGCTCTACAGGGATATGTTGATGCAGATATGGCAGGTGACAGAGATAACAGGAGGAGCACTACAGGATATGTATTTACTGTAGGTGGAACAACTGTGAGTTGGGTTTCAAAAATGCAAAGTGTTGTTGCACTTTCAACAACAGAAGCAGAGTATGTTGCTGCTACATAGGCTAGTAAAGAAATTATTTGGTTACAAAGGTTTATGGGTGAATTGGGTAAGAAGCATGATATGGGCATGCTATACAGTGATAGCCAAAGTGCCATTCATCTTGCAAAGAACTCAACATTTCATTCCAGGACTAAACACATACATCTCAAGTACCATTTCATACGGTTAGTATTGGAAGATGGAGAGTTGAAGCTGGAGAAGATACACACTAGCCAGAATCCTGCAGATATGCTAACAAAAGTTGTAACCAGGGAGAAACTGAGAATGTGCTCAGTTTCAATTGGTCTTCAAGGATGATGATGAAGATGAGGAACAGCCAGGTCCAAAGAGGAGTCATTGTCCAGCAAATGAAGCAGCGGTGGAGTTGCTACAATCAGTCTCCAAGTGGGAGATTGTTGGGTGTGGAGCCTGATTATCTTGTTTACTTTGTATCACAACATTGGACCCCTGTACCTTAAAAGGGGTGGCAACGCCGCCCGTAATTAATCGCTGCCGTGGGGGGTCCAGGGTGGGCGGCAGTGCTTTTTGGAGCCCCCCCATGGTGGGGGTTTTCGGGGGCAGTGCCCCCGAAGCTAAAAACAGATGTAAATTTGCCTTGTAAAAGTATATTAATTTCTAGTCAATCTGGGCCGTTCATTAGGCAAATGATCTGACGGTAGAAGTTATGTTTAGATTAGGGTTTTTTTTCCTAGAAGGAAACCCCTTGCTTTTATGAGGGCATTGTATTGCGGCTGTGCATTGTGTGTGTATTCTCAGAGCGAGAAACAGAGAGGGAGACTATGAGAGAGAACAGAGGATATTACAACAGATCTGCTGTAGGTTTTGTCTCTTCATTTTTGCTGGATAATAGAAAGGAAGGACTGGTTCTTCGGGGTGCACGTAGCCCAAAATGGGTGAACCACGTATATCTGTGTCTCTCTAGTTTTATGTGTTTTGTGTGCTTTTATTTTCCACATATTTTATGTGTTTCATTGCTCTGTAATATTTAATTTTCTAACAAATTGGTCCAGAGCAGCTTCCGCCCACTGTAATTCTGTCTAGATATGCTCAAGCATGGAATGGTGCTGGATGGTCGTCCATAGTTGGGTAGCTGCTTCGACCAGTTGTGCACCCTGCGTCAGCTATTATTGAATAATCTGTGTTGCCTCTGTGACCACTGCAATCCGTTGGTCCCGTACTTCCTGAGGTACGTTATACTGCTGTTGCCTAGCTCGGTTATGGTGGAAAACTTCGTGCAACACTCTGGTGTGTAGTCCTTGTAGCTTTGTGCGAGATAGCTGTGCTAAATCAATTCGGATGTCCCTCGTAGTTGGATCAGGAGCATTGACGAGGGAAATTAGAGGTAGGGAACACACATTGCTTCGGCTAGTCGGTGTTCTGGAGTTGCGGAGAAGCCGTAGCATGTCCCTGTATCGTAGCGTTCCTACTGTGCATGGCTCGCGGACAATCCTTTCTGTCGGAAGCCCGCATTCACCCCTGTTACTGCACTCAACACTCCCAGGCTCTCTGGTTGGGTCCATCCTAGCAACACGAAAGCAAGCAACCCAGAGAATTCTAAGGAGCACAAAAAACCATTACGCAGATAGCGAGAGCATGTTGTAGGGTGAATAAATAGCCTGGTGTGTAATTATCCATGCGTCTGCACACCGTCCGGAGCTACTTAATGGTGGAGTAGCCCATTCGTGATACTGACCATCGATTAGGTAGATCAATCTTACCATAAATGGCTGCATTGATGATCTGCCGCCAATTGTGCGTACTCGTAAGATCCCTTTTCTATTAAATTGGGATGTGCTAACAGTCGCCTTACGTGCCTGAGGTTGTTTCCACAGAATGTCAGACCACGGATGATGCCTGTATGTCGTTTGCATACCCTGAGTGAAGGTCAACGCGAGGCGTGTCTGTAAGTTGGCCATCAGTCTTTTCGAGCCATGCACTTTGCCCTTGGTTGGAACGTCCTTGCACCAGAGGGTTGCATCACGCATCCTCGTGCCATTTATTACTTGAGGCGTTCGAAAATTCTTCAAATTACACGTGGGTCCGGGAAGGTCCGTAATCCAACACATGCTTAGGACAACGGTACCCCAGAAAGCCTGTCCGTGCAAGGCTTGATCACACCCTTGAGTGTGGTATGTCAGTAAGTGTCCACGTAGGTTGACTGGCCTCGAAGTCCATCTGGCAACTGGGGTCCTTATGCGCAGGATCACCCTTCTCTAATACTTCTCCTGAGTGAAGAATATTGGTCCTTGCATAGGTGCTCCATGAAATGTTAGCGATAGTGCCCCGAGCCTGCATTCCATGGGAATATTAGGTTTGATCGTCTCCTGATTATCATCTGCATCCTCCTGGTGGGGCAGGTTCCTTTCCGTGGTAGAGATGCACCGAAAATTCCTGACGGTCTGAAGACATCGGAGCACCGAAACTTCATGCAATTGGCCTTGCCAAATTTCTAGCTCCTCATCAAAGTCAAAAAAACATTCACTGTATTTTTCCTGGTAGAGCATCCCTTCATCCGTGGGGTTAACCCAATCTTCATCCTGTGCAGTTAATTTATAAATGTGATATAATTTCTCCTCCTCATAGGCTGGCTCTGTATACTATGCACCTTCTGCTGAATCTAGTGGTACTATGACACACGTACCTTTGCTTTCAAACACCATGATGCATTTCTTGATATTGATTACACCCCCCATGTTAATTGCCCAGTCCAGTCCAAGGAGCGCAGGGTAGGGATCCGCATCTTCCACAATTTCTATGACTTCAAAGTCAGCTAGGACCCTTACCCCTGCGATGTCAACCATGACTTTTGGTAATCTCCCTAAAGAGATGATTTTCTGTGGGTCGCTCCAGCTTGGGTTCCCCCATGTGTTGCCAAGTGTGCTTAGGTAGTATATTGGCATCCGATCCGAGGTCTAATATAACCCGATCCATCTCATGGTCACAAATCTAGACTGTCAGCCGCATTTCCCTGCCAATGCATCTTTGGTATTTGTATAATTTATGCACGTCCTTAATGTCGGGTGACCTGGCAGCTCATGTTGTGCAGATTTCTAGTAAAGCCTGCAGATTTAATGCTGCCTAAGGGTTGTGCAGCAGCCTCACACATGCTTGTAAGAAAGGTTTAACTTCTACAGTTACTTCCTCAGTTCCCGGGTGTGCATAGGGCAGAATTTTAGTCTCAATAAAGTCCTTTCGAGCCTCCATAAACGTCTCCCTTGCTTTTCCCAGGTCCAGTCCTTCTTGATTTATAACTGCCCTGCGGATCAGTGAGTTAGTTTCAGCTTTCTCCTTAGCTCTCTCAGTTTCCAATCCACTGCGCGTTACTACATTTACCTTGGTGTCCTTTCCCCTTAGCTTGGTTTGGACCCTTCGCACCTTCTGTGCAGATGGGAGCTGTTTTTCCTGTATCTTTGATTTTAAGGTTGGGCACTCTTCTAGCATATGGCCCCGCTACCTACAATACCTGTAGGACTGTCGTAAAGGGTTCAGGCAAGCCTTCACCAAATTCCCCATGCCTCCACAGTTGTAGCAGAGTGGCTGGCCTCGACCTCGACCTACACTTCTGCTCCGGCTCCCGTCCCTTCCTCCAGGGGGGAGTCATCCCTGCCCAAGGGGGTTCTTGGCGAGGTAGGGTATTTTCCCCTATTTATCATTTCATTATGGCTTCGTTAGTCCTGCTCCTCATGGCCTATCGATCGGCAAGACTGGCACCATCGTCGCTTAGGTTCGGAAACAGGGGTGCCATTACAGGGCCATTGGTTGATACTATGCAACGCTGCTGCGCAGCTCCCTCCGTGCCAGAGCATAGGTTCCCTTGAGCCTTGCTATCTTGGACTACGTGATCCTAGTCTCAGGTGGCCTACCATGTGATCTAGTTTCGTGCCAGCCCCTCTTCCTTTCTCCTGCTGTAGATTCTGAATTTCCTGGTGCATAGCCTTAAGCTACACCTGTATCTGCTGTACTTCTATCGCAACATCCTTTAGAGGTGTAGCTTATAATTTCATCGCATCTCCTAAGGCCTTATCCTGTGAGTCAAAATTTTGGCAGCCCATAGGTATGTGTAAGTGAGGGAGTAGAATGGGGATGAACCATTCCGTAAGCTGTTTGTCGTCGTACCGAAATCCCCCTTCTCTGATAGCATTTTTTAGCCGCTGATTAGCCTCCCATACTGACTCAGAAGCACCTTGTTTGAATTCCTTTACTTCTGCTACCAACTGGGAATAAGATTTCGACTTCCTAAACTGGTGCTTCAAAGCGTCCTTGATATCTTGAATAGACACGCCCCCATTCTGGGCAATATACCGCATATACCAGTCCAGTGCCCTATCCTCGAAGGCCAACGACAGCTGCGCCCTTTTTACCGTATCACTTGCCACATTCTGTGCAGTCCATATGGAGTCTGCAACGAACCAAAATTGGTCCATATCCTCATCTCCTACCCCCTTGAAGGTAGGTAGTTTCAAATGCGTAGCCATATCGCTGTCTAGGGAGGGTGGCGGTATAGGCGAATTCTTACCTTTTGCGCGGCCAAGGTGGCGATGTAGCTGGGGGATCTTGTGCAGCTGGTTCCTAGAAAAAATTGTAGGTGGATCTCCCTCCATCAAGGTTGGTCCAAAAGTATTTACCATTGTGGGTCGCGCTCCTATCTAGATCCGAGGTCATTCAGTCAGTATGACTACACATAATGCTCTTTTCGCACAACAATTTCTTGATCGGCAATGGCAACGTCCCCCGAAATTTTCCTCATAATCCTTTGAAGAATCTTCGTTCAGCCTCAGATTATGATACAAACTGATCAATGGCAAATTCTGTCACAAATCCTCCCAACACACTATCCACCCAGTGATCCACCGTGTGTGTGATAGTATTATCAGTTTTTTCCAGCTGCTCAAGCAGCTCTGGGGTCCACTGAGTGACTCGCTCATCCTTCCAGCACTTCAAGAATTCCATAAGCCTGGATAGCCACTCCTAGTGTTCAATCAAAAAGGTTACAAAGAATATTTCGTAGCTTTCAGTAATAATGTACCTATTTTTCCACCTTTCCGCCGTTAATTTTTCACTGCGGTTTTCTTTTATTGTGAACTCCTGGATCTGTCTTTTGAACCAGTATTCGATCTCTTTTCTTTCAAATTTCTAGTATTCTCTTTTCATTACCCAATTCCTCTCTTAGAATTCTTCCAGTCCCAGCAACGGAACCATTTTTTGGCTCGAGGGGTCCTGACCCAGGTTCGGTAAGCAAGGTTTGCTAACAAACCCCTATACTACTGGCCCTTTCGGCAGTGACCTAGTTTCATAGGTCAAAGTATCACCCAAAGTAATATGAGTGGGTGCTGGAACCAGGTTTCCGCACCTTGAGAAAGGATGGGTAAAACAAGTAGAGCAGTGCTAGATCCTGTAATCCCCGATTACCTTATTCTATGGAGAGTTAATTAAATATCTATTCGCATCCACGTGCACTAGATCTATAGTTATATGCTTGTTATATCATCAACACATTAGTACATAAACATAACATAATATATCTAGATCCAAGAACACAGTACACAGATATTTCGCAGCTTAAGGACAGAAAACACACAATACAACAATTAATAGTAATTCATATAACAATACTCACAGGTTTAGTTCTCTAACAATATTTCGCATTCATTCATTCATCAATTCTTCCTTACAATTCCAATTCCCTTCCCAACCTGGGCACATAGTAGCAGGGTCCACACACAGCTGGACTAGGATCTCCGCGCGCACAGCCAGCAGGAGTCCGTTCCCCAAAACCCAAACAGATCGCTTAAACAACAGATCCCATCAATAGCTCATCATTTCCTCTCCTTTACAATACAAAATGCATCTCTATTTATAAAAATCTAGCCTCGAATTTCCTATGGTCAACAACCCATGATTTTTGGACCCCTAGTTTACCCTTTGACCCATTACAATGCGTTCAGGGCTTTAACCCACACCAAAACCCCTTCGATAGGCTAAATATAATAAAAAATATCAAAATTGGACCAGTTTTGCAGCTTGTTAGGAGACCCAGTTCCAACACTCCTTGGGAGAGTTTTCATTCGTCATTCCACATCAGGTTTCAGGCCAAGCTTTATCCATCTTCATCAGCATAGCTTTTCCGGAGATTGTGTAGTGTTGCTGGCTGCAGCAGTGGAAGGGATTGGAATCCCAAATTTTGAGCTAGTCTCTCATTAAAGGAAAGTTTCCTTCACTTGGGAGATCTATTTGGAGAGCTCCAGAGCTCATTTCAGATTTTTGGTATCAGACCACACATTTCCCATACATTCCCAACGCTGTTTCTGCTAGGGAATGCGTTATTTTGGAGGCAGTGTTCATTGCATGGTTTGGTGGCTCCGTTGCTAAGTTTCCTTGTGATTGAGAGGTTCATCCTTTCATGGGAGGAAGCCCCTGATGGATCTAAATCAGATCAGACATCTTTCAGCCTTGTACACTCTTGTGCTTCAGTGTTGTAATGATGATTCAGTAATTTTCTGAATATCACATCTTGTATGCAGAGTGTTTGATAAGAAACCCTTGCTGGTTTCTTTTGTATTTTGTATAAGGACATTAGATATATGTTCTTCAGAATTATTTATAAATACATGAGTAGATCTATTGTTATCTTATGATTTTATGTGTAAACCCTCTCTTAGATTGCGCAGTCCCTAAAGCAGTTGCTCCGGCATTTTGCAATCTTGGGGTTTTAGCACTTTTTAGCAATCCTAGGTGTGGGAGATCTATTTAACCCACCTAGTTTGCTTTTTTTCGGCTCTAATCTTGGATTTAGAATGTATATTGACTAATATATGATATCCAATTGCATTTTTTGCTGGAAATGTGTTTTTCATGCATGATTCATGAGATGTTCCTAATCTGGAACATTACAGTGGTATCAAAGCATGATCTCTGGCTCAGCCTGTGAGATTCAGCTATCAGAGGAAGGAGAGATGGACAGAAGCTAGAAAGCTTCAGTATGTGAAAGGAAAAAGGAAGACAAGCTCACAAAGCTTCTTCCAAAATCTATGCAGGGCTTTCAAGGAGAGCTGAAGAAAATGAGATTGGAGATGGGATCTCCAAATGAGGTTGAATCTAGATCTGAATCTAGATTTGCATATGGTGAGAGTGAGCATGCAGCTACACACCATAATGCATAGTGCAGTAAAGTGCCCAGAGCTATCTTGAGATGGATGGGAGGAGGAAAAATTCCTAAGAGAAGGACTCTTAGTGATTTTTTGCAGGAGTATGAGTCTCAAACTGAGAGGTTTAGAGATCATACTGATTTCTAGGAGTTTTGCAAGATCCAGATGGAGAAGAGAAAGTAGCAGGATGCAGATAGATTTCTTCTATCTACTTTTTCCGGATCACCTACATGTTCAGTTGGAGCTTGGGTGAAGGAGCTAGACTCCTATTTGCAGCTGCACCATATTTCCGAAGATGAAGCCATGAGAGTTGCAACGCTACATTTCAGAGGTAAGGCTCATGCATGGTGGATTTTTGAATCTTATTCCTTAAAGAATGCCAACACTTTCTCTTATGCAAGATTCATAAAAACATTGATGGAGAGGTTTGGTGAAAAAATTCCTAAGACACATGAGCAAGGAAAACTTGAAAAAAAAACCCTTGCATGTGGTGGAGGGAACTCCATTTCAAAAAACCATGGGAGGAGTTGATGTCTTGCATTACACATTGCTGGAAGCAACACCTCTAGTTCATATTCTTGAACAAAAGGGCATGAGGATAACTTTTTTACAAAGGGATACAATTGTTGAGATGTTTTCTACACACATTGATGAAGAAGAGGGCAAAAGCGCTGTCACATCTAGAGCACATCCAGTGCCTCATGCAGAGGAGGGAGGAGCACATGCTCCAATAGGAGGGATTCTTGTATCCTTACAAGAAGTTCCCCAGGATCTCATAAATAGAGGTCCAAGCACAATCAATGAGCAACATGATTGTGCATAATTTCAGCTGGATGGAGGAGGTAGGGAGGAAGAGCAACATTAGTTGATGAGAAGCACACACCCTTCTATATTTCAGAAAGCTAGTGAAAAGAGGAGGTAGACTGTATTGCACTGTGAGAGCAAGGGAAAGGTTTCCCAACCACATGAGCATTCTACTCTTGACATTGATGTCTCACTACATGGAGGCATTCCACCTGGGAGGCCACATGATCTTCAGTTGATGAGAGATATCTTGTCTTGGGGTTCACCACTCTTGGATTTTGGAGAGGTGAAGAGTTTGGAGGAGAACTCTGGCATGGGGGATGTCAAAGTAGCAGGCAACAGCATGAGTATAGCTTCACATGCCATATCACTAGCGATGTCACTGAGGAGGATTGATCCTTATTGGAGATCTCAGCTTTTGGTAGAGTACTTCAAGGATCTTGGTGCATGCATGATTCTTGATGACCCAAATGGAGATGATAGATACATGGTGGATGATGTGGTCATCTATTTACATGGTAGAGTCTTCTTGACTAGAGCTTCTAGTCTCAAGGAGAAATTTTTACATGTAGCACATGAGGACTTCTCTTCTATGCACTTTGATGCATATTTCCAGTTGATGGAGGAGTTCACTTGGGAGGGCATTCAACATGACATATTTCAGCATATGGAGAGATGCATATCCTGGATTTTTATAGAGAGGATGTCACATCCACCTTCCTACTCATTGGGAGTGAGGAAGAATTTCCAGTTGAGCCATTTCAGCTCAAGACCTCAAGTACATAATGTAGGAGGTATCATTTCATGTTTTTTATTGTGCTTCTTTCCTTTATTTGAGCAACATGATGTAACAAGAAGAAAAATTTCTTCTTGCATATTGTATGATGATGTACTTGCAGCTAATTGTAGCAATGATCTTGGCTATATTTTTGATGAGCTGTGGAGGAAGCCATATGTCTCTTGGTGTGCACCAATGACACCATATTGTAACTTCATGTTTTCATCTTATGAGATGACTATGGAAGAAAAAAAGTGGTTGGCAAAGCACCTGTTATTTATTATCTTGATGCAGGACAAGGATGCACTGTGCTGGTTCCATGAGAGGGACCATGATTCACTCTCCAGTTTTCACTTGACAACTTGTTCTCATTGTACCTTGCTTCCATATGTTGCTGATATGTATATACTCATGGGGAGCTTTGTTGGGAGAGTGGGCTTGAGGTTGGAAATACCCATTGGGAGCATGATTCTCCCGACTTTATATGCTGTACATTGCAGGAGGAACGATGGGAAAACCATGATTGCTACAATTTTTCTCTTCTTGTGGGTGAAACCACTTGGAGAACTTGAGGAGGCATTTCATGGCTGAATTATTTGTTGGGGAATCATACAAGTTAACCATCATGATTTTACTCTATGTCTTGTATGAGGGAGAGATGAGGAAGCAGAAAGAGTTGTTGTTGCTGTGGTTGCACTTAGGAGAGTTTGGGAAGGAATTTTCCCATTCTTTTCATGAGATTTCTGAAGAGAAGAGAGGCACATTCATGGTGCAAGGAGGCTACCCTTCAGAATTGAAGGATCATGAGAGACTTCCATGTCAGAAGATAATATTCTCACATAGCAGCATGATGGTGGATGGCTTTGGCATGTGGAATGTCAAAGGGAAAAGTTATGGAGCCTTATTATTGAGGCCTACAACACTGTCACATGGGAGTGTGTTCTTAGTGATGGAGTGTTCCAAAGAGTATTTGTATCCTTTCTTCTTGTAGATTTTTGTGAGGGAATCCACATATGGGAACTTATACATGGACCTCACTTTCAGCTCCCACATGATGCATGGTAAGAAAGACATTGATGTACTTTTTGATTACTCTATTGAGTATTTTTACTTTCTCACCATATGTAAACAGTGCATTGCTTCACATGAGAGCAAGATCATTGATGGGTTTCATGGTCACTTTAGGGCCAAATATTTTGATGTTTATGACCCATATTTACATGACTTTGGGCAAGTGTTGTATTGCTTTGATTGTGCACAACTGGTGTATTGTGGCTTACTACTTCATAGTAGATGAGCTAACATGCATAGATGTAAATTCTTGGGAGGACAACTTGCCGCTTGATGCTCTACATTAGCAGTTGAAGGAACTGTGTTGTATCCCCCAGGGAGACCATATGTATCATAAAAAATTGCACATAACCTTCAGCCATTTTTTGATTTGGATGCCATGTGGTGATGATGTGCCATTCATCTTGAATGGAATGGTTTGGGTTGGCATGTCTCATGATTTTGAAGGAAGAGTCCTTGGAGGCTCAATATTCTTCTTGCCATTGGAGGGCCATCATGTTTCAGCCCAAGATCAACATGCCCTCTACACTTATCATGATTGGAGAGGAGGACAACGTGGGATAGGCCCTCTTGCCTATCATGTACATTCATTCAGCCCACCTACATTTCAGGAGCACAAGGTGGAGGAGACTTTTCATGAGTTACTATGTTGGAGGGTGACTCACTTCATTTGGATGATAGCATGGGTGAGGGAGGCACTCATTCACCAAGTTGGTCATCACTCCTACCTTGTGGAGGCCATGAGACAACTAGTAGTTTTCCATTAACACTTTCCACCTTTGATTGATGCAGACACTATGGTTTTGCACACTTGGGAGGAATCATGGGATGACAGTATATTTGTAGATTCTCTTGATGCAGTGATGGGGGATATTGATGGAGGCCACATGAGGAAGAGGGGAGAAATTTTGTTCTCCTTATACATTTTTTTGAGGACAAGAAAATATTTTGGAGGGGATTACTGTAATGTTCCAAAATTTTAGCCTCAAAGCTAAATGGAACATTAGAGTTAGCAGCAGCTGTAGTCGGTGAATAAATGGGTAGTAAAGCCCATAAGTCTCCTAAGGAGGATAAAAACACTCCAAGTGTGAAAGGGTAAATTATTTCTAGCCTAATAAAACACCTCCATGTGTGAACAGAGATAAAATGAAGCTGCTTTGACTAAGTCAACAACGCAGTTTTAGTGGAGGGGGAATCCTAGGATGGATAACACAATTTTGGAGGGAGATGTAACTTGGGTTAGAAGTAACCTAATTGAGTGGGGCCAAGGGCAAGAAAAATCACTCCTTATATAAAGAATAGGATGGTAGCCTTATTATTCATGTCTTAGATTATTATTCTTGTCTGCCAAGACTTGTTGCTGCTTTGCTGCTTAGCAAAGTTGTAGTGTTGTTTAGCACTGGGTGTTCCTAGGCGGGAATCTCACATCTTTCATTGGAGGAGCATCATTGGGAGAGTTTTAATTCATCATCCCACATCAGTTTTTAGGCCAAGCTTCAGCCATCTTCATCAACACAACTTTGCCGGAGATTGTGCAGTGTTGCTAGGTGCAGCAGTGGAAGGGATTGGAATCCCGGCTTCTGAGCTAGTCTCTCATTGGAGGAAGGTTTCCTTTACTTGGGAGATCTATTTGGAGAGCTCCAGAGCTCATTTAAGATTTTTGGAATCAGACCACACATTTCCTATACATTCCCAACATTATTTCTGCTAGGGAATGCATTATTTTGGAGGCAGTGCTCATTGCATGGTTTGGTGGCTCCGTTGCTGAGTTTTCTTGTGATTGAGAGGTTCATCCTTTCATGGGAGGAAGCCCCTGAGGGATATAAATCAGATCAGAAATATTTCATACTTTTACACTCCCATGATTCAGTGTTGCAGTGATGATTTAGTAATTTTCTGAATATCACATCTTGTATGTAGAGTGTTTGACAAGAAACCCTTGCTGGTTTCTTTTGTATTTTGTATAAGGAGATTAGATCTCTGTTATTTAGAATTATTTATAAAAACATGAGTATATATATTGTTATCCTGTGATTTTATGTGTATGTCCTCTCTTAGACTGCGTAGTCCCTTGAGCAGCTGCTCCGACATTTTGCAGTCTTGGGGTTTTAGCACTTTTTAGCAATCCTAGGTGTGGGAGATATGTTTAACCCACCTAGTTTGCTTTGTTTCAGCTCTAATATTGGATTTAAAATTTATATTGACTAATATATGGGATCCAAGAGTCCATTTTATTGTTTTATTACATTTGTTGCTGTAAATGCGTTTTTCATGCATGATTCATGAGATGTTCCTAATATGGAACATTACATGCAACATGATGTATCAAAATTACGAGACCAAGTGAAAAAAATGTCACTCTCACAAAAAGTAACCGAAAATGAAATGGAAGCTAAAATGGATGGTTTGAAGAAAGGACTTGAAGCTAAGATAAATGGCGTGGAAGCTAAGATGGATGGTTTGAAGAATGTCATGGAAGCTAAGATGAATTGCATGGAAGATAAGCTAGATGGTTTGAAGAATGGCATGGAAGCTAAGATTAATGGAGTGGAATCTAAGATGGATGGTTTCAAGAATGGCATGGAAGCTAAGATCGATGGTATAGAAGAAAAAATAAAAGTAGACATGGAAGGTTTGAAGGAAGGTTTGACAAATTTTCTACAAGAAATTATTCCTAATGGACAAATGGTAATAGAGGAAACTCATGATGAGAAAAAAATAAATTTTAATCATGATTTCATAAACTCTAACATTGAATTTAATACCCACCATATTTGTAATGTCCCAAATGGGGAAATTTCTGCAATGTCGGGAATATCTTGAAATATTCCTAATTTCCACCTCCGGGAGTATTAACAATCAACACTGAACTATTTTAGATATTGACTGCAGGGGAATTTACTGGATATTTCACCTTCACAAGGAAGGATGAGATCCAGAGGCTACCTGGCCCACTAGCAGACTCTGCCAATAGAACTTTTTCAAGAGCTAATAATTCCCTTCAAGGAATTTCTGCACCAGCTTCCCATGAGGACATTGTATAAGGAAGCCAATGTGAAAATAATGCAATCCAATTCTGGGATGCCTTGGAACATATCTGATACCAACTCCCTGCAGAATAGAACCTCACAGAAATAACCCTAAGTAGGTTATTCAGATCTCCCATCAACAAGTATACTGAAATAATGCTCAATGAGAAACCCTTCAGCAGTATTAAACCTCCAATATGAAAAATAGTGAAGAATGCATCATATAATGACAGAAGAGAACAAATATGATACATAATGTATGGCAGAAAATATTATACAAGATCCTTGAGGAAAAGACCTCTCAAGGTGAGTGAAAATCAGCCTCTAAGGAAAAGGTACATAAGCAAGAGAATACATTGTTGCATAAAACCCAACTACTCTATAACTACACAGTCTCTAAAGGAAAATGACTGCAGACTGAAATATACAAGATGATATGACAATATGAGCTCAAATAAATATAGGGGAGAAGATCTCAACCCTAGAAAAAATTATTACCTCAATCCTCCAAGGGATTGGCTAAAATACATGAAATAGATAAATGCCGGAATTGTAGTGTAGTTGCTGCAACTCAAATATAATACAACATGGAAGAGGATGGGAAATTCTGCAATGGATGTGTAAAATTCCTCCAATGATATCCAAAAGGAAGGAGTTGATCCCCTTCCTAAATATTGCACTCACTAGTGCACAAAATGAGCTCCACCTGCAAACCCTCTCTGAGAATAACGCTGTAGGAAGAAGGGAATGCGCTGGGCATGAGAGAAAGAAATATGGCCTGATGCCAAATCTGCAATATGAGCTCCAGAATATCTTTTTCTGATCTCCTAGAGAAAGAGATGGCCTCTCCTCTACAAAACAACTTCGGAAGTGAGATGGTGAAGGTCCCTCACTGCAACACTAGCAACTCCAGCATTCTCTTGCTGCAAGAATAACGCAGTAGTTGTAGATGAATGCTTTGGCCTCAAGCCATTATGTGAGGAAGATGAAGAACAATCTCTCCATGGCCTCCCATGGGAGAGAAGGGCATTCCTAAACAGGAATCCCACTTGTGCTAAACAACAACAAGTTGAAGAGAGATTCAACTTCGAATTCTATCTCCAATAATAATCTCCACAATGGCTCTCCTTCATCTTTTATGAAATGTATGCATGGACCCCACTCACATTAGGGTTTCTCTCATTTCAAATTTCCCTCCACTCCAACTACGTAATCTTCTTGTGCAAGCTTCCCCTCTTAGGGTACGTTGTTGACTTTGGTCAACCATGGTCTAGCTCACTTGCCTTTGGCCCTTTTCACAATTGGGGTTGCTATATTAAGCCACTCAGGTGACTTTTTGAACCTTAGGAGTGTTTATTAGATTGCTACATGGGTCCCCTCACCCATTTTATTCCTTTTATAAAAATAAAGCAAGATTAATGTTCCAAATACTTTATTGCAAAATTTGGAACATTACAGTCCTCCCCTCCCAAAAATTTCTTGTCCTCAAGCAAGAGCAAGGATGAACTGCAAAAAGTCCTCCACTCAAGGCATGGAGTCTGAAATATCCTCATGTAGATCCTCCATCATCAAGCAATCAAGCAAAATGAGTTACCCTCCAACTAAAAAACTCCTGAAAGTACTCCTCCACCTTGTGCTCATGAGAAATAGGTGGGCTAAATCTCTAAACTTGGTAAGCTTCATAGCCTACCCCACATTATCCTCTTCTCCACTTATGATGAATGTGGAGTGAAAGCTGAACTTGGGCTGCAATAGTGTTGCCTTCAAGAGGCATGATGAAGTCTAGATCCCTAAGGACCTCTCCTCCAACACTGCAAGTCAAGCTAGCCCAAATCATCTCATATGTGATGAGTTGGAATTCATCAACACATGGCACCCAACAATCATATGGTTCACCTCATGAAATTACACATGGCTGAACATGGTGACCATATCATCTCTCATACTCCTCTTGGGGCATGTGCCGCAAAAGAAATGGAGGTCTTCTTTCCCAAAGGGCACATCCACCCAATGAGTCTCTCCCTCCTCATGATACATATGGGGCTGCTGCTGATATATGGATAAAATGAAATGATCTCCATGAGAGACCCAAGCCACCCCATCAATCATACAATCCATAAAATGCCTCCAAGATTTCGAACTCTCAAAATAACTCCTCCCACATGAAGGAAAGAGATGAAGCTTTGGCAATCATGGGCTGCCCATTGTTTCTCTTGAAACATAAACCATGCAAAGTGAGGAGAATCATACTCCCAATGGGCCTCTTCAATTTATTTTCCCTCTTCCAAAGCAGTGCTTCCTCTAAACAATGTTCCATTAGTAACATATGGAAGCATAAACTTATGAGAGCAAGGAGGTGAAATATGGTCCCATGCATGGAACCAACGTAGGGAATCATTTTCCTGCCTCAATATATAATGCAACAAGTGTCTTTGCAGCCACTTGTTTGCTGCCACATCCATCCTGCAAGGTGTGAACATGAAAACACATTTTGGTGCAAAAGGTGCACACCAAAACTATGTGGATTTCCCCCACAAACCACTGCTGAAATAGCCATCATTTTGCTGCAATGAACCATAAGTACAAAAAAATACAATGTGCAAGAAGGAATGATCCCTCTTGATCTGAAATACTTCTCATAAAGATAAGAGAGTGCAAATCATGTCATAAAGAGTTACCTCCCTCATCATGTACTTTGGCCTTTGAGCTGAAATGGATCCAATGAAAAGTCCCCCTTATTGCAACATAGTAGGGGAGTGGTTGTGCCAACCATCTCATCGTATTCTTGGGCTATTGATCTAGCCAAATGATGATATACATCCATTAGGAAGCCCTCCAAAGTGGACTCCTCCATCAATGAAAAATATACATGAAAATTCATGAAAGAAGAACCCATAAACATTGCATGTAGATCCCTCTTCTTGTGCTCGTGCAACCAAGCCAAGAAAATAAAAATGTAGTGAGGAATTCTTCCCTCAATTAATACTTCAAGCTCATCATATACATGCCTCCAAAGTATATCACTTGTGAAGTGGCTTTGAGAACACTCAAACAAGTAGACCAAGCTCTCAAGTGATAGCGTTGCTGGCCTTTGGAGTAGGGCCACTATCAACTCAAAGCTCCCCTCTTTGACATGAATCTTGCCAAAGACTTCTCCCATTATGTTGTTGCAAATGTAGAGCCCCTCCCATGAAGAAGGTGCTACTTGGGCATCCACGATCAAAGATAAATTCTCTTGCACCATGCTAGTGCCTCCTCTTGCTCCCGCAACATGCAAACAAAATTTGAGCGACAAAAATGTTTGATGTTCCCCTATACCTCCACCATACCCAATCTGAAATGGAAACATAATGAGTGGTAAGAGAAATGCCACCCCATCATGATGCACCCATAATGTCCCCTTGTCCATCAAGTGAAATAAGTGTGAAATGATCCTAGGACCTATGGGTTATGGATCCACCACATTTCCGCTGGGCACATATAATCCACAAAGCTCTGCTCTTGGTGTAAGTATCCTGCCACTTGGTACCTCTTTCACAAGAGCTACCATTTCCCCAAAATATATTTCTCCTTTTGCATTTCATGGGACATTGAAATGAAATCTCCAAAATTTCAAAACCCCATCCCCACATGTGATGCATGGCTCATCAATAGTGCATGAGGATGATGAGGGTTTCTTTCCTCAAAATGGCACAGCGTAGAGAAATTTCCCTTCTCAACACAATCAGCATGCAATAATGTATAATCTCCATGATAGATGTAAACTCATGCATACCTTGGAGGAATCTGGAAGAATCTTGTGTTGCTGTAAGAGTCTCTTCCTCAAGTGTGATGGCTGCCTCAAGAGCTGAAGGTGGAGGCTTCTCCTCCATGAATGTAACGTCGCTGGCATGTGCCTCTGGTGGTGATGGCTCCTCCCTTCTTTGGCCAAATATTTTGATCAATATCTGAGAAAAATCAACAAGAGTAGAAACCCTTGCATGCCTCCCTATGGCAGAACCACCAAGTTCTTTCCTCTTCTTGCTGAACAAGTGTGAAGAAGTTAGAGTCTCTTGGAAGACTCCAGGGTTTGCTCCATATTCAGCAAGATTTTCACTTAGAATTTGAATTCCAAGTGTTCCCCATGCTTCTGCTCTACTCCTCTGTGAGAATAGGAAGTGCATGGTCCTTCCTCTTCTCCTTCTTCTATCTCCTCAACCTCCTTGGAGAGGTTGTTGCTGGACCCAAAACTGATGAGATCAATCTCATCCTCTACATCATCTTGACCTCTTCTTCCTCTGGAATTCGAAATTCACAGGCTGAGCCAAGTTCGAAGCTCTGATACCACTGTAATGTCCCAAATGGGGAAATTTTTGCAATGCCGAGAATATCTTGAAATAGTCCTAATTTCCACCTTCGGGAGTATTAACAATCAACACTAAACTATTTCAGAGATTGACTACAGGGGAATTTATTGGATATTTCACCTTCACAAGGAAGGATGAGATCTAGAGGCTACCTAGCCAACTAGCAGACTCTGCCAATAAAACTTGTCAAGAGCTAATAATTCCCTTCAAGAAATTCTGCACTAGCTGCCCATTAGGACACTGTATAAGGAAGCCAATGTGAAAATAAGGAAATCCAATGCTGGGATGCCTTGGAACATATTTGATACCAACTCCTTACAGAATAGAAGCTCACAGAAATAACCCTAAGCAGGTTATTCAGATCTCCCATCAACAAGTATACTGAAATAATGCTCAATGAGAAACCCTTCAACAATATTGAACTTCTAATATGAACAGCAGTGAAGAATGCATCATATAATGACAGAAGAGCATAAATCTGATACATAATCTATGGAAACAAATATTATAGAAGATCCTTGAGGAAAATACCTCTCAAGGTGAGTGAAAATCAGCTTCTAAGGAAAATGTACATAATCAAGAGAATACATTGCTGCATAAAACCCAACTACTCTATAACTGTGCAGTCTCTAAGGGAAAATGAATGCAGACTGAAATATGCAAGATGATATGACAATATGAGCTCAAATAAAGATAGGGGAGAAGATCTCAACCCTAGAAAACATTATTACCTCAATCCTCCAAGGGATTGGCTAAAATACATGAAATAGATAAATACCGGAGTTGCAGTGTAGCTATTGTAACTCAAATATAATACAACATGGAAGAGGATGGGAAATGTTGCAATGGATGTGTAAAAATCCTCCAATGATCTCCAAAAGGAAGGAGCTGATCCCCTTCCTGAAGATTGCACTCACTAGTGCACAAAATGAGCTCCACCTACAAACCCTCTCTATGAATAACGTTGTAAGAAGAAGGGAATGCGCTAGACATGAGAGAAAGACATATGGCCTGATGCCAAATCTGCAATATGAGCTCCAGAATCTCCTTTGCTGATCTCCTAGAGAAAGAGATGGCCTCTCCTCTACATAACAACTCCAGAAGTGAGATGGTGAAGGTCCCTCACTGCAACACTAGCAACTACAACGTTCTCTTGCTGCAGAATAACACAGTAGCTATAGATGACTGCTTTGGCCTCAAGCCATGATATGAGGAAGATGAAGAAAAATATCTCCATGGCCTCCCATGGGAGAGAAGGGCATTATTAAATAGGAATCCCACTTGTGCTAAACAGAAACAAGTTGAAAAGAGCTTCAAATTCGAATTCTATCTCCAATAATAATCTCCACAATGGCTCTCCTTCATCTTTTATGCAATGTATGCATGGACCCCACTCACATTAGGGTTTCTTTCATTTCAAATTTCCCTCCACTCCAACTATGAAATCTTCTTGTGCAAGCTTCCCCTCTTAGGGTATGTTGTTGACTTTGGTCAACCATGGTCTAGCTCACTTGCCTTTGGCCCTTTTCACACTTGGGGCTGCTATCTTAAGCCACTTAAGTGACTTTTTTCACCTTAGGAGGGTTTATTAGATTTCTACACGGGTCCCCTCACCCATTTTATTCCTTTTATAAAAATAAAAGCAAGATTAATGTTCCAAATACTTTATTGCAAAATTTGGAACATTACAATATTCCAAAGATCAATATGACTAAGTTTGATGGCAAGGATCCTGTAGCATGGATACTACAGATGGAGGAATATTTTGATCTCCATAATATGAAAAACACACAAAAGGTACGTATTGCAATTTAATATTTAGAACAAAATAAATTTGTATGGTATTGATGACTTTTCTCTAGCAAACAAATTGTCACTTGGTAAATTTTTATGGAGGAAATGATAGCAACTTATAAGAGCAACACCTTCTTTAGCCAATTGATAAATCTCAAACAAAAGGGTTCAATGGTGGAGCACATTGAGGAATTCCAAAAATTTAATATAAGGGTAACTAATATTCTAGAGGAACACATGATTGATGTGTTCATAGGGGCTTTAAAGGATAACATCCAACATGAGGTTCACCTTTGGGAACCTGGTTCATTAGAGAAGGCATTCAGGTTGGCAAGAAAATCGAAAGTAAAATTATGGTGACAAGGAAGCCTACCACTCACATCTATGTAGATGGAAGTGTTGCTACTCCTAGAATTCCACAACCTACAAGGGTTACACCACAACAATTGGAATAGAAAAGAGCAAAATGGATTTGCTACAATGGGTGGTGTTGATGTTGTATTAGGAGTACAATGGTTGCAATCTTTGGGGACAATAACTTTTAATTTTCAAGAAATTTTCTTGGATTTTTTTTTGGAAGGAAACGAAGTTGAATTACAGGGTATCGCAGGGAAGCGGAGAAAGATAATAAGTTATAATGTCATGAAAAATCTTCAGAAGAAATAACAACGAGGCGTAATTGAAAAATTATGCTGACTAGAAGTTCCAACATCAAAATCATCTATTTATCCAAATCTGAAAAAAGCCTTGGAAAATTATTACAAGGTGTTTGAAACTCCCAAAGTGATCACACCTATTTGTGATCATGATCATTCTATTCATTTGATTCCAGGAAGTGTTCCTCCAAACATTAGGCCAGCTTACAAATATCCCTATGTCCAAAAGAGTGAGATTGAATATTGTAGAGATGCTATAGGCTGGTATAATTTTTTGATCAGTGGTTGTCATTGATGTCAACCCAAGCATCACCAGGGGCTACCCATATATTTCATAGTATTTTTGTCTTTACAACTTACTCTATTATGAGTCAAGGATATTTTGGATGGTTTCTACTTGTCGATATGTTTTCGTTGATATATGGCATGCGACATAATTCTTCACGATTTGAGAGATATTTGTGTTTGAAGTTAGTAACCCCAGTTAGTGGGCTAAAACCCCATGGGGTTGTGGCATGATGCTAATCATTGGTTGTGGTCATTAATAATTTTTAAGCTCCTAAAATCCCTCCACTGTTCACTTGTTGAAGACACCCTCAACCTAAGCATTTATATAAACTGTGACCCTCATATCCTCCTCATGTAAGGATTTCGCTAATCATAACAGGTCATCATGGCATTTTCGCTATAAATTATTTTATGTGAAGCTTAAAATTCTGAAACAAAAAAACCCATTTGGGGGAAATCCTGATGAAGCGCGTGTCTGATTTTTAGATAATGGTTCAGTATATTTTCTGAGATATGATCTGAGGAAGTTAAGGTTTTTGCAGGCTCTCGAATTTCATGTCAAACAGGTGACCTTGGGAAACTCATCATAACTTTCTCTATGAGAATGGGATTAAAATTTATTAAATTGTTACAGATATAGGACTGGTTCTAGTTTATTGTGTATCGTTTTCAGGACCAAAGGTTGAAACAATGACACGTGGAACTTTGTAAAAGTTTGCTCTACTGAACCAGTCTATAATCAGGTCATCGTAGGAGGTTGGACATAACTATTTATTGAAGAATCCAATGTTGATCAGACCTACGGGGTTGGAAAGAGGACTCAGAGGGCTACCACAAAACAAAATTTTAGACCTTGGAGATATGAAATTACACAGATACAGCAGATTCAATATCAAGCTTCTATAAGGCAAGGAAAAATATGCATTCAAGGATAGCTGCAATAAGGAAAACACATCAACAACCAAGGTACAGTGAAGGAGGAAAAAATAGGACAACTCAGACACATGCTAGAAGGACAATGCAACACCAAAGTACAATTACTTGAAGCAAGCACAACAATACCTCAACAACTGCTAGTGTTCAAAGAAGCAGTGTCAAGTCAAGTATCAGGTTGTGTCAAAAGTCAGTATTGTAAAAATCATCATTGTAAAATTGTAAAAGAGTCATTATTGTAAAATATTCAATCTGCCTAGAATTGGAGATACATTGTTGGGAGGTATAAGTTTCATTGTTGGATAATGTTATGGTTGGTTGCAGGGCATAGTGTGATTGGGTGTTTGGTCTTGTTCAAGAAAATCATTGTGAATCATATTGTATCATGGATCATTGTCCTTGGTACGAAAGCCCACACTCTTGTATTATTTATGATCATTATAGGGTGGCAAGGAGGTGTTAGTTTGGTGCATGAAGTCACCTACATGTTGGAGCCTGTGAACACTTCAGGGTGGTAGGTTGGTCTAGGATTTCGGGGCATCCATTCAATTGATTACTAAAGAAACTAGGGCATTGGGGCGCCCTTCCAGTGGGATTTGTAGAAGAACAATTTTGTATAATTCTAGGAAGTTGTACCTTTCATTTCAGTTGGGGCTAAAGATTAAAGAATTTGTTAGAAAAGCGTTCGGTGGTTTTTGACTCGGAGGGGGTTTTCCACCTAAAATTCATGTGCCTATTGTTTTCTATTGCGTACTGTTTTTACTCGATAAACATAAAGAATATTGGAAGATTAAATAATGCTCTGAAAAGATTTAAAAAGTGCCAATTGGTAGGAAATACTGATTCACCCCCTCTAACTATTTCCAACAATTGGTATTAGAGCTTGGTTCCTTCAATAACAGTCTAACAACTAGAAGGAGGTAATGGAGTATACTAATAATATATTTCCTTTGTTAAATGGAAATAACTATGCAGTTTGGAGTGGAAGAATGCAGGTTCATTTGCTGGTGCAAGGATATAAAGTATGGGAAATCGTTGAAAAATGATTTACAACGACCTAAGAAGAACAAGGAAAGAAAATTATGGTATATGATGCAAGGGCTAAAGATCTCATTATCAATGGGCTTATCGAATCTGTCTATCTTAAACTACTAAGTTGAAAAACTACTAAAGAAGTATGGGGCAAGCTTGAGAATATATATGCAGGTGACTCAAACCTAAAAGAAGCAAAGCTTCAAATTGATAGGGAAAAATTTGAGCAACTCAAAATGAAGGAAGATGAAATTATTGATGCATACTTACAGCATGTTGATGAAATAAAAAATTCATTGGAAGGTTTGAGAGAACCTGTCAACATGAAAATTGTTGTCCGAAATATCCTTAGAACCTTGTCGGAAAGATTCAACCCAAAGGTATCTCTCTTGGAATATAGTTTGAATCCAGCCAATCTCAGCAAATATGAATTGCATGGAGTGCTTATGGCATATTAAATGAGGATTGAAGAAGATGACAACACGTCTCACCTAGAAACAACATTCGCCGCATCTAAGAAAACTAGTAAGGACAAGCATACTCCGAAAGCGAAAACTTGCAGTTGTAAGGAAGAAGAAAAGGAAGACGATGAAGAAGATTTTTGAGATAAAGAATTTTCCTACTTCACGCAAAAGATGAGAATAGGTATGGGGAATCTCAAAGGTAAACTTCCATTGATATTTTTCGATTGTGGTGAGGTTGGGCATTTTGCAGCCAAGTGTCCTCACAAAAATGAGGCTGTTACGAAAGGAAAGAAAGTTTAGATGAATTTCAACAAGCAAGGAAAGAAGAAATGGTTTAAGAAGAGTTTCTTCTCCAAAGAAGATAAATCCTCATTTTATGAAGAGAGTGATAAAGAATAATAAATCAATGGAAGAGTATTTTTTATGGCCAAGAATAATAAGCAAGAAGCATCTGACGAAGAAGGAGAGGAAGAAGAAGAGATGGCTGAGGTTGAATTTCAAAATGAAGTGATCATGGTTATCAAAGATCTCAAGGTCGAGAAGAAACATGTTAACACTCTTGAAGACGAATTAAATATAGAAAGGGAGCATGTCCTAAATGTTAAAATCAAGGCTGAAGAATACAAACGAGTTGAAGAATCACTAAGGAAAGAATTAAAGGAAAGCAACAAGGAAAGAGAAGCATTGGAAGCTGAAATAGTTTCTCATTGAAAGCAATTAAAAAATGGACAAACTCTTCAAAACTACACAAAATGCTCCAATGCATTGGAAGAATTCATCAACAATCAATGATCAAACAGCAACAAGACTGGTCTTGGTTACAAAGAAAATCTAAAAAGGAGCCAAGTCCTTCCATGACAACAAAAGAAGATGGATATGCAAAATATAATAAGTAGGTAGACCTTCCAGCCAACTCAAGAGAGCGAGACTCGCAAGAAACACCATGGAAGACAATTCCTCAAAGAAGATTTCCTCCTAGGTATCAGCCTATCTTCTATGGTCATTGTTATTCATGTGGAAGGTTTGGACACAGAGCTATATAATGTCGGATGTATGTTTGGAATAAGTACAGTTTTGGGATATCTTTAAGAAATGGATATTCCGGAACTCAACAGGATATTAAAAGCTTTGATTTTTTGAGAGATGATGTCGAATGTTACAAATGTAAAAATTTTGGACACCTGGCTAAAGATTGCAGACTTGGATGTTCCTCAAAGGAGTTCTCGCAAAATTAGAATGAAGAAATATGGAAAAAGAGGACTGAAAATGTGCTATCGCTCTCAAGTCTCAAATCAAGAGAAATTTTTGGTATGTTGATAGTGGTTTCTCAACTCATATGATGGGAGATAGCAATAAATTCTTATCTTTGAAGGAAAAGAAGGATGAAACAATGTCTTTTGGAAATGATGGGTCTTCAAACGTCATAGGAGTAGGTACAATCACACTTGGAAGTAAGAATTCATTAGTGAAATATGTGTTGTTGGTTGAAAATATGAATCAAAATATCCTGAGTGTTGGACAAATGTGCAATCAAGGACACATGATTCTATTTAACTCTAAGAAATGTGAAATCAGGAAAGGAAAGTTTGGTAAAATTGTGGCTATAGCAAGTAGAGCTCCAAATGACATATATGTATTTTGGATGAGACAAAGGGTGATTTTTGGAAAACTAAGACGAAATTTGGAACTTGGTTGTGGAACAAACAAACGGGACATATAAATTTCGACAATTTTGTCAGGATCAACAAGAAGGAAGCAATAAAAGAAATGCCTAAAATTTCAAAACCCACCAATATGACATGTGAATCTTGTCGGCACAACAAGCTGACAAAATTTTAGTTCAAGATAAAAGAACACTTTGCATCATGTCCATTGGAATTAGTACAATTGATCTATGTGGTCCTATGAGAACAAAAGGTTTAGATGGGGAATTATATTTTATGCTAATGATAGATGATTACACCAAAATAACAGATGTCAGCTTCTTAAAGAAAAAGACTGAGGCATTTGAATGTTTTAGAATTTACAAGGAATTGGTTGAAAATGAAACTGATTTGAAGATCAAATATTTGAGATCAGATAATGGCGGAGAACTCACTTCCAAGTTATTTCAACAGTACTGTGATGAAATTTGAATAACTAGGAAATTCTCAACAGCCAGAACACCACAGAAAAATGGAGTTGTTAAAAGAAAAAATAGAACCATATAGGAAATTCCCATAACAATGTTAAATGACTCAAAACTAAATGATAAATTCTGCATTCAAGCACTCAATACAACAATATTCATTATAAACATAGGTTTGCTAAGGAACTATTGTAACATGACTCCATACGGATTATGGAAAGGAAGATCGGCTAACATCAAATACTTCAAAATATTTAGAAGCAAATGCTACATCAAAAGAGAAGATAAAAAATTGGGCAAGTTTGATTCCCATGTCAATGAAGGTATTTTCGTTGGTTATTCACGCAAAAGGAAGGCTTATAGATGTTACAATCTGAGGTAAAAAGAAATAGTGGAAAGCATAAATGTTACTTTTGATGAAGATTGTGTTACAAAAGATGACGATTAGATTGTACCTTCAACCAAATCTGAGGGATCTCAGGGAGAATCTGTGAAGGATGAAGAAGAAGCTCCATAACAAGACTAATCAAATAAGGAAACAACAATCAACCAAGAGGAAATAAGAAATGATTAGCAGGATGTACAAGAAAATTCTCCAAAAGCTTTAAAAGAATGGTGTTAAAAGAATCATCCGTAAAACCAAATCATCAACAACATAAATGAAGGAATTGGAACTAGGATAATTCGATAGCTTCGTTCATCACAACAAGCCCACATTTATTTTTTAGAAACTCTTGAGCCTAGCAATTTTGAGGAAGCTAGTCAAGATGAACACTGGGTAGCATGTAATATTCCAAATTTAGCATGCAGCTAATTGGAATATTGATTTTTGTTTTTATCACCTAGCGGTTGAATAAATGGGTAAGGAGGCCCATGAATAATAAAAATATGAATAAAATCCATCATAATGTGAAAAGGGATCATCATAGGAGATGGATTTTACACCCTCATGTGTGAAAGAGGACAATTGCATGTGGACAAGGTCAAGTTTGACCAAGTCAACAGTGATGGGATAGGAGGTGGAGATCATCTTTGGAGACAACGCAAAGATAGTGGGAGGAAGATTCCTTGGTGGAATAAACCCTAATGAGTGGGACCCAAGATGAGAAGGCTTCCACTTGTATAAAAGGAGGGAAAGGAAACCATAGCAAGACATGTTATGGATTATTGATATTGTGGTATGCATGACTATTCTGCTTTCTTCAACTGTTTAGTTGAGATTGCTGTGCTGGTTAGCACAAGGCATTCCTGTTTAGGAATTCCTTCTCCTTTCAAGAGAGGTCTCTTTGTTGTGAAACCAAATCCTAAAATAGAAGAAAAGAGATATAAACGCCTTAGAAATCATCCACTTAGAGGGGGAAACCTCCAATACATTACATAAATGAACAATTCTTGGATTATACAAATGACCAAAACCTCCTTCTATATACAGGAGTCCATGGGGCCAAAATATAATCCTAGTGGGGCCACAATGTAATCCTAGCCGACCTAACAATAATAATGTAAGGGAAAAATAATAAAAATATGGGGGTTACAGTGGTACAACCATAACAATAAGGGGGGCTACACTAACATAATAAGGGACTACACTATTAATATAGGGACTTAACATTCCCCTCTCCTTCAAACAAGTGTTGTCCTCAACGCTTGATTATTTCTTGATGCTTCTATATAAAATTCTCATCCTTCCATGTGGAATCTTATATAGGAAAGTTCTTCCACTTGTTGAGATACTCTGAAATTGATCGTACTTGTCGAGTTCTTGTTTCTGTGACTACTTCAGAACTCCTTTCGATGTGATGTTGATCTTCCTGTTGTTTCATTAGATTCTAAACCAAAGTTAGGTTATCCTTTGAGAGTTGGAGAACTTGTTGTTGATGCTCGATGTGATATTCCACTAATTTATCATCCATATTAGCTATTATTTGATGCTTCAAACCATCCAACTTAGCCTCCATTTCTGATTTTAAACCATCTATGTCATCTTTGGTTGCTCTTCGTAAGATCGAAATTTGTTGCACTTGGTACTGTAATTTTGATATCTCATACTGCAATTATTCCTCTTCATGCGTCATAGTATAGATTTTTGAGGGATTAATGGGTATGGAATTATTTTTTGGAGGCATTATAGAACCCAATACTGATAAAAATTCTAAAATATGCCCTTGAAATCACTTCAAACTATTTTTTCAAACAAACGTTATGCAATTTTAAAAACCAAATACACACATTTTTCTTGATTTTGAGGAGCTTGATATTGAAATTGAATTATCTTTGTGATTTCAGATCTTCAATATCTAAAATCTAGCCCTGAAGTAACCCTCTTAATATTATTTCAAATGCCACAGGTCTGACCTGATTTGGATTCTTGAAGACAAAGATATGTCCAATCTCCTGTGATGACCTAATGATGAACTGGTTCAGTAGAGTGAACTTGTACGACTTGCCACGTGTCATTGTTTCTTCCTTTGGCTCTGAAATTTATAGACAGGAAACTACAGTCCGTGTAATTGTAGCCACTTTTTACATAATATCAATCCGACGCTCAGAGAGAGAGTTATGACATTTTTCCCACAATCACCTCTTTGAGATGAAATTCGAGAGCCTGAAAAAATCCTAACTTCCACAGATCATATCTCAAAAAATGTTGTGAACCAAGATCTGAAATTTTTACAGGAGGTTCTTCAGGATTTTGGCTTCGCTCTACACAAATTTCAGCTTCTGAAACCTCATAGAAAAAACGTTATAGAAAAAATTCCGGGATGACATTTTTAGGTTAAATTTAGGAGCCTGTAAAAAGACCTAAGTTCCACAGATCATATCTCCAAAAATATTGCGATCCAAGATTTGAAATTTTGTGACGATGTTCCTAAGGATTCAGGCTTCACACTCTAAATATTTTAGCTTCTAAACCTTCGTAGAAAAAAAGTTATAGCTAAAATTCCACGATGACCTGTTCAGAGCAGCGAAACCCTAGAATCCAAAGCTCTGATACCAAATGTTGTGAAACCAACTCCAAAAATAGAAGAAAAGAGATATCAACGCCTTAGAAATCAGCCACTTCGAGGGGGAAACCTCCAGCGCATTACATAAATGAAAAATACTTGGATGATACAAATGACCAAAACCTCCTTCTATATATAGGAGTCCATGGGGCCAAAATATAATCCTAGTGGGGCCACAATGTAATCCTAGCCGACGTAACAATAATAATGTAAGGGCACAGTAATAACAATATGGGGGTTACAGGGGTACAAACATAACAATAAGGGGGGCTTACACTAACATAATAAGGGACTACACTATTAATATAGGGACTTAACACTCTTGAAGGATCTTGTACTTCATTTCTCCACATTCAGGCTTGAGGCCAAGCATTCTCCTTCAACTAAAATGTTATTTTTGCTGAAGTATAATGTTGTGTTGCAGGGTGTTGCAGTGGGGGTTCACAACACCACTTCCAGATCTTATTTTTTAGAGGAGGAAGCTTTCCTTCCTTTGGGAGATCAGTAAGGAGGCATTTGGAGTAGATTTTAGATCTTGACACTTGGCCAACATATTTTCCTTTCTCCTACAGCGCAGTCCCTCTCCTTGACTGCATTAATTCCAGTGTGCATTTGCAGTGAGGGTTTGCAGGTTTTTTGGAGGGTGAGATCTTCAGTGTTAGGATCAGACTTTCACTTGGAAGATCCATTGGAAGAGGTCTACTTATTCAAATTATTCATCATCTTCGGCCATCTCCATCCAGTTATTGAGTTGTAGTTGCTACTTAGTCCTAGGACTGCAACTCTGACATTTTTTCCGTTTTGCATATTTCAGGAAATCCTTCTAGGATTGTCTTGGAATTGTCTTTGGGGGTTTAGATCTTTTCTCCCCACATTGTATGAGCTATATATTTACATATATATGTATTGGCATACTCCAACAACAATTTTCTCTAATAAAACTATGCTGTCATAGCCTTGGGCATTATTGGTGGAGCAGTGGTCTTCATATTATTGAACATGTTCTCTTGAGGTTGTTTTGCTTATCTTGAGTGATCATTTCCTCAAGGAATTGTATACATTTTTCTGTTAAAATATTATTATGATGGCTATATGGTTCTTCTTACATTTTATGTGTTGATGTATCACTGCTCTTTCATTATTGTATTCATATATTGCTGCATCCCCATTTTGGGATATTACAGTGGTATCAGAGCATAATCTTGGCTCATCTTGTGGATCTCAGCCATTATGCTATCAGGAGAATAAGAAGAAGAAGAGAAAGACTAGAATGATGGAAAAAATGAGTTTTCTCTCATCTCTTTTCAGAATCAGGAAGGACCTCAACAAGGAGGTCAAGCAAAGAAGAGAAGAAAGAAGCAGTGGGACTATGCCCTTTCCTTTTGAAAAAGAGGACAAATTGCATAGAGATGGATGACACTCAGATCATGAGATTCTAAGTGAATACCTTGTGGAATACAAATATAAACCTAGAGCCTTCAAGGAGACTCTATCTTTACCACAGTTCATTCAGTTAGAGGAAGAAAGAAGACCTTGCAGCACAAGGAGAATCAAAGGCAATAGGTTTCTATTGCCTACTTTTGATGGATCATCTACAACAAGGGTTTGGGAAAGGAAACTAGATTCATTCTTCCTACTACATCCAGTAGTAGAAAGAGAGGCTGTAGAGATTACATCGCTACACCTGGAGGGTGAAGCAAACACTTGGTGGTTTAGCCATTTGAGCCATGCAAGAGTGACTACTCTTGCTGAGTTTTATCAAAGGTTGATTAGGAAATTTTGCAAGGAGAAAGCAAAGGAGGAGAAGCCCTCACCATCATTAGAGGAGACTTGTACCAACATTATCACAACCTTGAAGGAGAAACCTTCAACATTAGCTGTTGGGGGAGCCAACACATTGGAGGAAGGAACTCTTACAACCATACAAGATACTTCCAAATTTCACCAAGGTATGCCTAATTTTCCATCTCCTATCATTTCAGAAAATCTAATGGAGGGATATATACCATTGCACAATGCTCATGTAGAACAAGAGAACTGCACTGTGCTGTGCAAACTTGGTTGGTTCAAGGAAGGGATGAACCATCATCCTCATGTGCCATTATTGAGTTGCATACCACACTTGAGGTTGGGATTTGAAAACTTGGAGGAGAGGATGACTCCTGCCCAAAAAAACTCATACCAAACCTTATTTTCATCCTTGAGTTGGAGTATGAAAAATCCATCACACCATTGAGGAGATTAAAAACGCTGTCATTGAACAACAGTGAGGAGTTTTCGCCTCCAACACAATTGGATCTTCGTTGGAACAAGGTATCCTGCAAGCTGCAAAACTAGTCCATTTTGTATATTTTTGATTATATTTAGTCTAACGCAGGGGTTTTGGGGTGGGTAAAAGCCCCTAATGCATTGTAATTGGGTCAAGGGTAGACCAAGAGTCCGCAAACCGTGGTTTGCAGACCATTAGATGTGTAGGCTAAAATAGTATAAGTAGTTGAACCTTTTTAAGGTGTAAGACAGACTAAGAATGAAAAGAGATTGATGCTAAGTGCGAATCAATAGATCTGGTTAGGGTTGTTGCGTAAGGACTCCCGCTGTTGTGTGTGTAGAGGGCCTCTGTCCTGTTGTGTGCGGACCCTGCTACTGTGTGCGCAGGTTGGGTTTTGGGGTATTGTAAGTAGATCTGAAGGATTAATGAATGCAGAAGTATTGTTGAATATTTGAATCCACTAGAATTTTTGTGATATGAATCTATGATGTTTGGTTACTTAATATATGCTGTTGTATTATTGATTTAAGCTGTGAACATACTTGTGTTACTTATTTATGCTGAATTCTGGATTTGTTTTGTTTCACTTCATGCAAGAATATCTGGAATAGCTGCATTATCGTTATGTGAGTTCATGATCTGTTGATTTAATTGTTGTTGCGCACGTGGTTGTGAAGGGAATCTGTAGATATAGGCTCTGTGATACAATATATGGTCACTCTAAGGTTTAACGTAGCTCTGCTTGACTTACCTACCCTCTCCTAGGGTGCAGAAACTTGGTTCCAACACCCACCCATACTACTTTGGGTGAGACTTTGGCTTGCGCAAGCAGGTCACTGCTGAAAGGGCCAGTAGTATAGGGGTTTGTTGGCAAACCTTGAACATCCAAACCTGGTGCAGGACCCCTTGAGCCAATAAATGGTTCCGTTTCTAGGACTGGGAGAATTTTGAGAGAGAGATTGGGTAATGCCAAGGCCGTAATGGAAGCCTGAGAGAAAGGAAATTGATGAATGGTTTGAACAACAAGTTCAGGAATTTTCCGTAAAAGAAAACCGCAGTGAGAGGTTGACCACCGAAGAGTGGAAGAATAATTACATTTTCACAAAGATATACGAGATCTTCTTTGTAATGTTTGCGATCGAGCTCCAGGAGTAGCTCGCAAGGTTGGTAGAATTTCAAAAGTGTTGGAAGGACGAGCGGGTCACAGAGTGGACCCGCGAACTAATCTAGCAGTTAGAAAAGGCTGATAACACCATCACTCAGACAATGGACCATTGGGTAGACAATGTGTTAGGAGGATTTGTGACAGAATTTTCCATAGATCACTTTGTCTCCTACTCTGAAGCAGAGAGAAGATTCTTCAAGGGGTTCTGAGGTAAGTTTCCGAAGACCTTACCATTTTTGATCAAGATATTATTATGCGAAAATAGTATTCTGTGTAGCCATACCAAGTGAATGACCTCTGATCTGGACAGGAGCACAACGTGAAGTGGTAAATACTATAGAACCAACCTAGAAGGAGAGAGATTGGTCTACAATCTGGTAAGAGAAGAAGCTTCACAGAGTCCTCCAGCCACACCGCTTTCAAACCAGCCTAGGGGTAAGAATTCACCTACACCTCTTCCACTGGAGGACGACATGGTTGCGCACATGAATTTTCCAAACTTTAAGGATGTGGGAGAAGAAGACAGGGATCAGTTATGGTTTGTCGTGGGATCGGTATGGACTGTGTTAGCCACCAATAAAATTTTTCATATCAAATGGTGGCTAAAATTTTTTTGGAGCCTTCAAGGAACAAATTTTATTGCAAAAAAGTGTTATCTCTTGAAGACTCATGAAGGCATTTAGCCCTTTGTTCAAATATTCACTGCTGTTTCCATTTTATTCATAAATTCTGCTGATTTCATAGAGGAAAGACCGTTGCAAAACATCATTTTTCCTCTCCCTCCACCTCAAAACTAACCTCCATTTTTCCTCCTCTTTTCCTCATAAAATTCCTCTCTTTTCCATCTTTCCCCTATTCCCCTTCATAAAATCTTCTTTACAGAGTTTAAGACTCCTTTTTTAACTCTGTTGAAACCCCCAAATCCATTGAAAACTTGAAAAAATTTCATTAAAAACACCTTTTTTGTATTACAGACTTAAGCCCCCTTGGGCTAAGTCCTAACCACTTCCCCATTATATGCCCTGGTGTTAGAACCAGGCGCTAAGCCATTTAAGCGCTTATCGCATCGTAAAAAATCCCAGCGCACAAGTCTATTTGCCATCTTAAAACTTCTGATGTGATTAAGCCCTTCGTTTCATAAATCCCAATCCTATAGCCACTTCATATAACCTTTGGCCTGAAATCAGGCAGTATAACATTATAAATTTCCATCTTCGATTAATATTTTCCTTTGTTAAGTCATAAACCAACTTTTTCCAAAGTTTTGGTCTAAACACGCCCATACAATGATTTTTAATGAAAAATGGGTAGATTGAAAGACCCACATCAAAAGTTCCAATGCGATTGAGTCCCTTTGTTAAAACCCTGCCCTCCACTTTTTACTCCATATAACTTGCGCCCAAGACCAAGAGTCAAAGGTCCCGAAGCGCTAATCGCATCACAAATTTCAAATGGGTAGATTGAAAGACCAAGTCCGAAGTTCTGATTGCGATTGTCCCTTTATATATTAAGCCCTGGGCCTATTATCCTTCATATAGACCAAAGGCCCCGTAGTCGGGCACCATGCATTTCATATATATATATATATATTGCCCCAATGCATAAAACCTTTGTTTTTATTAATTTTTTGGGTTTTCATATATTATAAAGGGTTTCTATAGGTGTGAGTTTTAAAACGATATCAACCATTGATCTTGAGCCGATCAGATGGCCTGCGCATGATCGCATAGCATGTTCTATCAGGCTCACTTTTGTGTCCCCTCCGATTGGCCATTCCCTGATCTATCTTGGACCATTTATCTCCTCCCCACCTTCCCAGATCTAACGACCCACATTTGCTCCGATTTCTAGCCTTCCTCCGCCTTCAAAATCCTCCGATTCACTCAACGCTCAATCGCTCCGTCGCACTCCAAGTTCTTTACCCCACCGATGCCTTTGCTTCCGATTGTATCTGGACTATCCACATGTCTAGATCGGACGATTTAAATTCATGCACCCTGCGTTCTAATTTTTTTCAACTAATCCCGACCGTTGATCTCTGCAGATCAAGGGCCCTCATCAGCCCTTCCTCCGCCATTGTATTATTTCATCCAAACCCCAGATTTAATCTCCGCCGTTCAAATCTCAGATCCGACGGCCCAGATTGAAACCACCCATCTTCCTACCGCCCGCGCATGTTTCCAAATTCACGCTCGTTCTCCACCATCAGATCTGAGGTTCCAGATCTGACGACTCACATTCCAAGTCACGTAAATTTTAGCGCGAAGTTTATTTTCCCAAAGGGCACGCGAAATGGGCGGTTTTCTGATGCCACGTGTCAGGCGGGGATGCATATCCCATTCCAAAAGGCAAAACTTCCTACCCGCCTTTCCTCCACGCGAAAACAGTGGTTTCCATCCCCGAAACAGCTTTCCCTCTTTCCATTAGAGTTTTGTTGCGCGTCTCCTCAGCCGTTGATCTTGTAGGGCCGATCTCATCCGATGGCCCATGATCATCCCGAACTCCCGAAGGTTATTTTCAATACATTTTCCTCTGAATAAAGGTTTTAAACCTTTCCCTTGCATATTTCCGCCTTTTCCATATAAAGTGACCCCTTCGCTTTATTTCCTCCCGAATCGCTCCTGACCATCGATATTTGCAGATCGACGGATCTGACTAATTTTCTCCCTCTACTCTCCTTTTGACCTCCTCTAACGAATCTCCACCATTGGATGTTGCCATCCAACGGCTATGCTCCTCCCCACAGCCTCTGAATAATTTTACCCAATAAACGTAGGATTTCATAACAGTTGTGTGTTTTTTGCAGGTTCAAATGAATTTCAAAATATTTTAAAGAGAAATCATGAAGCCGAGGGTGATGATCCTCAGAGCTTTGTTTATTTAAAGAGAAGCCATACAAAGGGTTCTACGCCACATTTCATCAATGCTTCATGAGAATTGATGCCATATGAGCCCTATGCGGCCTTGCACATCAACAAGACACAGCGAATGAAATAAAAACAAAAGAGTATCAGTGTTGAAGACAAAATACAACAGAACAGAGGATTGAAGACAATATTGGGGGATTACGGCTAAGATTGATTATCAAAAGCCTAATCCTCCAAATTAAAAAAAAATAAAAAAAAATCATAAATATCTATCAAACAGAAAGGCCTCCACCGCCACAACAGAGGCCAATTGATTCCTCTCAGCTACTACAGTGCCACCTGTTGCCTCAAGCATTCAACAGAAGCTGAATTGTGATCAGAAAATAAGATATCTACCTCACAACCACCAAAGAGTTAATTCAGCTGGAGAACTAAATGAAAAATATTTTCTGAGTTACTACAAAGATGAAAAAGAGCCTTAAAAGTCAACAAAAGCTCCCACCGAGATTAATATTTAATATAAATCAATTAATACAGTGAAAATATCTGTACTCTTCTCCATTAAGCCCCTCAAAGGCTGAGAAGCTATTAAGTTTGTATTAATTGACTTGGGAGATCTTTTATCCTCTCCCACCTCCTCATTCCTTCTATAAATACTTCTGTAGAAGATGAGAAAATGTTGGTTGCAGAACTTTGAAATATAATTGAGCTCTAAAATTCTGATTGTAAATAGTGTTCACTGGCTCTTGAAGCTTTGCTTGTGATAGAATAGTTAGGCTGAGAAGTGAAGATGATTGCTAACCTAAAACACTGGACTTAAAGCTATAACTGGTTTGAAGCATCAATGCAAGCTGATTTATGGGATCCTGGTCTATGTCGACGGTGATGTTTTTCTTATTGTAAATTGTTATTTTATTTCTGTTTCCACTTTGTCCATTTTCTATTATAAATAACAACAAGCATAGAGTTAGAATTTATTGTATATCAGTACCCTTCTCTGACTGATAAGCTTTATCTAAATGTTTTCTTCTGAATTGTGTTATTTAGGAATGATTTAATTCAGTTCAAGCAGTAGGAATGCAGGCGTGCCCTCGTCCTCCTATCTTAGCTAATTGTTATTCTTGAAAGTTATTTTCATTTCATGTTAAGTAGAGATGAACTAAGGAAGATATGGTGAGCCCTGGTCCTAGTTTTATCCCAAAAGACTGACTGAAGGTCTCCCTAGGAATGTGTTGAAAGCTGGCTAGTTTCGAAGTACTTACCAGATATTAGACCATTCTTTGTTATAATTTGTGTTTCCCTTGTGTTTAATTGTTTTTCTATTGAAAGTATTTAAAGGCTAGCTAGTTTCGAAGTACTTACCAGATCCTGGATTGCTTTTATGTTTTTCTTAAGTGTTTGTCAAAGGCTGGTTAGTTTCAAAGTACTTACCAAATCCTGGGCTGCTCTTTGTTCTCCATTTGTTTAATTCCCCTTCTTGTTGTATCATTTCATTCCATAAATCAAAATTTAAAGAGACCCTTAGACATAGATGAATTTCCCCATGGACCGCTCTTAAACCTGATTGTTTCAATTAAACCCTATTAGGACTCCATAGCCCAATGGACTAAAACCTGCATTTATCCATCTTTTTGGCCAAAGCTTGTTCTATTTACTTGCAACTTCTCACCTTTGAAACTCTTTCCATTTAGAAATTTCATCTCAAATAATAATCATGCTTAACCATCCAAAACAAACAAAAACCATTGGCCTTCATAACTAGCCTAATATCATTACCCAAAGTTCAAAGATAAATCCATCTTTGCACTTATTGGAGAGATCCCTCTCCGGATTCAGGAGGGCTAGATCCTAGAATCCCAAAGTGGTTGAAATGGTGTTTCTCCCTGCCGTTGGACTTTGCTAATCTTGCTGATTACAGGGAGCTAACATTTCTGGCGACTCCACTGGGGACAGTCTGAGTGATTTTCATTTCAAATCATCATAAGATATCAAAATTTCCTTTCTTTTCAAATGACATTTGTTTTGTTAGCTGGTTGGATCGTTAGGCATAACATCTCTGGCCAACAAACATTGTTTAGTGAGTAAAAATCAGCCTTTCAAGCACTACCAACACACGGTAATCATGATGAAACTTGTTTGAATAAATGAAAAACTAGGTAAACCCTTGGATTCTCATAAGGAGTTTATCTAACCTTGAAGGATCAGCTGGCTTAGCCATAAGAGTACACTGTCTTTGTCTCATAACTGTAGCTAAGTTTTGAAGAAGATTTAGGACACACTTAGAAACCACACAACTAAAAAATAACTCAGAAAACCCAAAAATATTTCAGATTGGAATTCGATAAACATGGTGGTGGACCATAAAACCTTTTACCTCTAAAAGAGCTAAAAACTTTGACTTGGTGACTCCACAACCCTTAACATACCTTAAGACTCCACTGGGAAGAACCGTTATCATTGTAATATCATTCAAACTCAGTTCGAGGACTGTAGGATTAAAATTTGTGTAAAACATATTAGTTAACCTCTTAAAGAATGTCATATCTGGTTGAACTCTTCTTGTTTTCTAGGGTCTGAAAAACATAGCATAGTGGCTCCTAGAAAGATTCATACTAGAGCCTTTCCTGACCCTGGCCCACCTAAGATAGTTGATAACCCATAAAGTATCCTTAGGAAGTCTCATAAGATAAAATTTTCAACTATTTTTAGATCACCCTTGAGAGCTAATTCAGTTCCTGAAAATCTTTCAGCTCTACAACAATCACGAGCTGACTTAGTAAATCTATTTAGAACTAGGTCATTTGATGATATAATTCATCTAGACTCTGAGTCTTCACTTTCATCCTCGGAAACAAGTGAAAATCATGGTAATAGAGAAGCAACACCACCTGATTTACACTTCCTTCACAATTTAGGTGTCTCTCATCCAAGATCAGCTCAACAATCTAATGCTGTTCCATCCACATCTGTTCACCAAACATCCACTGTCCAAACCACTCCACTTCAGCCCAATTTTCCTTTTGTTAACCCACCTTTTGTAAATCCACCTCCACCACATATCATGGTAGCATGGTATGCTCCCTTAGTCCTTCCTGTACCATTAGTCAATCTTCCATAGGACTATCAGTCCAAAATACCATTATATGATGCTATTAATGCTACAAATGCATCACAACATGTGGATAAGATGAATGACTACTTTGACAGAAATGAAATTGATGATGATTCTGTCAAGCTTAGATTATTTGCTCAGAGTCTGGGGGGAGAAGTAAGAAAATGGTTTAAAGGCTTAACCCCCCATAGTATCAATGATCTCCAAGCCTTCCATCAGAAATTATTAAACAAATGGGAAGTGAAGAAAAATCCTCTCCAAGTCCTTTCAGATTACAAGAACCTCCACAAAAACACTGGGGAAAGTGTTCAAGCTTACTGCACTATATTTAACAGTGTGTATAATGCACTTTCCCCATATCTAAAACCTCCACAAGGCTCAGCTCTAAACAAGTTTCCTGAAGGGTTTGACCCTGAGATGGCCTATCAGCTGAGAGAGAGAGATCCTGTAACTCTTGAAGATATGTAAAAAGGAGCTCTTGCAGTGGAAGTTAACTTAATGGAGAAGAGAGCAAGAATGAAAAATGAGAAGAGAGTGTCCTTCATAGAGGAATCTACCCCTTCCACTTCCAGCTTAAAGATGGAAAAAATGATGGAGGAGATGATGAAGAAAATGAGAATCCTTGAGAGAGCACAAGCAATTCAAAATCAAACTGCTCCTCAAAACAGAAACCAGAACCAGAATCAGAATTTTAGAAGGAACCAACCTCCAAACAGACCTAGGGAAGATGATCGACAAATCACTCCTCCCTTTCATCAAAACTATGTGAGTGAGGTTGAGGAAACAGATGAACCAATAGAGGAAGATGATATCAACATGTTGGGAGTAGATAATGATGACTTTGAGATTCATATGATAGAAAACAAGGTCTTTACACACCTTATGATGACAAAAGAGATAATGATGAAAGTTATTATCAAGACATGGAGAATTTCATCATAGAATCTCAAAGATAATACGACCTTATAAGTAAAACTAGTCAACAAACTCCCAACACCAAAACCTCTGACAAATCTTCACAAAACAGCACTGCAACCAAGCCTAAAGTTGTCAAATAGAAGGACAAAATAGTAGCTGTAAATTCTAATAAAGGTAGAGAGAAAGGCACTCAAAACATTACAAAACAGAGTTCAGACCTTAGCAGTACTAACACTTCAGCTAGTACTCCTGTTAAAACCATTTTTTCAAATGTAAATAGAACAAATCAGCAAGCTGATGTTGCTGATAGAGTGGCAGCTAGTAAGGCTGAGACAAGTACCTCAAAGAATCAAACACCTTTTAGCTTGGAGCAGGAAATTTCTAAAATCAAAATCTTTGTTCCCTTGACTGAGTTAGCTACCCAAAATGTATATAGGACCCAAATTTTGAAGGCTTTAAACATTGAAGAGAATAATGACACAGTCAATCTTAACGATGACTAACCAGAGATTATTTTTGGTCCAAAGATTGAAGGTAAGTATCAAGAGGGACATGTTCCTCCCTTTTATGTGAGTTTAAACGTTCATGAGAAGATTTTGCACAACGCTATGCATGATTCCGGGGCTTCTCATAATTTAATGCCTAAAGTTGTGATGGAGAGTCTGGGTCTAGAAATCACCAGACCTTATAAAGACCTTTACTCCTTTGAATCGAGCAGAGTAAAATGTTTAGGATTAATTAAAGACCTCTGCATTAACTTAGCACAGATTCTAGCCAAATGCTTGGTTATGGATATTGTTGTGGCTGATGTGCCCCCAAAGTATGGAATGTTATTATCAAGATCTTAGGGGGCTAAGTTACAAGGAACTATGCAGATGGACATGACCTATGCGACCATCCCTGTTTTTAATCAGACAAGAAGACTTTACAGGGAGTCCCATATGCAATACACAGTTACAAGCCAAGACAGACCACAAAATTCTCCTCTGTATTCTGTAAATACAGGCCTCAATTATTTTATCTTGTTTAACGATGAAACTTGGGGTGAACAAGTCACTTTAACAGAATTGATGGCCGATAGGGAGGAAGAAGAGCACAACACAGAAGTGTCAAAATAGTTTGCTGCATTTGAAAATTTTAGCAAACCAAACATAGGTCTTGAGCTACAAGTCATGCATCCTTTGCTTTTAATCCTTGATAGTCAAGAAAACATTCCTCAAATAAATGAACAACCCGAGGAGTTAAAATGAATACAAATAAGTGCTGATATTCCACAACAACTCGAAATCACTTTAGTTGAAGAGGACAAACACCAAAAAGATGAACCCGAATCTAGTCCTCTATGGAGTATGAACTTCGATGGGTCATGCACTAGAACCAACGCTGGTGCAGGTGTCTGGTTATGCAACACTGAGAACAACCACACAGAAAGTATTTCCTATAGATTAAACTTTCAGTGTTCGAATAACATAGCAGAGTATGAATCCCTTATTTTAGGCTTACGTTTGTTGAAAAAGTTAGGAGCCAAAAGAATCAGAGCATATGGGGATTATGAGTTAATCATTAGGCAAGTCAATGGGGAATACACCGCAAATCACCCAAGACTTAGGGCCCATCGAAACGATGTCGTGGACCTTTTGAAAATTTTTGAGGAGTACCAGGTAATTTTTGTCCCAAGAAAAATAAATATCGCAGCCCACAACTTAGCCTTTGCAGCTAGAACATGATTAATGACATATGAAACCAAAGACTACACAACTCAGATAAAATTCAGACCAGCCGTTCCTGATAACGAAAAATATTGGCAAGTGTTCGACGGAGACAAACAAATAGAATACTTCATGCAATTCAGAAATGAATTCGAACTACATAGTTCGGATTCAGATTATGATACAGACTGCAACAGTGAAGAAATTTTTTTTGGTGAAGAAGAGCCGTCTCCTGAGCTTGCCAATATTAATCTTTTGTCTAGAAAACTTGAAAACAAGACAAAATTGACTACAGAGTTAGAAACCCTGCAATCCAAAGATCAGAGTTTGCCTAAGGGTCTGGCCCCTTTAGAAGAGTTGTTTGATTTTAATGACGTGGCCAATAAGCCAAAACTGGAGCCTGTAGAGACTGAAGTGGAAGAGTGCAATATAGGCAGTGAACTAAAACCTATGATGATTAAACTGTCTAAGACCTTACCAGCTCAAATTAAACTCAAATACATAGAGTTGTTTAAGGAGTTTTCTGATGTTTTTGCGTGGAGTTATGAAGATCTAAAATCTTATGACACCGAAATAATACATCACAAAATCCCTCTCAAGGAAAACCAAAAACCATTCAAACATAAGCTGTGTAGAATAAACCTTGTTCAGTTGCCTTTGGTTGAGAAGGAAATCAAGAAAATGTATGAAGCTGGTATTATTGTCCCTATTAGATATTCTGAGTGGGTGTCTAATCTGGTGTTAGTTAGGAAGAAAACTGGAGAGATCAGGCTTTGTATAGACTTTAGAGATTTAAAAAAAGCTTCATTGAAAGACAAATACCCTTTACCGAAGATGGATCATATTCTACAGAGGGTGGTGGGGTCTAGAAGAATTTCTTTGCTTGATGGCTACTCAGGGTAAAATCAGATCTTAGTTCACCCTGATGATCAATTAAAGACAACGTTTACTACACCTTGGGGCACTTTCATGTATGTGAAAATTCCCTTTGGTCTAATGAATGCTGGAGCAAATTTTCAGAGAGCCATGGACATAGCATTCTCCGAAGAACTGGGCTACTTCATCATTATATACCTTGATGATGTTACTGTTTTTTCAAAAACAGATGAAGAGCACTTAGCACATTTAAGAACAGTCTTCGAGAGATGTAGAAAGTTTGGTATATCTTTGAACCCTAAGAAAACACTATTTGGTCTCCAAGAAGGTAAAATTCTTGGGCACAATATTTCTGAAGAGGGTATTAAGATAGCTCCAAAGAGGATTGAGGCCATATTGCAGATCTCTCATCCTCGAAACATCAAGGAGTTGCAATCTTTCATTGGAAAGATTAACTTTTTGAGAAGGTTCATCCCCAACTTGGTTGAGCTCCTTAGAAATATTACAAACATGTTGAAGAAGGAGCAAGGGGTAAATTTGACCTTGGAAGCAAAGAAGTCCTTTGAGCTGGTGAAACAAGCGTTAACCAAAACACCGGTTCTAAGAAGTCCTAATTTTTCAAAAGATTTTTATATTTTTTCATTTGCATCAGAACATACAATAGCTGCTGTCCTTCCATAGAAAAATCCACAATGACAAGAGCATCCTATTGCATTCTTTAGAAAGGCTTTGAGGGATGCCCCTCTGAAGTATAACATTATGGAGAGGCAAGCTTTTGCTTTGGTTAAAGCTTTGAAAGACTTCAGAGTATACATCTTGCACTCACACATCATTTCCTTTGTTCCAAATTCAGTTGTCAAAGATATTCTAACACAAGACCCAAATGTTAAGAGAGGTAAGTGGATTGATGTTATTCTTGAATATGATTTAGAGGTAAAACCCACTAAACTCATCAAAGGCCAAGGTCTAGTTAGGTTGATGGCTGAATCCAATTTTGAAGTTCTTGATATTAATATGATTAATGCTTTAGATGATCGAGAGGAAATCTCAAAACCCATTGTTGAATACCATTTTATGAATTCCTCTTGGTATGCTGATATTCTTTATGTTTTGCTTAATTTGAATACACCTCCTGGTTTGACAAAAACAAAGGCAAGGTTTTTGAAATTGAAAGCTGTAAACTATTACATTATAAATAGATGTCTTTATTGGAAGAATGCAAGTGGTATATTGCTTAAATTTTTTCCTGAGTTTGATGCAGATAAGGTTAAGCATGAGTCCCATGAAGGAGAGTGTGGAGGCCATTTATACTGGAAGACAACAACCAACAAAATCTTGAGGGCTGGTTACTATTGGCCTACTCTTTTTCTTGATATACATAAGATGATAATTTCCTGTCATAAATGTCAACTTTTTGAAGGCAAAAGGAAGCTGCTACCTCTGCCTTTGCATCTAATCACTGTTGAAGCCCCTTTTCAACACTGGGGACTTGACTTCATAGGTGAAATCCATCCATCATCCTTTGCTCAACATAGATGGATTCTCACTGCCACAGACTACTTCACTAAATGGATAGAAGCCATCCCTTATAGGCATGCCAATGATTCTGCTATCATAAAATTCATGGAGAATAATATTCTATCTAGATTTGGCTGCCCTACCAAGATCATCACTGATAATGCAACAACATTTGGATCAAAGAAAATGGTTGAGTTCTGTCACAAGTATCACATAACATTGAGACATTCCACGACCTATTACCCTCAAGGTAATGGACTTGTAGAATCCTCAAACAAGAGTTTAGTGAACATAATCAAGAAGTTGTTGGAGGACAACAAAAAGTCTTGGCACACAAAGATTGTGCATGCACTTTGGGCTGACAGATTGACTTTGAAGAAATCTATTGGTATGTCACCCTACCAGCTTGTGTATGGAACCGATGCAATATTTGTTGGGAAAAATACTGAGAGGGGGGGGGGGTGAATCAGTATTTACTGCATATTCAAAACTTTTTACTTTTTCATTCCTTAAAACTCATACGCTACTTTACTTCAGTAAACTAGCATATATACGCGGATACCCTTTATGAAACTCGCGTATACACAGAGATCTAGATATGTCATTAAATCTTCACTTATCTCATTCCATCATTCATTCATCAGATGTTCAATAAACAGTAAACATGTGCAGTAAGAACAGAATAGACCATCACACAAAGCATCACATATGAACACCAGGATTTTTAGGTGGAAACCCAAATCGGGAGAAAACCACCGCTGCAGTTGCTCATCCTTCAATATTTTATTATAGAGAAAACATCTTACAACATATGTGCTGGCGCAGACTTGACCAGCACGCAGGCACCCACCTGCGCTCGTTTACCAGCCTCTCCTGGAAGGGAGCTCCAAACCCCTGACTCGTTTACCAGCCTCTCCTGGAAGGGAGCTACGACCCCCCGATCTCGTTTACCAGCCTCACCTGGAAGGGAGCTACAACCCCCTGACTGAAGGCTACAACCTTCAGCACCACCTTGGACCACGTTTCATCAATTTTCACACTGGATCCATCAACTTCAATAGAACAACACTTGCAGGCCACGTTTCATCATATTTTCATACTGGACCCTTTCAATACTTTTAAGCACAAACATACATCACCAACAGATGCTTATCAACACAGATCAGATAGAAGAAACACAGCAGAACAAATTAGATATTTCATACCCCATGCTTCAGCAAACCCTAGTTTTCATACGCGCTTTCACTTCACCGATGTCGCGTATATACGCGCTTTAGTCCACATCAACCAGCGTATACCTCAGTACATATTTCATTGCGCATATGCTCTTTATCTTCAGCGAAGCTGCGTATATACGCGCTTCCTCTGCGACGAAGTAGCGTATAGATCTTCAATCATTATAGAGCAGCATACTTCTTCAGATCAGATGTTCAGTTCAGATTTACCCTTTTACTTCAGACAGATGTTCACCTCCAATTCGAATCTAAGCCTTCCATAATCAGATCTAGCAAATACAAGAGCAATTCAGATCTAGATCCGCTTCTTCATCATTGGTGCATCATACATTCAGATTTATCATTCAAGTGTAACCCTTTCCATTCAGATATACTTCAGAGAGAAGTATTCATTCAAGCTCAGACATCTTGCACCCACCCTCATCATTTGCACAATGAAATTCTTCTCCTTATATATGTTTATCCTTTTTCAATACCATGAGCCCCTTTTTATGTAGGCCAAACCAATACCATAGACAAGCATTAAACGGAGGTCATTTAGGCGATCATTACCCAATACAATGGGTCAATACCATAGTGGTTACCGGTTTTCCACTTTTTAGCGCTTTCCCATCTGGCGACTTGCGACGTTTATTCCGGCGTGCATATGGCGACACCCTTAGACATATCCGCGTATTCCTTGAAACATACTCTTTTCATCATATGCTGAGTTCCTTTCTTCACTGCCTTTTGTACATACTGTAGATACATCATATTTACTTCATCAAGATCATATTCTATCAAGCATAACTTCATCAAGTAAGTTGTCATTATCTTCATCAAGTGAGTTGCCTTTCAAGGACAACTCTCACCAACATATAGTCAACAAACATCATATCACATCAGATTTACATCATTTACCAAGTCCATCAAGTCAAGCATAACTTCATCAGGTGGATTGCCATCAAGGACAATACATGTCAACAGTCGCACGTCTTCATCTTCATTCAGTGGGTTGCCATCAAGGACAACACTCTGCATCATATTTCCAACAGTCTCCCCCTTTGGACTTGATGGCAACCACGATGGTGTTTGGTTACCACAACAGATAAGTACATTGACACCATGTCACTCTCCCAATTCTTTGACACCATTATCTGCATTCAAACACCATGTCACTCTCCCCCTTTGACATCAAGGGCAAAAGGCGGATCAAAACGCTTGCTCTGCTCTTCCCCTTGTCTCCTCATGTGGAAGAAAGCTGCGTCGATATATATTGAAGTGACCAAGCTCCCCCTGAGTTCATGCTGAATCTTCAAACATATTTTCCAATGAAGTACATGACTCTATGACTTTCCTATCACCAATGACTCATACTTACATCAAAGATTCATCCAAGTGGATTTACATATGAGACTCAACTACCCAACCAAGTGGGTTTACAAATTTGACTCAGCTACCCAACCAAGTGGGTTTACAAGTTTGACAAGTCCTTACATGACTGAATATTACAATTTTACATCATGGGTCTCAACAAGTTACAAAAATGACCATTCAATACCAACACCAGAAAGTCCTCAAGAAAGAGAACATATTTTAGAACCATCATAATGCCAAAAATGCATTATACTCAGCAACGCTAATGCTCCCTCTGAATCTGTGCATCCAAGCATCCTTTCAATATGACTAAGGCTCCTCCTTAGTTTGTGCATCCTGAACACTTTCACCAAAAAATCATCAAGGCATTTTTATCAAACATGAGAAATAGAATTATGAAAACTGGAACACCACCAGAGATACCAAACAGTATCAGAGATACCAAACAGCACTGCAGCTGTGCTGAAGAGAGCTGACTCCAAGCAAAAATTTGTCAGTAATCAGACATACGTGGCTTTCTGTGCATGAACTCGCGTATATACGCGACTGTGTTTCAGGAAACCCGCGTATCCACTACAATCTTCTATATTTTGACCAGATCTGATCCTCTGTGAGGAAAAGACAGTGTTCAGCTTCTTTCTGAGATATTTGACTGCTTCCCTGGACTACAGATAGATAGAACAGTGTAGTTGTGTCTTCAAGCGTCATCCAATGGTTGTAGCACAATAGTGACCAAGTCTTCAAACTCTTTGCAGCATTAATACAATCTTTTCAAGAGAGATTATCATACCATAACAACATCTTCAAATAAGTGTCAAGCAATCATCCATGTGGTCCAATATCATCAAGATCTTCAAGATATAACATGAAGTAACATATGTAGACAAAATATCTCTCAACCATAGTAACAAACTCTGCATGATTTATTTCTGAAACAAATGACATCCAACTCATCCATGTGTGAGTACAAAAGATACTTATCAACAACCAGGGCTCAAAGTCTCATCACAATAAACCATGTACTAAGTCATCATCATTTTGAGCATGAGTATCACAATAACCAAAGAATAAGCAGTCCTATTGCCAACAATGCAATCATTAGTATTCAACCTGCTACTCCCCCTAAACCAGTGCTCTTCCTTAACTTGTGCAATCTGAAACAACTTCAACAGTAAGTTATTAGCAACAGTCTCTGCATGATCTATCCTCATTTCTGAATTATAAGACAACGAATGCTCTTCATCATAAAGCAACCAGGATTCATCCATAATCTTCAACACAAGAACCCATGTATCATTTCATTATCATGAGTATAACCAGAATAATGCTAACAGTGCAATCATCAGCAGTCAGACTGATGCTCCCCCTGGACCTCTGCTCTAGATCTTCAGCTATCAGATAAATTTTCTCATCATCAATGCATACGCGGCTGTGTCAGCTGGAACTCGCGTGTATACGCGACTTTGTTTCATAGAACCCACGTATGGAAAGTGAAGCATAGAAAATTTTCATCTTCCTTCATTTCCTTCTGAGCTTGTACCTCCTGTACCTGTCCTTTCCACATCAGAAGCGCTGTCAGGAGTAAACATAACCAGAATAATCAAATCAACCTAGAGACTCATCATGCATTGCTCCCCGTGTGACAATACATTACTAAATCTCATAATGTATCCCACATCATTCCTGCAGTCAATAAGAAAAGTCAGCTTCAGAAGCGGATGACTGCAGTAGGGTCAGAATTCCCTACGTTTCTGATCGGTCCTCCATCTTGAATTGAGTGTTTTCTTCAAGAAAATCATTGTCTTCTAGAGCATCCACAAAAAAATCCTTTTCTTCTCTAGATTGATTCTTATTCCATCCCTCCATCTTTTTCCAGATTTGTTTAAACTTTCTATTTGTGTGCTGGAAGTTATCCAATTTCTCCATCCCCGAACCGCTTTCCCTCTTTCCATTAGAGTTTTGTCGCGTGTCTCCTCAGCCGTTGATCTTGTAGGGCCGATCTCATCCGATGGCACATGATCATCCCAAACTCCTGAAGGTTATTTTCAATACATTTTCCTTTGAATAAATGTTTTGAACCTTTCCCTTGCATATTTCCGCCTTTTCCATATAAAGTGACCCCTTCACTTTATTTCCTCCCGGATCGCTCCCGACCGTTGATCTTTGCAGATCGACGAATCTGACTTATTTTCTCCCTCTACTCTCCTTTTGACCTCCTCTAACGAATCTCCACCATTGGATGCTGCCATCCAATGGTTTTGCTCCTCGCCACAGCCTCCGAAGCAGTTTACCCAATAAACGCAGGATTTCATAACAGTTGTGTGTTTTTTGCAGGTTCAAATGAATTTCAAAATATTTTAAAGAGAAATGATGAAGCCGAGGGTGACGATCCTCAAAGATTTTTTTATTTAAAGAGAAGCCATAAAAAGGGTTCTACGCCACATTTCATCAATGCTTTATGGGCATTGATGCCATATGAGCCCCGTGCGGCCCTACACATCAACAACACATAGAGAATGAAATAAAAACAAAAGAGTATCAGTGTCGAAGACAAAATACAGCATAACAGAGGATTGAAGACATTATTGGGGGATTACGGCTAAGATTTATTATCAAAAGCCTAATCCTCCAAATTAAAACACAATTAAAATAAAATCATAAAGATCTATCAGACAGAAAGGCCTCCATCGCCACAACAGAGGCCAATTGATTCCTCTCAGCTACTACAGTGCCACCTGTTGCCTCAAGCCGAATTGTGATCAGAAAATCAGATATCTGCCTCACAACCACCAAAGAGTTAATTCAGCTGGAGAAATAAATGCAAAATATCTGCTGAGTTACTACAGAGATGACAAAGAGCCTTAAAAGTCAACAAAAGCTCCCACCGAGCTTAATATTTAATATAAATCAATTAATACTGTGAAAATATTTGTACTGTTCTCCATTAAGCCCCTCAAAGGTCGAGGAGCTATTAAGTCTGTATTAATTGAACTGGGAGATCTTTTATCTTCTCCCACCTCCTCATTCCTTCTATAAATAATTTTGTAGAAGATGAGAAAATGTTGGTTGCAGAACTTTGAAATATACTTGAGCTCTAAACTTCTGATTGTAAATAGTGTTCAATGGCTCTTGAAGCTCTGCTTGTGATAGAATAGTTAGGATGAGAAGTGAAGATGATTTCTAACCTGAAACACTGGACTTAAAGCTGTAACTGGTTTGAAGCATCAATACAAGCTGATTTATGGGATCCTGGTCTATGTCGACGGTGATGTTTTTCTTATTGTAAATCGTTATTTTATTTTTGTTTCCACTTTGTCCATTTTATATTATAAATAACAACAAGCATAGAGTTATGATTTACTGTATATCAGTACCCTTCTCTGACTGATAAGATTTATCTAAATGTTTTCTTCTGAATTGTGTTATTTAGGAATGATTTAATTCAGTTCAAGCAGTAGGAATGCAGGCGTTCACTCGTCCTCCTGTCTTAGCTAATTGTTATTCTTGAAAGTTATTTTCATTTCATGTTAAGTGGAGATGAACTAAGGAAGATATCGTGAGCCCTGGTCCTAGTTTTATCCAAAAATACTGACTGAAAGTTTCCCTAGGAATGTCTTGAAAGCTGGCTAGTTTCGAAGTACTTACTAGATCTTAGACCATTATTTGTTATCATTTGTGTTTCCCTTGTGTTTAATTGTTTTTCTATTGAAAGTAATTCAAAGGCTGGCTAGTTTCGAAGTACTTACCAGATCCTGGATTTCTTTTGTGTTTTTCTTAAGTGTTTGTCAAAGGTTGGCTAGTTTCAAAGTACTTACCAGATCCTGGGCTGCTCTTTGTTCTCCATTTGTTTAATTCCCCTTCTTGTTGTATCATTTCATTCCATAAATAAAAATTTAAAGAGACCCTTAGACATAGATGAATTTCCCCATGGACCGCTCTTGAACCTGATTGTTTCAATTAAACCCTATTATGACTCCATAGCCCAATGGACTAAAACCTGCATTTATCCATCTTTTTGGCCAAAGCTTGTTCTATTTTCTTGCATCTTCTCACCTTTGAAACTATTTCCATTTAGAACTTTCCACTCAAATAATAATCATGCTCAACCATCCAAAACAAACAAAAACCCTTGGCCTTCATAACTAGCCTAATATCATTACCCAAAGTTCAAAGATAAATCCATCTTTGCACTTATTGGAGAGATCCCTCTCCGGATTCAGGAGGGCTAGATCCTAGAATCCCAAAGTGGTTGAAACGGTGTTTCTCCCTGCTGTCGGACTTTTCCAATCTTGCTGATTACAGGGAGCTAACAGACTGTGCAGAACGTAGCTAGTGATGTGGTGAAAAGGGCACAGTTGTCCCTTGCCTTCGAAGGAAGAGCCTTGGATTGGTACATGGGATACGTTTCCCAAAACACAAATGCATCCATTTAATATATTAAGAACACCCTGAAATAGCAGTTCAAGTAACCTAAGTCCTACTCTCAAATCGTGGTTGATCTAAAGGATTTCAAGCAAGGGCCTTCTGAATATATGTGGGAGGCCGATCAGCGACTGAAGAAGGTGATCAGAGAAGGGGAATTACAATATGATGATAGACAACACACATAATGGTTCTTTGCTATGTTGCTACCTCACCTGCGTGTACCTATGAGGCACCAAACTTTCGAATTGTAGGAGAAAGCCTTAGAGGGTACCATGAAGTTAGAAGCTGTGCCTCAGGACAAGACTTAGTTGGGCGTCCAACAGATCTAGGGATAGCTGGAAGTGATGCGCATAGAGATCCAGAACTTGTGGAAGGAATGAGGGGCAGAGGCTAGCCTCGAGAGATGGTGCATATGATGCCGAGTGAATGGTCATACCAAGGATAACTGCCCTCGGTTAGAAGACTATATAAAGGCCGGGGGACCTAGCCCATTGCGCCCTAGGGAAGTTGCGAGACCTAGTGGGCTAGCACTATGGTGCGACAATTGTCGCGTTGCAGGGCTGCACGATATCAACCACTATCCCTGCCTTGCTGCGTATGTTCCAGAGGTAAAGCAACAATGGTGTAGGTTCTACAGATCGGTGGGAAATGATGAACAAAACTACCAGACGTATGATTTGATGATTGATCGAGGAAAATTATATAGAGTACAATCAGACCCTGCGTCGCCAAGAACCCCCACAGGCATAGGTGGCTCTCCATCAAGGGGCAGGGGAGGAGGGTGAGGTGGAAGTGCAGGTCGGGGACGAGGTCAGCTAATCTGTTATAATTGTGGAGAAGCAGGATACTTTGCAAGGGACTATCCGAACACTACAAGGAAATCTTACTGGTATTGTAGACAGCTGGACCATGCGATTGAATATTGTCCAATATTGATAGAAAAATTGCAGGAAAAGCAGTCGACACCTACGCAGAATGTGAAGAGAGTTAAGGCTGAGCTACGAGACAAAGATCCAAGTGTGAATGTTGTGACACACAGTGGGATGGCCACCAGGGGACCTAAGGAGGAGGCTACAATGGAACCTCTGATCTGACAAGCAGTTATCAAACAAGAAGGTTTGGACCTAAAAAAGGGAAAAGAAACATTTGTCACAGCTTGCAAGGACTTTGTTGAGGTGGAGGCAGCTACTGCTCAGGCACCTGCGAACCTCAAGGCAGATGAGGAGGTCAAGCCATTTTTGTAGACATGTATAAAGCTGTTGCACAACCCAAAGGATATGGAGAATCTTTAGGCATTAATAGATAGCTGCGCAGGACGACCCACTCTACCCCCAGAGGTCAAGGATGTGCACAAGATATACATGTATAAGAAATGCACCAGGAGAGAAATGCGGTTGACTGCGCAGATTGGTGACTACGAAATGGATCAAGTTATTTTGGACCTAGGATTAGATGCGAACGTGTTACCTAAAAAAACTTGGCAACGGATGGGAGAGCCTAAGTTGGAATGGTCCACCATTCAGCTGTGCATGGAAAATCAACAGAAATCATCCCACTAGGAAGGTTTTCTAAAATTATGGTGGATATCACAGGAGTAAAGGTCTGAGCTGACTTTGAGGTAATTGAAATTATAGAAGATGCAGACCCCTACCTTGCGCTCTTAGGGTTGGACCGGGCCATAGATATGGGTGGTATCATCAACCTCAAAATAGAAGCATGGTGTTTGAGAATAACGGTACAAGGGTGATAGTACCATTAGATCCTGCGAAAGGTGAATGATACACAGAGCCACTGCACGATGAAGAGGAGGTGGATCACATTTACAAGTTGACTGTGTGGGATGAAGATTGGATCAACCCCACAGCCGAAGGAGTGCTCTACTAGGAAAAGGATAGTGAATGCTTCTCTGACTCTAACGGGGAGATGGAGAATTGGAAAAACCAGTTGCACGATTTCTCGACGCTGCGATGTCTTCGAGTCATAAGGAACTTTCGCTACATTACTTCAGAGGTAAGAGATTGTTGGAATCACGATTTCCGTTAGACCAAAACCCACAGGCATTATTCTCCGATACAATCCCCAGAGTTAGGATCCACGAGAGGCGGTTAGTCCATGTCGTGAAACACACAGAGAGTGTTGAAACCAATGTCCAAAAGTATCCCCCCCCAACGCGAGCTGGGTGAGTTTCGAACTCGAGAACTGTCGCTTTGATACCACTTGTTGGAATCACCATTGTCGTTAGACCAAAACCTGTAGGCATTAGTCTCCACTACAATCGCCAGATTTAGGATCCACGAGAGGCGGTTAGTGCATGTCACGAAACACACAGGGAGCGTTGAAACCAATGTCCAACAGAGACCTACCCTACTTTGATGGTTCTGGTAGCATTAAGGAATTTTTACAAGAATTTGAAGTCATGGTTCCCAAAGGACGAAGGCTATGGGCCCTTAAGCTAGCCATGCGTGGAACACCTGCGTGCTAGTGGGAGATGCATGAGGAGGGATTCCAGGATTGGGAGGAATGTCGAGATATGATGATCTTGCTATTTGAAGCCCCAACTAGTGGGTGGGTCAAGACATTCCTTGGATCGGAAGATCCACGTGAATATCTGTTTGCATGGGAAGAACAGTGGTGTGACAGGATGACTAAAGAGTGTGTTCACCTGTTAATTCATGCCCTAGGGCTACTTCCTTCTGCATGGTACTTAGATGCGGAGCTACATCGGCGCACCCTCCACTGGGGGACATTGAAGGAAGAGTTCCTGTGAACATTTGGGTTAGTAGGCGGGATGAAGGCGCTTGACGTAGTACTGCGGGACGTTGACACTGGGGTATGGGGTGAATCACACCTATTTATCGCATCATAAATATCCAAGTGGGAAATGTGGATACCAAGCATGGCCAACTACCATAGCCTAGCCCCAACAAAGGGTAAGGATGATCTGCAAGTTGCATCTGACTCAGAATTGGAAGGGGTGCGGACGGCTACCGGGCCGATCAGGCTGCGAATGGGTAGCAATGGGATGCACCCTACGTTGGCTAACAATCAAAATGTGAATATAGAAGGCAGATTTATAATATATTTGGTGACTCTCATAACAAGGAAGCAACTGTGTTCACTCCTCGTCCATGCAGGGTATTACAGAAAGTTTGTTTGGGAATATGCATGACTTACAGTACCTCTGAGAGACTTGATTACAGAGGGGGTCCGGTTCAGTTGGGATGACACTTGTTGGGAAACCATGTCTTTGGTTGTGAAGTAACTTAGGAACAATCCTTTTTTGGGGGATGATGCTTAGGAAGCATAGGTGTTTGACCCAAGCATAGTAGGAATGTTGAGCACACAAGAGATGCGAAAACTAGCCGTTGGCACACTAACATTTGGTGAGAAGCAAAAGTTACCATTGGAAGGCGCGGCCCCTAGCATTTAATGAGGTGGATTTTGGGGAATTATTACTGTTTATCTGATGGTAAGTTCCAGGAGAAGTTTACCCTACCGTTGGATGACCATAGGCACTATAAAAAGGGTAGAGTAGCTCAAATAAGGGATCTGCCTCACTTGCATAGCTTGTACTTCTCACATTTGTCTTGAGCGAACTTGAGCTATACAATTTTCCTGGTTTGCATTGTCCCTTTCAAGTTTGATCAGCCTAGTCCTTTTGATAGTAGCCACCCAGAGCTGGGATTCCTTTTTTGCACTAGGATGACGGCCACGAACCCTGTTGAACCCGCGGCACCAACAGAACCAGAAAATGATGACGTAATTGAGATTGGGGTTGAGGATGAAGAAGTGCTCTCTACACCAGTCATAGGGAAGGGAAAAGAGAAAGCACAGGGCTTGGGGAAGCCCCCGAAAGCTGCAAAATGGGTTGCAGGGAAGCCTAGGACTTGCCTGAGGCATGCCAAGTCTCCACGAGCAACACCTCAGGATCAGGCTGCACAGGAGGAAGCCTAGCCCGCCAATCCGATCAATTGGTTACCTCCCTTCATCTGACCACGCCAACGTTAAATGTGCACACCCAAAAAATTGGATGGTTTGATCACCTATCTGCAAACATTGCTAACCCCGAGAGAAGTCCCGGTCATCAGTGATCCTTGCGGAAAGCTCCGCGAAGTTAAATTTGATAATCATGACTTGGCGAATTATGAAGCCTTCCCTGAGCTATCCCCCATGTTATAATTCGACACAGTTTATGCAAATGATGGGGTCACAGTCATTCCTCAACGCTGGGTATGTGGATTGGCTGGATCCGAGCTTTTGACCCTACTGCGGATGCCCCATTTTGGCCATTACAACATCACGAACCGGATGGCTTGACAGTTGCTCGCCTTGATTCACGATGGCTGCTTATGAAGTCAAGACCGAGTCCCCATTGATGTTGTGTTAATTCATAGGATTACGGGCCTTCCCATGCAGGGACCACACCCTCTAGAGTGAGTGGGCAAGAGATATGAAGGCGAGACTGTTGAATTTGTGCGCCAAAAGTATATGGTGGAGCGGAATACCCGGGGTTTTATCATCAAATCCATCAGCAACCGTGCTACGGAGATGGGTACCATGTTATTATCATGCAAGCTAATGTGGAAGTTCCAGGTCACCATCGTCCCTACCTATGTCATTCGATTAGCAGGTCGGTGTGCGAAGGGGGTATGCCTCAATTGGGCCCAATATTTGTGTGATGAATTCTTGACCAACATCCGTGAATCTCAGGAACAAGGGAAGGCCTTATTTCTATTCTTGGCTACTGCTCCTTATAGCACTAGTTGCATGGGAAGCCCCTGAGGAGTCGGTCCTCCTAGAGCTCACTCCAGAAATGTGCGAAGGGGCTCGATTCGCTCATCTGTGGGACTCCAAGGATACACAATGCGTGGAAGATAACCAAGTTTTTTGGGTCCTCTTCCAGAGTAGCTTGGCCGTAGCCATCAAATATCGACCACGACTGTCCCCAACAGTGTATAATAGGTACAAAAGTATTGCCGCATTCCAGGTTACGATGCACCACATTTAGATTCGCGGCCTCAAGGGTAAAACCTAGACGTCCCTCCCATATATTGTAGAAAATGAAGACATTGACTGTATGATCGAGCTATGGCCTCCTACCTGGAAGATAGGCTTCAAAACCCCCACCAAGGAGACCGCAGGACCAAGCAAGTAAGGCCTGGATGCAGCCACGAAGAAGAATGTGCCGCAAAAAAACACCAGGGAAAAAATTTGATTCACCGCCAGAAGTAAACCTCGGAGGAACAAAATGAACAGGCGAGCCTGAAAAGGGGCCTTGAAAGAAGCAGCGCGTGCAATGGGGAGAAATGATGTGACAGTCACACTAACTGAAGAGGACCTTGAACAAATAGCAGACACCATCACAATGACCACAGAAGACAAGTGGGTAGCCCTAGAGGAACACCAGAAGGCTACAATTGACACCCTCCAGGATGAGCTCCATACCCTATAGTTAAAGAAAAACACACTACATGCCAGTGTGACTCAGGTACGATCTCCCTTGATAACCAGCCATACAGTTCTCGCTATGAAGGAAAGCCATCTCTGTGCCATACCTAGCGCTACCCTCGCGATTAGTCTGCCTGATTAAGCAATCCAACTCCATGCAGAAACAGGGGTGCAGCTGAATCTAGCCACGCTGCCCCACGATGCATTATATGGCATCCACACCACTATGTTTCAGGAGATTCGCCATCGGGACCAGCAGGTGCACCACAACTCAGGGTGGCCGAGCAGACCATCGCGTAGTAGAATGCTGAAGTACTCTGCGCTATCACACAACAGGTGAAGCTCGAAACATTGATCCACCAGCTTTGCACAGAGGTTGCATATTTGATCTTGGCTGCAGCCACCCCCCGGGCTAAATTTGAAGGGTTTTTCGTAGCATTGAAGGCATATAGGATGGAGATGTAGGTCATGAAGATGTAGCTAGAGTAGCAAATCACCAACTTACAGGCCAAGTTGTAGCCCGAAACACCTCCAGAGGTACAAGCCCAACGCGCTGCGCTAGTGACCGAGGCTACCAACACCATTATAGGACAGATCGCTCAGGGCACTTGGTTACTCGAGGACACCAGGCAGCTTTGGACCAAGATCCAGCGTGATCTGGTCCTCCAGAGAATCAATCAGGACTTGCGGCAGAAGGAAGAAGCTTTAGATCAGGTTGAGGCTACATTGCCCTCCTTAGTCCCTGCAAAGCGTATGGCATGATTAAAGACTAGCAATGTGCTCAAAGATGAGATTGAGGAACTCCGGTGCAAGAAGCATGCCATCGCAGAATGATTGAAGCCTTGGGCTGACGCAGGCCTTCAGCTATCACAGGATACCGATGTTGCGGTCAAACGACTGAATTAGACACTGGGGAGTGTCACCATGGCAATTGAAGGACCGACATCCCAGAAGCTTGTGGATATTGCAAGTGCTGCCCCCGCTGATTGTCACCATCAATACATTGTGCGCACAAGTGGATACCACACCACTGCAGTGACTCGGGACGAGTCACAAGATTGTGTTGGGGGACTGTTGGAATAGGGTCTCTTGCAAGCTACGAAACTGGTCCAGTTTGTATATTTTTTATTATATTTAGTCTAATGCAGGGGTTTTGGGGTGGGTCAAAGCCCCTAATGCATTGTAATTGGGTCAAGGGTAGACCAAGAGTCCGCAAACCATGGTTTGTAGACCATTGGATGCGTAGGCTAAAATAGTATAAGTAGTTGAACCTTTTTGAGTTGTAAGACAAACTAAGAATGAAAAGAGATTGATGCTAAGTGTGAATCAATAGATCTGGTTAGGGTTGTTGGGTAAGGACTTATGTTGTTGTGTGCGCAAAGGGCCTCTTTCCTGTTGTGTGCGGACCCTACTGCTATGTGCGCAGGTTTGGTTTTGGGTTATTGTAAGTAGATTTGAAGGATTAATGAATGCGGAAGTATTGTTGAATATCTGAATCCATTGGAATTGCTGTGATATGAATATGTGATGTTTTATTACTTAATATATGCTGCTGTATTATTGATTTAAGCTGCAAACATACTTGTGTTACTTATTTATGCTGCGTTCTAGATTTGTTTTGTTTCACTTCATGCAAGAATATATGGAATATCTGCATTATAATTATGTGAGTTCATGATCTATTGATTTCCACTTAGCATGAATCTATTTTCATTCTTAGTCTGTCTTACAACTAAAAAATGTTCAACTACTTATACTATTTTAGCCTACGCATCCAATGGTACTCTTGGTCTACCCTTGACCCAATTACAATGCATTAGGGGTTTTGACCCACCCTAAAACCCTTGCGTTAGACTAAATATAATAAAAAATATACAAAATGGACCAGTTTCGCAGCTTGCAAGAGACCTTGTTCCAATAGTCCCCATTGCTGTTGCACACATGGTTGCAAAGGGAATATGCAGATATAGGCTCTATGATACAAGATTTGGTCACTCTAAGGTTGACCGCAACTTTTCTTGACTAACCTACCCTCTCCTAGGGTGTGGAAACCTGGTTCCAGCACCCACCCATACTACTTCGGGTGAGACTTGGCTTGTGCAAGGAGGTCATTTCCGAAAGGGCTAGTAGTATAGGGGTTTATTGGAAAAACTTGAACATCTGAACTTGGGTCAGGAACCCTCGAGCCAACAATATTTATGGATTCAAGATGGTCATGGGTGTGAGATCTTCTCTAGGAGATCTCCAAGGAGTTGCATTTCAACATCCCATGAAATGCAAAAGGAGAAATCTATTTTGTGAAGATGGTAGTCTTCATTGGAAGAATACCAAGATAGAGCATGATGGGAGGCACCCACATTTGGATGAATGGGTGTGGAAGAGGTTGGTAAGATACTTGAAAATATATGATATTGGGTAGTAGGAGGCTTGGCTGCATTGGCTACTCTTAAAAGAGTTTGGTCATCATGTGACATATCCTCTTTCTAAAGGTATGTGGGAGGAGAAAGTTTGGCAGGATACTTGCATCATAGGGCAGCAATGAGTATGGATGCATTACATTGATATGACATTATTCATATCAATCATTATTTTTTCATCAGATGATTTTTATGATGGAAGTATTAGGAGGTAGAAATTTTTTTTTTTGCTTTGGGTGTTCTTGGGGGAGCATGGACATATTTTCTCTCATACTTTACATGATGTTACAGGAGTGGCATATGGCAATATTATGGTGCAAAGGGGCTACTATTTATCCTTGGTTGACTAGGAGATACTTCCACTTTGGAAGAAACTTCTTACATATAGCAGCATTGTGGGAGATGTCTTTGATAAGGAGCATGTCAAAAAACGGAGTTATGAGTTGGCAGGAGCCTATTTACATAGGCCAACAACGTTGTCACTTTGGAGCTTAGGCTTATTGATGCAGTGTCCCCAGGATCACTTCACATTTGATGCACTTGGTGGACAAGAAGGAGGTGAGAGATATGGAGTAGTGGATGGAGACATCTATTACTGTGATATGTTCTTCTTGACTTGGTTTTCCAAGCATAAGAAGGAGGATCCTCATGCAACATATGATTCATTTCTCTTCATGGGAGTATGTCATATCACTATGGAGGGCCTATTCATGTATCTATGCAACATCTTACTTTCAGCTCTTGGTAATAATATTGGTTTTGCATCTATTGATTATCTAAAATAATATTTGCATTCTCTTACCATTTCTATGCAGTGCATTGCTCCACAAGAGGGCAAGCTTCTCTTTGGGATCCATGGTAAACTTTGGGCCAAATTATATGATGGAGAAAACCATGTTCTATGTGGCCTTGGGCAAGTGTTTGGTTATTTCTTGTATGATCAGTTGGTACACTCAGCCATTTACTATTCAGTGGTAGATTTGATGACACATACAACTAGCAATTTGTTAAGAAACTACTTGCCATGTTATTTTATGGAACAACAGCTAGAAAAACTGCGTTGTGGCCATTTGGGAAATTGTTGGTACCTTCCAACACCAAATGAAACCTTCAGTATTTCACTCATTCTGATGCTGATCATGATTTCATTTGCTGATATTATTCTTATTTTTATTGGGAGCATGATTGGGGGAGAGACACAGTGGTTGGATGTGTCCTTGGGGGAAGAGGATTCCCACACTTTTTGCATTACATGTTCTAATGGGAGCATGGGAGATGATATGGCCACTACAGTAAAACATTTTTTCCTTTATGAGGTGGGCCATAGGATTGATTGGATGCCATATGATGATCAAGACCTATTCATCATATATCGTATGGTTTGGGCCAGCTTAATTCACAACATTGGAGAGGAGATCTTTGGAGATCTTGTCTTCATATTTCCACTTGAGGGAAAAATTATTGAAGCCAAAGATCAGTAGATACTCTAAAATTATCATAAGTGGAGATGAGGACAGTGTGGGGTAGGCTAATTTTTCTACCATGTTCAGATTTTCAGCCCACCTACTTTGCAGGAGCCAAAGGTGGAGGAGGATTTTCAGGAGTTTCCATGTTGGGAGGTAGCTCATTTTATATGGATGATAGCTTGGGGATGGAGGATCCACATGGGAATGATGATTCCCAATACATTTCAGATCCCATAACTCAAAGGGACCTCTGGACAACACCTTATTGCCTCCTTGAGTACTCTACTTGTTCATGATGATAACTGTTCAACTAGCTTTTGGGAGGGGCAATATGGAGATTTATTGATGAGACATCATATCATTCCTTGGAGGAGCATATCATTAGTGGGTGATACAGTAGGAGGAGGGGAGACTTCTCAGTTCTATCCTTGAATTTTCTTGAGGAAAAGCAACATATGGGAGGGGAGGACTGTAATATTCCAAATTTACCATGCAACTAATTGGAATATTGATTTTTGTTTTTATCACCTAGCAGTTGAATAAATGGGTAACGAGGCCCATGCATAGTACAAATATGAATAAAATCCCTCATAATGTGAAAAGGTATCATCATAGGAGCTAGATTTCACACACTCATGTGTGAAAGAGGTCAATTACATGTAGACAAGGTCAAGTTTGACCAAGTCAACAACGCTGGGATAGGAGGTGGAGATAATATTTGGAGATAGCACAGAGATAGTGGGAGGAAGATTCCTTGGTGGAGGAAAACCTAATGAGTGGGACCCAAGATGAGAAGGATTAAAATTGTATAAAATTAGGGCAAGGCAGCCATAGCAAGACATGTTATGGATTATTGATATTGTCGTCTGCATGACTATTCTGCTTTCTTCAACTGTTTAGTTGAGATTGTTGTTTTGTTTAGCACAAGGAATTATTGTTTAGGAATTTATTATCCTTTCAAGAGAGGCCTCTTAAAGGAGCTTTTAATTCATTTCTCTACATTTAGGCTTGAGGCCAAGCATTCTCCTTCAGCTACAGTGTTATTTCTGCTGAAGTATAACGTTATGTTGCAGGGTGTTGCAGTGGGGGTTCACAACACCACTTCCAGAGCTTATTTTTCAGAGGAGGAAGCTTTCCTTCCTTTGGGAGATCAGTAAAGAAGAATTTGGAGCATATTTGAGATCTTGGCACTTGGCCAACATATTTTCCTTTCTCCTACAACGCATTCCTTCTCCTTGACTGCGTTATTTCCAGTGTGCATTTGCAGTGAGGGTTGCAGGTTTGTTGGAGGGTGAGATCTTCAGTGTTAGGATAAGCCTTTCACTTGGAAGATCCAATGGAGGAGGTATAATTATTCAGCTTATGCATCATATTCAGCCATTTCCATCCAGTTCTTGAGTTGTAGCTACTACTTAGTCCTAGGATTGCAACTTAGGCATTTTTTCCATTTTGCGTATTTCAGGAAATCCTTCTAGGATTGTCATGGAATTGTCTTTGGGGGTTTAGATATTTGCTCCCCACATTGTATGAGCTGTATATTTCCATATCTATGTATTGAAATACTCCAGCAACAGTTTTCTCTAATAAAATTGGGCTGTCATAGCCTTGGGCATTATTGGTGTAGTAGTGGTCTTCATATTTATGAACATGTTCCCTTGAGGTTGTTTTGCCTATCTTGAGTGATCATTTCCTCAAGGACTTGTATACATTTTTCTGTTATAATCTTAATATGATGGCTATATGGTTCTTCTTAGATTTTATGTGTTGATGTATCATTTCTCTTTCATTATTGTGTTCATATATTGCTGCATCCCCATTTTGGGATATTACATAGCATCTATGAATGAAGAAATGGATCAAATTGAGAAGAATGATATTTGGGAATTGGTTCCACAACAAAAGGATAAATTTTTTATTGGAACTAAATGGGTCTTCAGAAATAAACTTAATGAGGATGGACAAGTTACCATGAATAAGGAAAGATTAGTCTGCAAAGGATATGCACAAGTTGAAGGAATTCATTTTGAAGAAATGTTTTCTCCCATTTCCAGAATGGAAGCTATCAAAATATTTCTTGCTTATGCATTGTCGAGAAAAATTAAGGCCTGCCAAATGGATGTTAGTCTAGCCTTTATAAATGGTGAATTGGAAGAAGAAGTTTACATTGAAAAACCTGACGACTTTCTTCTCTCTGAAAATGAAGACTATGTCTACAGATTAAAGAAGGCACTATATGGTCTCAAGAAATCTCCTAGAGCTTGGTATGCTCATCTTTATGGATATATACATCAAAAATGATTCAAGAAAGGAAGTGCCGACAACAATATCTATGTGAAAGTGGATCAAGATAACCTAACAAGTATCGAGGTATATGTAGACGATATAAATTTTGGAAGCAATGATGACATATTAAGTAAAAAATTTTCCACAAAGATGCAAAGTGAGTTTGAAATGTCTGTACTTGGTGAGTCGACATACTTTTTAGGGCTTCAGATATCTCAACAGGATAAAGGAATATTTATATATCAAACCAAGTACATTAAGGAAATGCTCAAGAAATTCAAGATGGAAGATTGCAAGTCTGTCCTTACCCCAATGGTAACAGGTTGCAAGTTAAGTTTAGATCATTCGTCAAAGGATGTGGAGCAGAGGTTCTACAGATCTATGATTGGAAGTATTCTATATGTGACAGCTTCTCGGTCAGATGTAATGTAGGCAGCTGGATAAGTAGCAAGATTCCAAGCAGCACCAAAAGAATCTCATATTATTGCCGTCAAAATAATTTTCCAATATCTTAAGGGCACAACATAATATGGTTTATGATATTCCAAATGAAATAATCTAGTTATCCAAGCTTATACAAATGAAAATTGGGCAGGACGTGTTGATGATCGAAAGAGTACCAGTGGAGCAACATTTTATCTAGGTGGTTGCCTTGTTTCATGGTTAAGTAAAACACAGTCTTCAATCTCGTTATCCCCAATAGAAGCATAATATATTGCGACACTAACCTTTTGTACTCAAGTTCTCCAGATGAATAAAAGTTTGCAAGATCTTCAAGTCAATTTTGACGAGCATATTTCCATATTTTGTGATAACACCAGTCCCACTAGTATCTCCAAGAATTCTATTATGCATTCCAAAACAAAGCACATTCCGATCAAATGTCATTTTGTTAGAGAGAAGGTCACCAAAAACAATACCAAGCTTGAATATGTTGGCACAAAGGAAAAAATTGCTCACATATTTACCAAACCATTACCTCGTGAAGCATTTGATTATCTTCACCTAACGCTTGGGTTTCTCCCAAGTTCTCATTAGACTCTTTCTCTTATCCAACTAAGTAAAAAAAAAGGGGGGAGTTGAGGTGTGTATAGGTCCGTAGTATGATATTTGTTAGGGTGAGTTACCCTTTTCCATTGATGACAAAGGGGGAGAGAATGTTGTAGGAAGAGGTGTCATGATCATAGGGGGAGTACTTTTGTTTCCGTTAATGCCAAAGGGGGAGATTGTTGATCAATATTTGTCATTGATGTCAACCCAAGCAGCACCAGGGGCTACCCCGATCTTGCATAGAAATTTTTACTTGACAACTTAATCTATTCCGAGTCAAGGATATTTTGGATGGTTTCTACTTGTTGAGATGTTTCCATTAATATATGGCATGGCACGTAATTCCTCACGGTTTGAGAGATATTTGTGTAAGTTAGTAACCCCAGTTAGTGGGCTAAAATCCCATGGGGTTTGGCATGACACTAATCATTGGTTGTGGTCATTGAATTGTCAACAATTAATAATTTTTTAAGCTCCTAAAATCCCTCCAATTTTCACTTGTTGAAGACCCTCTCAACCTAAGCATTTATAAATTGTGACCCTCATATCCTCCTCATGTAAGGATTTTTCTACTGATAACAGGTCATTTTGGGATTTTAGCTATAATTTTTTTTTGCGAAGCTTCAAATGTTGAAACAAAAAACCCATTTGGGCGAAATCCTAGGGAAGCGTGTGTCAGATTTGCTCCCAATTTCACCACACAATCAATTGTCAATACCTATCAAGGTTAAGAGCAGCTAGAGCAACGTTAGAACAAAAAATTCCAAGAGAGCTAAATCACACAAGGTCTAAGACTAGGAGATGGTAGAAACATAGAAATTCATATTCTCGCAACCATCCCCCATCATCATCATCTAACATCATGAGTATTACTGGATTTCATACCATATACTCGACGAGTACTTTTACTCCATGAAACATTTGTAGGAACCATGACCATGATATAGAATAATTCCCTATGTTACGAACATTTTGACACCTCTTCATCCCACAAAATCTTCAAATAAAGAAAGATACATGTACCTCTCGTATGCGCCCAAGAGAGCATGAATCTCCTCTGGCTAAAAAATAAACAAACATTACGAAAATTATTCCGCCATTTAATGCTGACGACACACAACACGATATACGATTAATCTCATCATGCATGGGAACCTTTACTCATGTTGTATACTCATCATTCCTTGGTGTCGAGACCAATGAAACTACCACAGCGGTACTATTACCTTTGACGGTGCAAATCCAACTCGTCTGCAACCTGTCAACCTCATATGGTTCTACGACATCAACCACAAAATCATATTCGTGTCTATCGACCAGCACTATTAGGCCCGAACCAATTCATCACGGCCTCGTACAAAACAATTACCCCTTAGGCATAATATTTCACTATGATGAGGATATATTAGAGGCCATTTTTGAACCATATTATACGTGGAACGCAATGCATCAACACTCATTTTCTCTTCCAGAAAAAGCATTCGTGCTTAGAAGTGCAAAAAGACAAGATATTTGTTCCATTGAATCAAAAGAATTCCTTCCACAAGGGAAGGTATATTTGTTCAAGAACACTATCCCAACACCCTACACATTTGAGGAAGGAAATATGTCAAATATTTTACCAACCGTTAAGGTGAATATCTCGAAAAAACTAGGCAAAATTGAAGAAATCTCGCTGGGGGTAGCATGCTCCCTAGAAGAAGTAACTGCGTACATGAACCTATTACAAGCGTATAGGGATATCTTCACTTGTGATTATTCATAAATTCCAGTGTTAAGCCCCACTATTGTAGATAATCACATTGACACATAGTTTGATGTATCACCCATTTTCCAAAAACAACGTTAGTTACACCCATCTAAAGTAGAAGTGATCAAAAAAGAGATAGAAAAGTTGCATAAAGTTGGATTCATCTATCCAATCACTTATACGTCTTGGGTTTCTAACCCTATAACCATCATGAAGGAACATGGTACCATTTGAGTCTGTATAGATTTTTGAGACTTAAACAAAGCTTGTCGCAAAGACAAATACCCAACTCCTTTGATGGACCAAGTCATTGATGCTTGCAACGGTCGTGAGGCCTTGTCCTTCATGGATGGATTGTCAGGGTACAATAAAATTGAGATCCAATATACGGATCAATATAATACTGCATTCACCACCCCTTAGGGAAAATTTTCATATTAGGTTATGCCATTCGGTCTTAAAAATGCTAGAGCCACCTTTCAGTGGGTCATGAACTATATCTTCCACGACTTGGATCATCGCATCTTAGCCTACTTGGACAACCTCACAGTATGATCCAAGAAACAAGTTGACCATTTGGAAGATTTGTGTTTGGTATTTCAACTATGCCGACAATACAACCTACTCTTGAACCCTCTTAAGTGTGTCTTCTGCATTAATGAAGGTGGAATGTTAGGATTCATAGTATCCCAATAAGGAATTAAATTTGACCCCCTCAAGGTCCAAGAAATAAAAGAGGTACCACCACACAAAACACTAAATCAACTTCAGAGTCTACAGGGAAAAGGAAACTTCTTACATCACTTTGTCCCTGACTATGCCACTTGCGCACAAGGATTCCTACATTTTCTCCATCAGGACATTCCGTTCAAATGGGATGATCAGGCTCACAAGTCATTTGAGGCACCTAAAGATGCCTTGTATTCATCCCCCTTGATCATCCCACCTAATTATGACAAATATTACACCTTATCCTATCTTCATAAGATACATCCATAACTAGGGTGTTAGCCCAAAACGGACTCGACAAAAAAGATAACATAATTTATTACATCAGTAAGAACCTATCCGAGCCTACCTTGAGGTATGCGACAAAATAAAAAACATCCCTATCCTAGTACACACAGTAAAAAATCTTCAACATTACATCATCCTAAGGACCATAACAGCCATAGAAACTATCAACCCCATGCGATATTTTCTAACCCGCCGTATGATGAACCATAAGTATGCATGACGGATAATTATACTGCAGGAATTCAACCTACATTTCAGCTCCCCCAAAAGCAAGAAAGCACTCATCCTAACCAAGTTCATCACCGATCTTCTAATGAGACCCAAGGATCCCTAGTTAATGACTCACTACCTGATGAACATTTATTCTTAGTGACGACAGAGGACCCTTGGTACGATGGCATTCTTCTATTTTTGCGAACCAAAAAATTCAATCACAACTCATCCGTGATGACTGAAGGTGGATACGCCATCAGGCCCACCGATATCTTCTAATGGGGGATGTCCTTTATTGAAGAGGCATTGAAACCATTTTATGTTGATGCCTCAATAATGACCAAGCTGAGCATGGCCTAAATGATTTCCATAGTGGGGCTTGCACCAACCATCTATCTCGGATGGACACCACCCAAAAATTCTTACGTGCTGATTATTTATGGCCCACCCTATTCCACGATTGCATATAAGTAGTCAAAAGGTGCAGACAATGCCAACACTACGTTAAAAAGGCAAGAGTCCCTCCAACTCCCTTGCACCTGGTAATTGTAGCAGGCCCCTTTTTTAAATGGGGCATCGAATTTATGACTTGCAACCCCACATCGTCTCACAAAAAAAAATACATCATCGTAGCCATAGAATATTTCACCAAATGGGAAGAAGCCATGCCCACATACGATAACATTGTAGAAACTGCAGCTTAGTTTTTCTTCGACCATGTCATCGGACGATTCAGTGTACCTAAGGAGTTAGTCTCTGACCATGGAAAGCATTTTGAGAATGAAATATTCCAAGAGCTATCCAATCACCCTGGATTCACACATGATTTCACGTCACCATACTACCTCATGTCCAATGGTTAGGTAGAAGCTGTAACCAAAGTACTCAAAATAATGTTACATCGTATGGTAAATGTTGATCAACGGTTGTCATTGATGTCAACCCAAGCAGCACTAGGGGCTACCCCAATATTGCATGGGAATTTTTACCTTTAAAATTACTATATTATGGGTCAAGAATTATTTTTAAGGTTTCTACTTGTCGAGATGTTTCCGTTGATATATGGTACGCCACGTAATTCTTCACGGTTTGAGAGATATTCATGTTTGAAGTTTGTAACCCCAGTTAGTGGGATGAAACCCGATGGGGTTGTGGCATGGGTCATTGAAAATAAATAATTAATGATATTTAAGCTCCTAAAATCCCTCCCACGTTCACTTGTTGAATCCCCTCTCAACCTAAGCATTTATATAAATTGTGATCCTCATATCCCCCTTATGTAGGGATTTTGCTACCGGAAACAGGTCATCGTGGAATTTTTTCTCTAAATTTTTTTCTACGAAGGTTCAAAAGCTGAAATTGTTATTAGTCTAAGATGAAATCCTGATGAAGCTCTTGTAAAAAGTTCAGATCAGGGTGCCTAATATTTTCAGAGATACTATTTGTGGAAGTTAGTGTTTTTGTAGGCTCATAAACTTCATCTCAAAGAAGTGACCTTGGGAAAATCATCATAACTCTCTCTCTGAGTATCGGATTGGAATTATGTAAAAATTGAAAGATAGTGCATAGACTATAGTTTTTTCTATATCAATTTCAGAGCTGAATGAATAAACGGTGACACGTGGCACATCGTATAAGTTTGCTCTACCGAAATAGTCCATAATTAGGTCCTTGTGAGAGATTGGGCATAAATCTCTCTTAACGAATCCAAATTGGATCAGAACTGTGGCATTGGAAAGAAGACTCAGAGTAATACTATAGAGTGGAAAATAACATATTGGGGAGCTGAAATAACAGAGATACATCGAAATCCTAAAAGTTAAGAAAAAGCTAGATCATGTGTTGTCAAGGGTTGCAAAGGACCAGACTTTCTAGGGCAGCAAAGCAAAGAAAAGTGTAGCAGAGAGTAGCATGACAAGAGCATAAATCAAGGTGAAAAAAACATGAAGAAGTTAGAACATGAAGTCTTCAAGTGGGCAACACTGCATACAGTCATTGTAAAGGTATCTTGTACTAAATCATTATAAATGCATCATTGTAAAAATTGTACAAGTGTCTATCTGCCAAGAGTTGAAGAGGTGGTGTCGAGAGGTCTAGGATAATCATTAGGTGGTTGTGTCATAGTTGGGGTTATGGTTTAGTGTGTCTTCTTCTTCTACAACATTCTATATAATTGTAAAGTGGACCATTTTACCTGGTACAGGAGTCCATTCTTGTTTTATTCTTCTATAGGGTGGTAGGGTGGTGCTAGGTTGGTGCATGAAGTCACCAATAGGTTCAAGCCTGTGAAAAAATTATGGTGGTAGGGTGAGTTGTATCTCATTGGGTGTTGGGGAATCCGTTCAGTTGACTACTGAAGAATCTCGGGCGTTGGAGCGTCCAGACAGTGGAAGCTGGAGAAGAATGCTTTTCTAGATTCTAGGAAGTTGGAGATTTATTTTCAATTGGAGTTGAATATTAAAGAATTATTAGAAAATAATTCAGGTGGTTTTTGTCTCGGAGAGGGTTTCCACCTTAAAAACTATGTGCATTTTTGTTCCTTTTTTTTACTGCTATCACTCTACAAACACTGATAATAATTGAAGATTAACCATATCCATTCCAATACACTTGAAAAAAAATTTCGAGGTCTCAAAATTGAAGTTGAAGAACACAAATTTATTGAAGAGTCACTTCAAAATAAGTTGGAAGAAAGCAACCAAGAAAGGGAAGCATTAGAAGCCGAAGTAGTCTCGCTGCGTAAGGAAGTGAAGAAGGGAAAAACTATCCAAAATTATGCCAACAGCTCAAGAGAATTGGAAGAACTCATTAACAATCAATGATCTTACAATGAAATAACTGGCCTCAGTTACAAAGAAGACGAAACAAGACCTTCTACAACAAAATACAATGAACCTATGAGATCTGACATGCATGTAGACTTCATTGGAAAAGATTTGCAAGAACGTCCTTGGAAGACGTTTCCTCGACGAATATTTCCATCCAGGTACCAACATATTTTTCATGGCTATTGTTATTCATGTGGAAAATTTGGTCATAAAGTTGTAGAATGTTGCACGTACCCTAGGAAATAGTACAATTCCAGGAGATCTATCAAATATGAACCTCCCAGGGCTCAACGAAACATCAAAAGATTTGATCATTTAAGAAATAATATGGAATATTACAAATGTCAGAACTTTGGACACATAGCCAGAGACTTCAGACTTGAAAATCATCCAGAAGAATCTTCGAAGCCACAGAACGAACAAACATGGAAGAAGAGGAAGAATGATAATTGTGCTCTCACTCTCAAGGCTCAAAACAACAAAGATGTGTGGTATGTTGATAGCGGTTGCTCAACGCATATGACTGGAGATAGAAAGAAATTTGTATCTCTGAAAGAGAAGAAGGATGGAACCGTGTCCTTTGGAAATGATGGATCTTCAAATGTTATAGGATCCACTACCGTTACTCTCGAAAGAAAAGATGCTCTAGCCAAGAATGTTCTATTGGTTGAAAACATGAATCACAATCTTCTCAGTGTTGGAAAAATGTGTGATCAAGGACACACAATACTATTCAACTCCATAAAATGTGAAATCGGGGAAAGGCGGTATGGTGAAATTGTGGCTACGGAAAGTCAAGCTCCAAATGACATATATGTTACGGATGAGCTTAACTAAAGCACATCTAATAGCTAAAGAGGATGATATAATATTTGGTATCAATGATGATCGACTAAGTAAGAAATTTTCTACAAAGATGCAAAGTGAGTTTGATATGTCTTTACTTGTTGAGCTAACATACTTCTTAGGGCTTTAAATATCTTAGCAAGAGAAAGGAATATTTATATGTCAAGCCAAGTACATCAAGGAAATGCTCAAGAAATTCAAAATGGAATATTGCAAACTCATCCTTACTCTGATGGTAACAGGTTGCAAATTGAGCATAGACGACTCATCTAAGGATGTGGATCAGAGGTTGTACAGATCTTATTGGTAGTCTTCTATATGTAATAGCCTCTCGGCCAGATATTATGCAAGTAGCTGGACAAGTAGCAAGATTCCAAGTAGCACCAAAATAATCACATATTATTGTCGTAAAAAGAATTCTTCGATATCTAAAGGGCACAGAAGAATATGTCTTGTGGTATCCGAAGGGTAACAATCTCATTATTCAAGCCTTTACAGATGCAGATTAGGCAAGAAGCATTGATGATCATAAGAGTACTAGTGGAGCAACATTCTATCTAGGTGGTTGTCTTGTATCATGGTTGAGCAAAAAGAAAACTTCAATCTCGTTATCTACAACGGATGTAGAATACATTGCAGCAGCATCATGTTGTACTCAATTCCTTTGGATGAAACATGTTGAATCTTTAATTAAACTGAGAGGGTGGGGGGGGGGTGAATTAGTTTAATACATACATAAGACTTTTAAAATTTTCACCAAAATTATTTACAGCTTAATATGTGAACAATCTTAAAATGTTGCAGCCAATATTAATTTAATGTGACACCATACTTATGTTGAGAGCAGCAAGAAATTAAGTAGATTGAAAGAATCACATCAACACATAAGAAAAAAACATAGAGACAACAGATGTAAGTGGAAACCCATAAAGGGAGAAAACCACATCTTATTATTGTTGTGATGCAAAGGCAAGCTCCAACTCCCTCTCACCACTGTTTTTCTGCAGGCACCAACCTACAGGAGGCTCCAACCTCAGTGCTGTGGCTACAACTTTTGAGAAGCACCCCTTCCCTTCAATTTTTTGCGAGGCACCAACCTACGGGGGGAGGCTCAACCTCAGTCAGCTACAACTGACAGCTATCAAGCTGCAACTTGATAGGGAAGTTCCAACTTCCTCAATTTATCAAACTAAATTTTTGTTGATTTACCTCAGATATCAGCTCTGTTTTGTAGCTTCTCTTTCTGCTCTTATTTTCTTCATCTTCTCTGCCTCACTCTTCTGTACTCTGCCTTCTCTATATTTACTCTCTCTAGCCTCTTTTTGCATATCAAGATGATATTATTTATAGAGTTCTTCACATGACTGTTTGTATTTCACAAAGAATTTGGAGTGAACAGTCATGATTCTTTGGCTTCTTTCTTCTCATTCCTTTTATTAGCTTATTCAATAAACATAACTGTAGGTGCTTATTTTAATATTATAGTGGGATATTTGCTCTCTTCCAGAGACTTTCCAATGCATCACAAACAATATAAACCAATTAAAATATTACATTTAATTACAATGAGAGCTCCAGCTCACTCATACAGCCTTTTGGATCGCTGCGCATTTGACTTTTCTTTGACTGTGTTGGTCCCTTTCTCTCCTTTGTATGCCTTTCTGTTTATGGTTGCTACGTAACTCCTGAATTTATGAGCTGCATTTATATTTATATTTTTATATCAGCGCTTTATATATATATGAAACTGCTGACTGTAATTTTGGAAAAATTCCAACGCTCTGTACGTAGCAAGTGTCTTGTTGATGTGGCGAGTTCCACAAGCAGAACAGACATACATCCCAATTGTTTTAAATAAAGAATCGCCCTCCACTTTGAGCTGAAGCCCGTGGGTCCACAGACCACGCGGCATATTTCAATATAATCGCCGCAACATTTTATAACAGCGCCTTATATATATATATATATCATAATTTCAATTCTTGGCGAGCTTATATAAAGTTTTAACATATACACTACCACTTCCACTATAATCAATAGAATGTCATATATACGAGCCCACTTGCCACGCTTTCCGATGCTATACTTGACTTCTTCCGATTGCGATTGATCGCAATCACAATTTCCATTTGAATGTACCAACATTCCAATATTCCAAAGCTCCGATTGTGATTAATCATTGCAAATTCACAGTTGTGTCGATATTAAGAATGCTCATAATCTCCATTCAGAATTGTCCGTGCAATATAATGGGACTTAAAATGCATTTTGAATCATAATTAACATATTAGGTCTACGGTCTTCAATATTGTCTGCAACTGCATTGCATGTTCCGTCTGTACTTAAATCAGATGGAATTAGGAAGGTCCCAACCATATAAGGTACTTGAGTTCTGATAATAAAGCACTCCATATCATTATATTATGCTGAACCTTTGTGTATAAGGCACAGTGTTAATGCGCTGTATGTATACTCCTGCGTGGGTAACGATTCCCGGAATGAGATTTGTATATATATATATACTTTGCTGCTTTGGGTTATACGATTCCCGGAATTTCTTTTATGTATCCTTCCGCCTGGGGTTAAGCGATTCCCAGAATTTTTTGTGCGTCTGCTGTGCTAACGCCTCTGCCGCTCGACCGCTTCACTGCCTCTATATTTGCTGCCTCTATCTCCACTGCTCGACCGTTTCACTGCATCCATATTCGCTGCTTCTGCCTCCACTGCTCGACCGTTTCACTCTGCCTCTGTATTTGACTGTTACGCTTTAGAAGTGTTCTTCCGCCTGTCTCCTTTGCCTATTTCTGCTTCAGCGCTGCTCGACCTCTGCCTCTACCTTCTGCTGTACATATTCCTTGCTGCTGTTCTTTGCTTTCTTTGCCATCAATGACAATATTTCTAACAGTCTCCCCCTTTGGCATTGATGGCAATACACTTCCTCTGTTTTCCTGTTAGAATCCTTTCTTCTGTTGCTTGCTCTTCCTCCCCCTTTGACATCAATGGCAAAGGATGGTGCATCATTTCTCCGTATAGGCTCTGTCGTTGCATTTTTTTTCTTTGATTTGTGTTTAGACGACCATTTTTTGTCTTTGTACCCTGCTGCTCCAGACTGTTGTACAAGACTTGTTGAGAGAACACTTTAAGGATTATTGAACTTGAATATACGTTTTGTCTATGTCTGATATAGTGAGCCAATATATGTTTTATAGCTGTGTTTCATCTGTAGTGCCTGTTGTTTGTAATCTGTGCTAGATTGCAGACAGGGATGATGCATTTAACGACTGAAAGGTCCTTGTTTCTGTTGTAAACAATGAATCAAACCAGAGCTTACAACTCATTGTAAGAATGGGCAATATATTTCAATATTAGAAGCCAACTGACTTTCCTTTTTGTATAATGTGTTTTCAAAACAAACCCTTCAATGTTTTGGTCAATTTTACTTATCAACCATGCAGTTTTATTTAGATGGTAATCACAATTATTCCTTTATTCTTCAGATATTTTGACTGTTCTATCAGAGTGAATTTCCGCAAAAGAATATTCAAGATATTTGATTGAAAACTCAGCAAACAGCCTTCGCACAGTTTTGTAACTGATATTAAACAAAAACTTTGGAGATATACATGTTTCGGCTTCAGGAAGGCATGCAATTATATATATAGAAGAAGATATTGCTTCAACGCTCAATATACTAATTTAGGTGTAAGCAAGTTAATGTTATTTTTGCTCTGCTACTGACCTTGTTCATGCTGAATGCTGATAATACTGAGAATATTATCTTATATCTCTTTGATCCTGTGGACCTGTTTTATGCTTCCCTTGCTTGTTGATTTCCTTTAGGAATGATATTTTCGTTTCTGTTCTCCCCCTGAGACTGTGCTTTCTCTTCATATTAGAGAGTAGTATTTGCAGATACTACCCCTAATTTATCTCTCAAATATTGAAATGATTCTCTAGCAAGAGGTTTGGTAAATATATCAGTTGTCTGTTCTTTTGTTGGCACATACTCCAGCTTTACTATCTTCTGAGCCACTTGTTCTCGGAGAAAATGATACTTGATTGGGATATGCTTAGTTTTTGAGTGAAGCACAGGATTTTTTGATATACTTATAGCGCTTTTATTATCACATTTGATTGAGATAGGTTCATTAATGCTTACCTTCATGTCTTGAAGAGTCTGCTTCATCCACATGACTTGTGTACAACATGCTGTTGCTGCTATATATTCTGCTTCAGCTGTAGACAGGGAGATAGATGTTTGTTTCTTGCTTAACCATGCCACCAGACTTTCTCCTAAATTGAATGCACCTCCACTTGTACTCTTTCTATCATCCACACAGCTGGCCCAATCTGCATCTGTGTATGCTGTCAAGGTGAAGCTTTTGCCTTTAGGATACCAAAGTCCATATTGTGTTGTTCCTTGTAGATATATGAATATTCTTTTGACTGCAAGAAGGTGATTTTGTTTAGGCGCTGCTTGATATCTAGCCACTAGTCCTACTGCTAGCATGATGTATGGTCTTGATGCTGTCAAATACAGCAGGCTTCCTATCATGGATCTATAGAGTTTTTGATCAACATCTACAGATCCATCATCAACACACAGCTTGCATCCCGTGATCATGGGAGTTGTCACAGGTTTGCAGTCCTCCATTTTGAATTTTTTCAGCATTTCTTTTAAGTATTTTTCTTGAGAGATGAATGTACCTTTGTTATTTTGCTAAATTTACAGTCCCAGGTAGAAACTGAGCTCTCCAATCATCGACATTTCAAAGTCTGTTTTCATTTCATCAGCAAACCCTTTTGCTAGTTCTTCTTTGTTGCTTCCAAACATAATGTCATCAACATATACTGCAACAATCAAGAGTTCATTTTCATGGGATTTTATATATAGATTGCTGTCTACTCCACCTCTCTTAAAACCCTGTTTTTTCAAATGTTTATCCAGTCTTGAGTACCAAGCACGAGGAGCCTTTTTCAGTCCATATAGGGCCTTCTTCAGTCTGCACACATAGTCTTCTTTGTCTGTCAATGAGAAGCCTTCTGGTTGTTCCATGTAGACTTCTTCTTCCAAGTCTCCATTCAGGAATGCAGATTTTACATCCATTTGATATACTTTGAAGTTTTGGTAGCAATCAAATGCCAGAAACATTCTGATAGCTTCCATTCTGGCTATAGGGGAAAATGTTTCATCGTAATCCAGTCCTTCAATTTGTGAGTATCCCTTACAGACAAGTCTGGCTTTATTCCTGATTACCTGTCCTTCTTCATTCATTTTGTTTTTGAATACCCATTTTGAGCCTATGACATTTTTCTCAGTGGGTCTAGGCACTAGTTCCCAGGTATTTTTTTTCTCAATTTGGTCCAATTCTTCATTCATAGCATTCACCCAAGACTTTTCCTTGCTGGCTTCTTCAAATTTCTTTGGCTCTATTTGTGACAACATGGCTATGTATACCTCTTCTGTTTGTTTTGTTAGCTGCCTTCTTGTCTGGACCCCTGCTTTCTTGTCTCCTATGATCTAACCTTCAGGATGATTCTTCTGAGTGTATCTTGAGGGGGCTTTCGATCTCAGTTTTGCATATTCTATTGTCTTTCTTGTTTCATCATCATTCTGGTCTTCTTCTTCATGGTTTTCTGATGGACTGCTGCAGTCTGTATTTCTTGTATTGTTTGGAAGTTCTTCATCAAATCTCACATCAATACATTCAACTATTTTCCGAAGAGTCTTGTTGTAGCACCTGTACCCTTTAATTTTGGATGCATGTCCTAGAAATATCCCTTCATCTGCTCTTGCATCAAATTTCCCAAGATTTTCATCATTATTCTTTATGTAACACTTGCTTCCAAAGATTCTAAAATTTTTAATTGAAGCGGGTTTCCCATGCCATAGTTCATAGGGAGTCTTGTCACTACTTGGACTTAAGTGGGCTTTGTTCAGAATATGCACTGCTGTGTGTACTGCTTCTGCCCAGAAGGTTTGTGGAATATTATTCTCCTGCATCATGGCTCTGGCTATTTGTTGAACAGATCTGTTTTGTCTCTCTGCTACTCCATTATGCTGAGGTGTCCCTGCAATAATAAATTGTTGTTTTATGCCATATTCATTGCATAGATCTGCAAAGTCATAATATGTGAATTCACCTCCTCTGTCTGAACTGATGCATTTTAGCTTGCATCCTGTCTGATTTTATGCTAATGCTTTAAATATTTTGAATTTTTCCAGAGCTTCTAATTTATTCTTGAGAAAAGCAACCCATGTCATTATGGAGAAATCATCTATTATCAGCATGAATTAGGATTCTCCACTTGGTGTTTTAGTTCTTGCAGGTCCACACAGATCCATGTGCACAAGCTAGAGTGGTCTTCTTGTTGATAACTCCTCTTTGGATTTGAAGGATGTGCGTGTTTGTTTTCCCAATTGACATGATTTGCACATGGTATTAGAAGGTCACTTTATTTCTGGCATGTCTCTAACAACTTTCTTCTTGCTTAGTCTCATGATGTGATCGAAGCTGAGATGTCCCAATATTTTATGCCATAACCATGAGTCCTCAAGTTTGCTAAGATGGCATGCTTCATCTTCCTCTTTCACAATGTAAACATTTCTCTCTGTTCGAACACCTTTGAGTAGAGTCTTACCTGTGGTGCTTGATCTGACTTCACAGTCTTGTGCTCTAAAAAGAACTTCACAGCCTTTGTCACACATCTGACTGACACTTAATAAATTTGCTTTCGGCCCATCTACATATTGTACATCTTGGGCCTTTCCTCTGCCATTGTCTATGCTGACTGAGTCTTTTCCCTTAATCTTTCCTGATTTGTCATTTCCAAAAGTGACATTGCCCGATTTCTTTTCATCAAGAGTTATAAACTTGCTTCTGTCTCCAGTCATGTGTTTTGAGCAGCCACTATCCAAATACCACTGAATTTTCAGATCTTGAGCAGTTAGAGCCAAGTCACATTTATTCATTTTCTTTATCCATTGGAGGCACCCTTTTGTTTGATATCTTTTGTGAGGTGATGAACTACATCTTCTGAGAGGACATTTGGAAGGCATATGTCCAACTTGATTGCATATACAACATTTTATTATAGTTTTTGCAGAATTGTGAGTATGAGCAAAACTTCTTTGATTCATAAACCTCCTTGAGGTGTTGAGCATCAATCTTTGTCCATAATTTCTACATTCAATAATTTTATGGCCAAATTCCTTACAATAAAAACAGTAACCATAGAAACTATTTGCATACCTGATGTAAGGTTGTCTCTTCTAGTTGTTTGCTTGAGGCAGTCTCTTTAATGTTTGCTTCATTTGCTGGTTTGAATTACTCCTCTTTGCATGGCAATATGCAGCAATGTGTCCCAGCTTGTGGCAAGCATAACAGGTGGCATTCTTCATAGGAGGGAAGAGTCTCCTTTGAAAACTTCCAAGTTTGATATATTTAGAGGCATATGTACCTTTCCCTGTTTTCTTAGTATTTATTCCATTCTTGACTACTGGTGGTTTCTTCTGATCTCTGTATTTCTCATTATAGGTATCTTCTTTTGTAGTAATTGTTTGAGCTGCTTCATCATTCTTCTTTTCTTTTACAAAAATAATCTCTCTGTCAACCTTTTCTTTTCTTTTACTTGATTCTACATCATAGCCTATTCCAGTTTTTATCATAGGGGATCTTTGAGCAACCAGAATTTCATTCAACTTACTAGAGCTTGTTGTTTGAGACGAGTTTATAGCCACATTTCTTTGAGCATTTTCTAGTTTCTTCCTGAGGCATACTACTTCTTCTTCCATCTTCTCTTGTTCTCGGGTTTTATCTTTTATTTGCTGAAGTAATATGTATTCTATCTTTTTGGCTTCTTCAAGCTCTACCTTTAGCTGCATGAGGACTTATGAGTTTTTTTCTTCTCTTACATACTTGAGAAGAATGTCCTTTTGTTTTCTGCATGTCAGTTTGAGTCTGTCAATCTCTTACAGAGCACTTCTTAGCTCCCCCTCAAGGTCGACTTCCCCTTCTTCTTCTTCATCTTCTAGCAGGAGTCCTTCAAGTTCTTCTATGGCCATCAATAAGAATTCAGAGGTTCCTTCTTCACTTGAGGGTTCATCTGAATCTTTAGATGTACTGCTGTCTTGTTGAGCATAGAAGGATTTTCTACTGAACTTCTTTCCTTTCTGCCAGTTCTTTGATTTATTTCTCTCTGGCTCTTGAGTCTGATTCCTTACTTTCTTGTGAGGACACTTAGCAGCATAGTGTCCAACTCTTCCATATTTAAAGAATTTGAAAGGAAGTTTACCTTTGTATTTACCTGATCCTCTATCCAATTTCTTGACAAATTTTGCCTCTTCTTCATCCGAGCAGGAGCATATGTCTCCCTCTTCTTCTTTCTTCTTTTCTGTTTTAAAGGCTGCCTCCCTCGTACTTGACTTCTTCTGTGGGAGCCTCATCTCATATGCTGTTAGATTTCCAAGTAGTTGGTTCATGGTCAAGGTCTCCCAATTAGCTGTTTCTTCTATTGCAGATACCTTGGGATTAAACTTGGGTGGAAGAGATCTTAGAATATTTTGTACAATTACAGCTTCTTTTATGTTTTCACCTATAGCCTTCATGTTATTTACTATTTCTGCAACCTTTAGAAAGAAGCTAGCAATGTCTTCATCATCATCCATTTTTAAGTTTTCAAACTGGGATCTGTAGACTTGAAGTTTGGCAGTCTTTACTTTCTTGTCCCCCACATGGATGTTCTCCAGAGTATCCCACATTTCTTTGGCAGTGTCTTTGTGCATTAATTTAATAAACTCTGCTTCACACAATCCATTTAAGATGGCATTCATGGCTTTTGCATTAGCCACAAAATCTTGTTTTGTTTCTTTCTCTGTGTCAGTTGCCTTTGGGGCATATCCTAATTCCACAGCACCCCAGACTTCTATTCCTAGAGACATTATGTATGTCCTCATTCTGATTTTCCAGAAAGCATAATTTTCACCAGTGAAGAAAGGGGCTTTATTTGTTGAGCATCCTTCTTTACTAGCCATCATGAGAACCTAGGATCTCCTTTCAGTTGTTAGACTGGTACTAAGGAACCCACTCTGATACCAATTGTTGAATCTTTAATTAAACTGAGAGGGGGGGGGGGGGGTGAATCAGTTTAATACATACATAAGCCTTTTAAAATTTTCACCAAAATTATTTACAACTTAATATGTGAACAGTCTTATTTGCAGCCAATATTAATTTAATGTGACACCATACTTATGTTGAGAGCAACAAGCAATTAAGCAGATTGAAATAATCACATCAACACATAAGAAGCACACATAGAGACAGCAGATGTAAGTGGAAACCCATAAAGGGATAAAACCACATCTTATTATTGTTGTGATGCGAAGGCAAGCTCCAACTACCTCTCACAACTATTTTTCTGCAGGCACCAGCCTACAGGAGGCTCCTACCTCAATTCTGCAAGCTACAACTTGCAAGGAAGCACCAACTCCCTTCAATTTTTTGCAGGCACCAACCTACAGGAGGCTCCAACCTCAGTCAGCTACAACTGACAGCTATCAAGCTGCAACTTGATAGGGAAGCTCCAACTTCCTCAATTTATCAAACTGAAAATTTGTTGATTTACCTCAGATATCAGCTCTGTTATGTAGCTTCTCTTTCTGCTCTTATTTTCTTAATCTTCTCTGCCTCACACTTCTATATTCTACCTTCTCTGGATTTACTCTCTCTAACCTCTATTTGCATATCAAGATGATATTATTTATAGAGTTCTTCACATGACTGTTTGTATTTCACAAAGAATTTGGAGTGAACAGTCATGACTCTTTGGCTTCTGTCTTCTCATTCCTTTTATTAGCTTATTCAATAAACATAACTGTAGGTGCTTATTTTAATATTACAGTGGAATATTTGATCTCTTCCGGAGACTTGCCAATGCATCACAAACAATATAAACCAATTAAAATATTACATTTAATTACAATGAGAGCTCCAGCTCACTCATACAGCCTTTTGGATCGTTGCGCATTTGTCTTTTCTTTGACTGTGTTGGTCCCTTTCTCTCCTCTGTATGCATTTTTGTTTATGGCTGCTGCGTAACTCCTTAATTTATGAGCTGCATTTTTATTTATATTTTTATATCAGCGCTTTATATACATATGAAACTGCTAACTGTAATTCTGGACAAATTCCAACGCTTTGTACGTAGCAAGTGTCTTGTTGATGTGGCGAGTTTCGCAAGCGAAACAGACATACATCCCAATTGTTTTAAATAAAGAATCACCCTCCACCTTGAGCTGAAGCCCATGGGTCCACAGACCACGCGACATATTTCAATATAATGGCCACAATGTTTTATAACAACCCCTTACACACACACACACACACACATATATATATATATATATCGTAATTTCAATTCTTGGCGAGCTTATATAAAGTTTTAACATATACACTGCCACTTCCACTATAATCAATAGAATGTCATATATCCGGGCCCACTTGCCACGCTTTCCGATGCTATACTTGACTTCTTCTGATTGCGATTGATCGCAATCGCAATTTCCATTTGAATGTACCAACATTCCAATATTTCGAAGCTCCGATTGTGATTACTCTGATGCGATACGATTAATCGCAATCGCAAATTCCATTTGCATGTCCCGATGCTCCGCTTTAACTCCGATTGCGATTGGTCACTGTTGCGATTTCTCCGATTGCAATTGATCGCAATAGTGACTTCAAATACTCCGATGCTATTGACCACTCCTGCTCCGATTGCGATTAATCGCAATCGCAATTTTCTGTTGTGATGTTCCGATGCTCTTATAATCTCCGAGGTGATTAGACTGATCCGATGCGATTATGCCGGACTTCAAATACATTTGAATCATAATTCATACACCCATCGGGTCTGGTCTTCAATCGCAATCGCAAATTTCTATTGCATGTTCCGATGCCTTGCTTAAATCTGATGCAATTGGGAAGGGTCCCACCATATAAGGTACTTGGGTTCTGATAATAAAGCGCTCCATATCATTTAATATTATGCTTTGAACCTTTGTGTATAAGGCGCCGAATATGTAATGCGCTGTATGTATACTCCTGCGTGGGTAATGATTCTCAGAATGAGATTTGTATATATATATATACTTTGCTGCTTTGGGTTATACGATTCCCAGAATTTGTTTTATGTATCCTTCCGCCTGGGGTTAAGCGATTCCCGAAATTTTCTGTGCCTCTACTGTGCTAACGCCTCTGCCACTCGACCGCTTCACTGCCTCTGTATTTGCTGCCTCTGTCTCCACTGCTCGACCGTTTCACTGCCTCCATATTCGCTGCTTCTACCTCCACTGCTCGACTGTTTCACTCTGCCTATGTATTTGACTATTACGCTTTAGCAGTGTTCTTCCGCCTGTCTCCTTTACCTGTTTCTGCTTCAGCGCTGCTCGACCTCTGCCTCTGCCTTCTTCTGTACATATTCCCTGCTGCTATTCTTTACTTTCTTTGCCATCAATGACAATATTTCTAACAAAACAAACTTTGCAAGATATTCAAGTAGAATTCATTGAGCCTATTCCCATATTCTGTGACAACACCAGTGCCATCAGCATCTCCAAGAATCCTATCACGCATTCAAAAACAAAACACATTCCGATCAAATATAATTTTTTATGAGAACAATTCACTAAAAAGAATATCAAACTTGAGTATGTTGTTACAGGTCCACATGATGGTTATGTGTAAGGGGGAGTTACCCCTTTCCATTGATTTCAAAGGGGGAGAGAATGTTGTAGGAAGAGGTATCATGATCGCAGGGGGAGTACTTGTGTTGCCATCAATGCCAAAGGGGGATATTGTTGATCAACGGTTGTCATTGATGTCAACCCAAGCAGCACCAGGGGCCACCTGAATATTTCATGGGAATTTTGACCTACGAAATTACTATATTCTGGTTCAATAATTCTTTTGATGGTTTTTACTTGTCGAGATGTTTCCGTTGATATATGGAACACCACGTAATTCTTCACGGTTTGAGAGATATTCATGTTTGAAGTTTGTAACCCCAGTTAGTGGGCTAAAACCCCATGAGGTTGTGGCATGGGTCATTGAAAAGTCAATTAATAATTTTAAAGCTCCTAAAATCCCTCCCATGTACACTTGTTGAAGCCCCTATCAACCTAAGAATTTATATAAATTTCGATCCTCATGTCCTCCTTATGTAGGGATTTCGCTACCGGAAACAGGTCATCATGGTATTTTCGCTCTAAATTTTTTTCTATGAAGGTTCAGAAGCTGAAATTTTTATTAGGTGAAGCCAAAATCCCGAGGATTCTCCTGTAAAAATTTTAGATCAAGGTGCACAATATTTTAGGACATATGATCTATGGAAGTAAATGTTTTTGCAGGTTCCTGAACTTCATCTCAAAGAAGTGACCTTGGGAAAATCGTCATAAATCTCTCTCTGAGTATCGGATTGGAATTATGTAAAAAGTGGAAAATAGTGCTTGGAATTTAGTTTTATGTTTATCAATTGCAGATCTAAATGAAGAAATAGTGACACGTGGCACACCATACAGTTTCGCTCTACTGAAACAATCCATAATTAGGTCATTGTGAGAGATTGAGCATAAATCTCTCTTGAAGAATACAAATTGGATCAGACCCATGGCATTGAAAAGAAGACTCAGAGTACTACTACAAAACAGAAAATCACATATTGGAGAGCTGAAATAACAGATATACACCAGATTCAATATCAATATCCTAGAAGGCAAGAAAAAGCTAGATCATGTGTTGTCAAGGGTTGCAAAGGACCAGACTTTCTAGGGAAGCAAAGCAAAGCAAGGTGCAGTAGAGAGTAGCATGACAAGAGCAGAAATCAAGGTGCAGAAAAAAAGCAAGAAGTTCAACACATGAAGTCTTCAAGTGGGCAACACTGCATATAGTCATTGTAAAGGTATCATTGTACTAAGTCATTTTAAATGAATCATTGTAAAAATTGTACAAGTGTCTATCTGTCAAGAGTTGAAGAGGTGGTGTCGGGAGGTCTAGGATCATCATTAGGTGGTTGTTTCATAGTTGGGGTTATGGTCTAGTGTGTCTTCTTCTTCTACATCATTCTATATCATTGTAAAGTGGACCATTTTCCCTAGTATGTGAGTCCATTATTGTTTTATTCTTCTATATGGTGGTAGGGTGGTGCTAGGCTGGTGCATGAAGTCACCAACAGGTTCAAGCCTGTGAAACATTTACGGTGGTAGGGTGGCACTAGGGTGAGTTGTAGCTCATTAGGTGTTGGGGCATACGTTCAGTTGACTATTGAAGAATCTAGGGTGTTGGAGTGTCCATCCGGTGGGAGCTGGAGAAGAATGCTTTTCTAGATTCTAGGAAGTTGGAGCTTTATTTTGAATTGGAGTTGAATATTAAAGAATTATTAGAAAATAATTCAGGTGGATTTTGTCCCAGAGAGGGTTTCCACCTTAAAAAATATGTTCATTTTTTTTCCTTTTGTTTACTGCTATCATTGTACAAACATTGATAATAATTGAAGATTAATTAATGCTCTATTGAAAGGAATACTAATTCAACCCCCCTCTCAGTATTTCCAACAATAAATAACCATAAAACAAATTGGAACCATATGGTGTTTTCAGCCTTATGGGCATACCGCATAGTAGTTAAATCCTCAACAGGGTTTACACCTTTCCAGTTGGTATACGAAGTGGAGGTCATGCTCCCCATTGAGCATAAAATCCCCAACTTACATGCAGCCATTGAACTTCTCACTGATACTCAAACTGTAGAGAAACGGTTGGTACAATTAGAACTCATCGATGAAAGTTGAAGAGAATCTCTCCAACACAATGAGTCTCACAAGAAAAGAGTGAAAGAATCATTCGACCACAACATCACCCATCACTCCTTTTCCTAGGGGGAGCTAGTCCTCTGCTACGATGTTAAAAAAAAAGCCTTAGGACCCAGGAAGTTTGAAACGTTATGGAAGGGTCCTTACATCATAAAACATTGTCTCCTCAAAGGAGCATACATTTTTTTAGAGCCTGACGGTACATGCCTAGCCAATCCCGTCAATGGGCTCTACCTCAAGAAATTTCACCCATAAGGCAGAAAGCCTTAGTACCCTAGAGATAAGATGACTGTAACATAATTTTTTTATGATGATCACAATCATCATGGAATTTTTCTAAAAAAATTCTCTTTTGTCACAGATGGTGTTAAGTCCCTATATTAATAGTGTAGTCCCTTATTATGTTAGTGTAGCCCACCTTATTGTGATTTTTGTACCCTTGTAACCCCCATATTGTTATTATTGTTCCCTTACATTATTATTGTTAGGTCGGCTAGGATTACATTGTGGCCCCACTAGGATTATATTGTGGCCCCATGGAATCTTATATATAGAAGGAGGTTTTGGTCATTAGTATCATCCAAGAATTGTGAATTTATGTAATGTATTGGAGGTTTCCCCCTCGAAGTGGCTTATTTCTAAGGCGTTCATATCTCTTTTCTTCTATTTTTGAAGCTGGTTACACAACATTTGGTATCAGAGCTTTGGATTCTAGGGTTTCGCTGCTCCAAACAGGTCATCGTGGAATTTTCGCTATAACTTTTTTTTCTACGAAGTTTCAGAAGCTGAAATTTTTAGGGTGCAAAGCTGAAATCCTGAGGAAGATTGTCTAAAAATTTCAGAGCTTGGTTCGCAATATTTTCGGAGATATCATCTGTGGAAGTTAGGTCTTTTTTCAAGCTCCTAAACAGGTCATCGTGGCATTTTCGCTATAATTTTTTTTCTACGAAGGTTCAGAATTTGAAATTTGTATGGTGCGAAGCTGAAATCCTGAGGAAATTTCTCAAAAAATTTCAGAGCTTGTTTCGCAATATTTTTGGAGATATGATATGTGGAAGGTAGTGCTTTTTCAAGCTCCTGAATTTCATCTCAAAGAGGTGATCGTGGGAAAAGTTCAATAACTCTCTCTCTGGGCATCGGATTGGAGTGCCGTAAAAAGTGGTCGCAATCACACAGATTTTAGTTTCTTTTATATCAATTTCAGAGACAAAGGATGAAACAGTGACATGTGGCAAGTTGTACAAGTTCGCTCTACTGAACCAGTCCATAATTAGGTCATTGTGGGAGATTGGACACAACTTTGTCTTGGAGAATCCAAATCAGGTCAGACCTGGGCATTCAAAATAGAATTCAGAGGGCTGCTTCAGTGCTGAATTTTAGATATTGAAGAGCCACAATCACAGAGATAATCCAATTTCAATATCGAGCTCCTCAAAAGCAAGAAAAAGGTGTGTATTTGTTTTTTAAAATTGCATAACGTTTTTTTGAAAAAGCAGTTTGAACTGATTCCAAGGGCATATTGAAGAATATTTATTAGCATTGGGTTATATAATGCCTCCAAAAAATAATTACATACCCATTAAGCCTTCATAAATCTATACAATGATGCATGAAGAGGAAGAATTGCAGTATGACATATCAAAACTACCGTACCAAGTGCAAAACATTTCGATCTTACGAAGAGAAACTGAAGATGACATAGATGGTTTAAAAGCAGAAATGAAGGCTAAGTTGGATGGTTTGAAGGATCAAATAAAATCTAATATGGATGGTAAAGTAGTGGAAGATCACATCGAGCATCAACAACAAGTTCTCCAACTCTCAAAGGATAACTTAACTTTGGTGCAGAATCAAATAAAACAACAGGAAGATCAACATCATATTGAAAGAAGTTCTGAAGAAATCATAGAAACAAGAACTCGACAAGTATGATCAATTTAAGAGTATCTTAGCAAGTGGAATAAATTTCCTGTAGAATATTCCGCATGGGAGGATGATAATTTTATACAAAAGCATCAAGAAATAATCAAGCGTTGAGGACAACAATTGTTTGAAGGAGAAGGGCATGTTAAGTCCCTATATTAATAGTGTAGTCCCCTATTATGTTAGTGTAGCCCCCCTTATTGTGACTTTTGTACCCTTGTAACCCCCATATTGTTATTATTGTGCCCTTACATTATCATTGTTAGGTCGGCTAGGATTACATTGTGGCCCCACTAGGATTATATTGTGGCCCCATGGACTCTTATATATAGAAGGAGGTTTTGGTCATTAGTATCATCCAAGAATTGTTCATTTATGTAATGTATTGGAGGTTGCCCCCTCGAAGTGGCTTATTTCTAAGGCGTTCATATCTCTTTTCTTCTATTTTTGAAGCTGGTTACAAAACGAGATGGATCGTCCCCCCATCCACTATTTTGGATTCGTTGATGGAGCCTCACGATGGTCACAAAATCTAACAGCAGTCGATTGGGCCATATACTATCTTGATCGGTCACCATTCCTCACCAACGGCATGTATCGGATCAACTACCAATAATCAAGAAAAATATGATGCATCATCGGGCTATTGAGCAATGCCTCCAACCAGGGAATTATCCATCTACATGTCTACCTTGATTCTCGGTTAATTGGTATCGTAGTTAAACCAAGCCTTTCAAATACTGCATTCACACCTATTTAGGAAGTACTTGCAGGCATGACAGTTAGTCCACCACTTTGACCACATTACATTTACACATATACCAAGAGATCAAAATCAGGTAGCCGATCACATAGCTAACCATATCCTAGACTGGAATGCATCTCGTATAAACCATTATCCATAAAACATAAATTTCATCATAAGGATAACATTCATCATAAGTACATAAAATCCATCATAAACATATAAAAACATATAAAAATAACCATAGACACATCATAAGAGCTTCCAAAATACATCTTGCATATATACATAAAAACATATGTGTCCCAGTTTACAAAAACCAGTCATTGACTATCATGTTAGTAAAAAAATATACATATCACCAATGCATGGAAGCATCCTCATAGTGGGTGCTTTCCCTGATCATACAATATATCTATGTTTGAGCCCTGCCTCATGGGTCCTCCAGCCCTACGTGAGCACCCAACGCTAGTATCGGAGCAACAACAGCGGCAACAAGTGCTGCTTGACGCAAAGTCAGGCGATGCTCCCTCTCTTGGGCCATCACCATCTCCAACCATATGTTAGCGAGGTCATCAAATCCCCCGGTCGGTAAACATTGAGTCAACCTCTCTAGCCGATTCCACGAATATGCCAAGTCTATAGCACGAGCATCTGTTGCCTTGGTCCAAGCCTCAACAGCCCCAAGTTGAACTTCCACATTATCAACCTAGGCCTCTGCTACCAATACTTGGATATCAGCAGCAACCAACAACTCCTCAACTGCGACCATCGGTGCCTCAGCCACCTCAGCACACGCTGGGAGGGAAACATCCCCACCAACAACTGCATCACTACTACCCTTCCCTGAGGGACCTCCAAAATCGATATGACCGCTAAGCTGGGCTTGACTCACCTTAGGCAGATCCCTCCTCCTAGGCTGATGGCCTACCAAGCGAGCAGTAGGACACCCTGTCAACTCCACATCTACAATGGAAAATAAAAAAATATCAACGTTATCATCAAAGAAAAAAATAATATATATATATATATATATATATATATATATATATATATATATATATATATATATATATATAAATAAGACTCTCAAATGAAAAAAACATAAAAGGTCATACCTATTGGTCCCCATGCATATTAAGGAGGGAGACCCATGTCTGGATCCCCCCAGAAGTCCATTCCCGCATACAGAAACTTGATGAATAACTGTGGGTTCGACTAGAACCACACCTCGACTATCACATCCCAATACTGGCCTGCCTCTCCCGCACCACCGCAGGGCATCATAGGTGCCCATCAACGCATTCGAGGATCCCTCGGAGGGCCTAGTGTCACCACCACAAAGTTTCATAACATCACGACACCCTCATACATGATGCTGCAAAGAATTCTTGCATATGAAAAAATATTCACGGAACCCCTCTGTGCTTTGGCCAACTGAGTGACCATACCCTAATAAACATAACAATCCCAATCAAAGAAGTGACCAGCCTGTAGTCAACACAACACCGCAATATGCAGACTTGACACTCTGTGGGTCGATGTTGACCAAGACAGGTAAACTATCATCGCTAAAGCAGCTCGCTTAGCCAAATCAGTGGTAGATCTCACTTAGATGAAACCTCGTGTAATGGGGTTAGGACCGCAGTTCCCCACCTCAGCCCAGAAATGTGTTAGGTCCCTATATTAATAGTCCTTATTGTTGTTGGTGTAACCCCCTTATTGTTATTGTTGTACCCCTATAGTCCCCATATTGTTATTATTGTGCCCATAAAATCCCAATGTTTCTATTATTGTCCCCTTACGTTATTATTGTTACGTCGGCTAGGATTATATTGTGACCCCATGGACTCCTATATATATATAAAGGAGGTTTTTTTATTTGTATAATCCAAGAATTGTTCATTTATGTAATGTAAAGGAGGTTTACCCCTCGAGGAGGTTGATTTCTAAGGCATTGATCTCTCTTTTCTTATATTTTGTGAGTTGGTTTCTTAACATTTGGTATCATAGCTTTGGATTTTATAGGTCATCATGGAATTTGTGCTATACTTTTTTTTTCTATGAATGTCCATAAGCTAAAAAAACCCATTTGAGCCAAAATCCTGAGGAATGTTGTGTAAAAATTTTAGATCTTGGTGTGCAAAATTTTCAGAGATATGATCTGTGGAAGTTAGGGTTTTGGTAGGATCCAGAATCCCATCTCAAACAGGTGACTGAGGGAAAATCATGATAATTTTTGTTTCAGGCATCGGATTGGAATTATGTAAAAAGCGGCCAAAATTGCACATAATTTAGTTTATTTTATATCGATTTCAGAGCTGAAGGTCGAAACCGTGACACATGGCACACCAAACAAGTTCACTCTACTAAACCAGCCCATAATTAGGTCATTGTGGGAGATCAGGAATAACTTGGTATTGAAGAATCTAAATTAGGTCCGACATATGGCATTGGAAAGAAGACTCAGAGGGCTACTACAAGAACTAACTTCAAATATTGAATATCCAAACTCCCAGAGATAATTAAGGCTCAATATTGACCTCCTAAAAAGCAAGAAAAATGTGTGTATTTGTTTTTTTTAATTGCATAACGTGTGTTTGAAAAAGAAGTTTGAAGTGATTCCTAGGGAATATTGAAGCATAGATATAAGTATTGGATTCTATAAGGCCTCCCAAAAACAATTCCACACCCATTAAGCCCTCACAAATAGCTACTATGATGCATGAAGAGGAGGATGTGTGAAATGATGTATCAAAATTACGAGACCAAGTGCAACAAATGTCGCTCTCGCAAAAAGTAACCAAAAATGAAATGGAAGCTAAATTGGATGGTTTGAAGAAAGGAGTGGAAGCTAAGATAAATGGCGTGGAAGCTAATATGGATGGTTTGAAGAATGTCATGGAAGCTAAGATGAATGGCATGGAAGCTAAGATGAATGGAGTGGAATCTAAGATGGATGGTTTGAAGAATGGAATGGAAGCTAAGATCGATGGTATAGAAGAAAAAATAAAAGTAGAAATGGAAGGTTTGAAAAAGTTGCTACAAGAAATGATTCCTAATGGAGAAAAGGTAGTAGAGGAAACTCATGATGAGAAAAAAATAAATGTTAATCATGATTTCATAAACTTAACGTTGAATTGAAGACCCACCATATTCCAAAGAGCGATATGAGGAAGTTTGATGGAAAGGATCCCGTAAAATGGATACTACAGATGGAGGAATATTTTGATATCCATAATGTGAAAAACACCCAAAAGGTACGTATTGAAACTTTATATTTAGAAAAAAATATGTTTGTATGGTATCGATGGCTTTGCTCTCATAAAAATATTATCACTTGGTCAATTTTTCTAGAGGTAATGATAGCAAATTATGAGGATAGAAAGCGCAACACCTTATTTATCCAATTTATAAATCTAAAAAAAATAGGGTTCAATGGTGGAGCACATTGAGGACTTCCAAAATTTGAATATAAGGGTAACTAATATTCTGGAGGAACATAGGATTGATGTCTTCATAGGGAATTTAAAGGATAACTTCCAACATGAGGTTCGCCTTTGGGAACCTAATTCATTGGAGAAGGCATTCAGGTTGGAAAGAAAATTGAAAGTAAAATTATGGCGACAAGGAAGCCTACCACTCACATCTATAAATATGGAAGTGTTGCTAATCCTAGACTTCCACAACCTACAAGGTTTAAAAAAAAACATTTGGAAGAAAAAATAGAAAAAGAGATTTGATACAATGGGTGGTGTTGATGTTCTACTAGGATTACAATGGTTACAATATTTGGGGACAATAGCTTTTAATTTTCAAGAACTTTTCTTGAATTTTTTTTTGGAAGCAAAGGAAGTTGAATTATGGGGTATCGTAGGGAATCCGAGAAAGATGATAAGCTATAATGTCATGAAAAATATTTTGAAGAAATAACAACAAGGCGTAATTGCAAAATTATGCTCACTAGAAGTTCCAACATCAAAATCATCTATTTATCCAGATCTCCAAAAAGTCTTGGATAATCATTCCAAGGTGTTTGAAACTCCCAACGGAATCACACCTATTCGTGATCATAATCATTCTATTCATTTTATTCCAGGAAGTGTTCCTCCAAACATCAGGCCAGCTTACAGATATCCTTATATCCAAAAGAGTGAAATCGAGCATAGCATAAATGCCAGAGGCTGGTATAATTTGCTGATTAGAGGTTGTCATTGATGTCAACCCAAGCAGCACCAGGGGCTACCCCGATATTTCATAGGAAATTTTGACTTGAAATTCCGAGTCAAGGATATTTTGGATGGTTTCTACTTGTTGATATGCTTCCATTGATATATGGCATGCCACGTAATTCCTCGCAGTTTGAGAGATATTTGTGTTTGAAGTTAGTAACCCTAGTTAGTGGTCTAAATCCCCATGGGGTTGTGACATGACACTAATCATTGGTTGTGGTCATTGAATTGTCAATAATTAATAAGTTTTAAGCTCCTAAAATCCCTCCAAATTTCACTTGTTGAAGACCCTCTCAACCTAAGCATTTATATAAATTGTGACCCTCATATCCTCCTCATGTAAGGATTTCGCTACTCATAACAGGTCATCATGGCCTTTTTTATATAAATTTTTTTCTATGAAGCTTCAGATTTTGAAACAAAAAACCCATTTGGGGGAAATCCTGATGAAGGGTGTGTCTGAATTTTAGATATTTGTTCGCTATATTTTCGGAGATATGATCTGCGGAAGTTAGGGTTTTTGCAGACTCCCGAATTTCATGTCAAACAGGTGACCTTGGGAAAATCATCATAACTTTCTCTTTGAGCATGGGATTAAAATTTCTTAAAATGTTATAGATATAGGACGGGCTGTAGTTTCTTGTATATCATTTTAAGGACCAAAGGTTGAAACAGTGACACGTGGAACTTCGTACAAGTTCGCTCTACTGAACTAGTCTATAATCAGGTCATAGTAGGAGGTTGGGCATAACTATTTCTTGAAGAATCAAATGTTGATCAGACCTACAGGGTTGGAAAGAGGACTCATAGGGCTACCACAAAATGAAATTTTATATCTTGGAGATTTTAATTACACAGATACAACAAATTCAATATCGAGCTTCTAGAAGGAAAGAAAAAATATGCATTCAAGGATCACTACAGTAAGGACAACATATCAAAACTTAGATACATACTAGAAGGAAAATGCAATGCCAAAGTAAAATTACTTGAAGCAAGCACAACAATACCTCAGTAGCTGCTAGTGTTCAAAGAAGCAATGTCAAGTCAAGTATCAGGTCGTATCAAAAGTCAGTATTGTAAAAATCATCATTGTAAAATTGTAAAAGAGTCATTATTGTAAAAGACTCAATCTGCCTAGAGTTGGAGAGACATTGTTGGGAGGTATAAGTTTCTTTGTTGGATAATTCTATGGTTGGGTTGCAGGTCATAGTGTGATTGGGTGTTTGGTTTAGTTAAAGAAAATCATTGTGAATCATATTGTATCATGGATCATTGTCCCTGGTACGGGAGTCTACACTCTTGTCTTATTTCTGATCATTATAGGGTGGTAGGGAGGTGCTAGGTTGGTGCATGAAGTCACCTACAGGTTGGAGCCTGTGAACACTTCAGGGTGGTAGGTTGGTCTAGGATGTCGGGGCATCCATTTAGTTGACTACTGAAGAAACCAAGGCATTGGGGCATCCTTCTAGTGGGAGCTGGAGAAGAATGATTTTATATAATTCTATGAATTTGTACCTTTCATTTCAGTTGGGGCTGAAGATTAAATAATTTATTAGAAAAGTGTTTGGTGGTTTTTGATCCGGAGGGGATTTTCCACCTAAAATTAGTGCACCTATTGTGTTCTATTTTTTACTATTGTTACTGGATAAAAATAAAGAATAGTGGAATATTAACTAATGCTTTGAAAATATTAAAAAAGTGCTAATTGATAATAACTACTAATTCAGCCCCCTCTCATTATTTCCAACAATTGGTATCAGATCTTGGTTCCTTCAATAACAGTCTAAAAACTGGAAGGAGGTGATGGAGTATACTAATAATATAGTTCCTTTATTCAATGGAAATAACTATGCACTTTGGAGTGGAATAATGTAGGTTCATTTGTTGGCGCAAGGACACGAAGTATGGGAAATCATTGCAAAAGGCTTTACAACAACCCGGGATGAAAAAGGAAAGAAAATTATGGTATATGATGCAAGGGCTAAAGATATCATTATTAGTGGGCTTATCAAATCTGTCTATCTTAAGGTAACGAGTTGCAAAACTACTAAAGAAGTATAGGGAAAGCTTGAGAATATATGCAGGTGATTCAAACGTGAAATAAGCAAAGCTTCAAATTTAAAGGGAAAAATTTGAGCAACTCAAAATGAAGGAAGATGAAATAATTGATGCATACTTACAACATGTTGATGAAATAATAAATGCATTAGAAGGTTTTGGAGAACCCATTGACACGAAAATTGTTGTCTGAAAGATCCTTACAACCTTGCTAGCAAGATTCAACCCAAAGGTATCTGTCTTGGAATATAGTTTGAATCTAGCCAATCTCAGCAAATATGAATTGCATGGAGTGCTTACGACATATGGAATGAGTATTGAAGAAGAGTATGACACCTCTCACCTAGAAACAACATTTGCTGCATCCAAGAAAACTAGTAAGGACAAGCATACTCCGAAAGAAAAAACTTGTAGTTGTAAGGAAGAAGATGAAGAAGATTTTTTAGATAAATAATTTTCCTAATTCACGCGAAAAATGAGAATAGGTACGAGGAAATTAAAAGGTAAAATTCCATTGATATATTTTGATTGTGGTGAGTTAGGGCATTTTGCAGCCAAGTTTCCTCACAAAAATGAGGCTGTTACGAAAGGAAAGAAATTTCGGATGAAGTTCAACAAGAAAGGCAAGAAGAAATGGTTTAAGAAGAGTTTCTTCTCCAAAAAATATAGCTCCTCATTTGATTAAGACATCGATAACGAAGAAGAAATAAACGAAAGAGTATTTTTTATGGCCAAGCATAATAAGCAAGAAGCATCTGACGAAGAAGGAAATGAAGAAGAAGAGGTGACTGAGGTTGAATTTCAAAACGAAGTGATCAGAATTATCAAAGAGCTCAAGGTCAAGAAGAAACATGTCAACACTCTTGAAGATGAATTAAATATAGAAAGGGAACATGTCCTAAATCTTAAAATCAAGGTTGAAGAATACAAACGAGTTGAAGAATCGCCCAGGGAAGAATTAAAGGAAAAAAACAAGGAAATAGAAGCATTGGAAGCTGAAATAGTTTCTCTTTGAAAGAAAGTAAAAAATGGAAAAAACTCTTCAAAACTACACCAACAACTCCAAGGAATTGGAAGAAATCATCCACAATCAACGATAAAACAATGACAAGACTGGTCTTGGTTACAAAGAAAAATCTGAAAAGGAGCCAAGTGCTTATATGACAACAAAAGAAGATGGATATGCAAAAGCTAACAAGCAGGTAGACCTTCCATCCAACTCAAGATATTAGGACTCGCAAGAAAAACCATGGAAGACAATTCCTCGAAGAAGATTTCCTCCTAGGTATCAACCTATCTTCTATGGTCATTGTTATTCATGTGGAAGGTTTGGACATAGAGCTATAGAATGTCGCATGTATGTTTGGAATAAATACATTTTTGTGAGATCTTTCAGAAATGGATATTACGGAACTCAATAGAATATTAACGGATTTGATCATTTGAGAGATGATGTCGAATGTTACAAATGTAACAATTTTGGACACCTGGCTAAAGATTGCAGACTTGGATGTTCCTCAAACAAATTCTCGCAAAATTAGAATGAAAAAATATGGACAAAGAAGACTGAAAAATGTGCCATCGCTCTCAAGGCTCAAATCAAGAGAAAATTTTGGTATGTTGGTAGTGGTTTCTCAACTCATATGACTGGAGATAGGAATAAATTCATATCCTTGAAGGAAAAGAAGCATGGAATAGTGCCTTTTGGAAATGACGGGTCTTCAAACGTCATAGGAATAGGTACAGTCACACTTGGAAGCAAGAATGAATTAGCGAAACATGTGTTTTTGGCTGAAAATATGAATCACAATCTGCTCATTGTTGGAAAAATGTGCAATCAAGGACACACAATGCTATTCAACTCTAAGAAATGTGAAATCAGGAAAGGAAAGTTCGGTAAAAATGTGGCTACAACAAGCAGAGCTCCAAATGACATATATATTTTGGATAAGACACCTAAAGGGTGATTTTTGGAAGAATAAGACGAAAGTTGGTTATGGCACAAACGAATGAGACATACAATTTGGTAAGGCCCAACAAGAAGGAATAAGTAAGAGAAATGCCTAAAATTTCAAAACCCACCAATACGATATGTGAATCTTGTCGGCACAACAAGCATATAAAAGTTGGGTTCAATATAAAATAACACTTTGCATCATGTCCATTGGAATAAGTACATACTGATCGATGTGGTCCTATGAGAACAAAAGGTTTAGATGGAGAATTATATTTTATGCAAATGATAGATGATTACACCAGAATGACACCCGTCATTTGATTTTTTTAGAATCTAAAAGGAATTGGTTGAAAATGAAACTGATTTGAAGATCAAATGTTTGAGATCAGATAATGGCAGAGAATTCACTTCCAAGACATTTCAGCAGTACTATGATGCAAATGGAATAAAAAGGAAATTCCCAATAGCTAGAACACCGCAGCAAAATGGAGTTGTTAAAAGAAAAAAAAGAACCATACAGGAAATGGACAGAAAAATGTTAAACGACTCAAAATTAGATGATAAATTATAGGTTCAACCAATCGATACAGTTGTATTCATTATAAACATAGGTTTTCTAAGGAACAACTGTGACATGACTCCATAAAAATTATGGAAAGGAATACCGGCTAACGTCAAATACTTCAAAATATTTGGAATCAAATGCTACATCAAAAGAGAAGATAAAAAATTGGGCAAGTTCGATTCCTATGTCGATGAAGGTATTTTCATTGGTTATTCACACAAAAGGAAGGCTTCTAGATGCTACAATCTGAGGCGAAAACAAATAGTGGAAAGCATAAATGTTACTTTTGATGAATATTGTGTTACAAAGGATGATGATGAGATTGCCCCTTCAAGAAAATCTGAGGGATTTGAGGGAGTATCTGTGAAGGATGAAGAAGAATTTCCATAACAAGAACAATCAAATAAGGAAACAATAGTCAACCAAGAGGAAATAATAAATGATCAGCAAGATGTACAAGAAAATTCTCCAAAAGCTTTAAAAGAATGGTGTCAAAAGAATCATACGTAAAACCAAATCACCGACAACATAAATGAAGGAATTGGAACCAGAATAAGTCGACAACTTCATTCATCACAATAAGCCCACCTTGATTTTTTAGAAAATTTAGACCCTAGCAATTTTGAGGAAGCTAGTCAATATGAACACTGGGTAGAAGTTATGAATGAATAAGTGGATCAAACTGAGAAGAACAATACTTGGGAATTGGTTCCATGACCAAAGCATAAAAATGTTATTGGAACTAAATGGGTCTTCAGAAAAAAATTGATTGAGGATGGACAAGTTACCAGGAATAAGGAAAGTTTATTCTGCAAAGGATATGCACAAGTTGAAGGAATTGATTTTGAAGAAACGTTTGCTCCTGTTTCCGGAATAAAATCTATCAAAATGTTTCTCGCTTATGCATGCTCAAGAAAAATAAAGTTCTACCAAATGGATGTTAAGTTAGCCTTTCTAAATGTTGAATTGGAAGAAAAAGTTTACATTGAACAACCCGAAGGTTTTCTTCTCTCTGAAAAGGAAGACTATGTCTAAAAATTAAAGAAGGCACTATATGGTCTCAAGCAAGCTCCTAGAGCTTGGTATACTCATCTTGATGGATATATACATCAACAAGGATTCAAGAAACAATCTCTATGTGAAAGTGCATCAAGATAACCTAACAATTATCAAGGTATATGTAGACGACATAATTTTTGGAAGCAATGATGACAGATTAAGTAAAAAAAATTCCACAAATATGAAAAGTGGGTTTGAAATGTTTCTACTTGATCTGATATGGGTGGCTGAATTTTTTTTCTATGAAAACACCTCCCCCTCAATTAAAACAAATTAAGGATATTTCTTATACATGCATGTGCGGAATTGAATTCTTGATTTAGGTGTATGTATTTTAATTGGTTTAAGCCTTTATGTGTGAGAAATTAAGCATTTGTTCAATCTGATTAAAAGCATGTAGAGTAACCATAAATTTCAGCAAATTAACCAACAACACATAACAACAAACATAATAAAGGAGTTCACCCTCAACACTTGGGCTACGTCTCCTTGAGCCTCCGTCAATGGACTTGGCTCTTTGGGATCAAGATAGTAAATTTATTTTACAATATGATACTCAACTCCAATGGTTGTTTATACTATACCAATGGGTTTAGAATACCAAAATACCCCTAGATTGACTGCTCAATCTCTGGAAATGGACCTAGGCTCCCATGGGCTTGACTTCTTAGGTCAGTGTCCTTGAGCTTCCCTAAGCTTATATGTGGTACAAAATCTCATATAAGTCCTCTTCTACTCCTAAAACCTATTATAATATCTCCAACACATATCAATCATCTAAAATAGGTTATTAATTCGCTCAGAATGAACTCAGGATCCCCGTTTTATGCCTCCAACACCTTGTGGCACTAGGATCCATAAAACTTCCCTATGGCTTCTTAGGCTCTAGAAGTCTCCAAATTCTTATGAAAACCCCATCATTGGATTCATAAGGTTCAAGATAGTCAGAAATGACTATTTTTTTCCTAAGAATGGCCTCTATTTTCTCTAGCTAGGCCTCATTCTCCTAGTGGCTTCTGGTGGCCCTACTGGCCCTTGGAACTTATCTGAAGCAAAATCACACTCAGAAGTCCTTATCTAGCTTTGAAAACCTCACCAATGGCTCTATAATTATAGAATTAGTCAATAATTACTCTTCATTCACTCAGAATGGTCAAAAATTGAGCCTTCTACACTTTTTTCCATAAAACTCCTAGGAAAACTCCACTAAATGTGGAGAACTCTAGTTAACTGGAGTTATATTAGGGCTGACCCTTATCCGTTCCACCAATAAAACCGTGCATTAAAATTTATGGTTAGGGCAGTTTCCACATGCACACCCCCAACCATTAATGGCTTTATAGTTACATAGCCGAATACAATATCAGAGTTTCATTAAACATACACGTTCACGATCAAAAAATGCTTACGTTTAAAACAGATCACATATAGCCTTAAACAGTTTACATACATGTGGAAAAGGTTCTCGGGTCCCACAACATGCAACCAATCACATTGCATCGCAAATTTCTTTCCCGCAAGTTTAACTTGGTACCGATAATGCTAAACCATAATTTATGTGATGTGCGCTCGTGCGCAATGCCGACATGTTGCTCCCCTCATCGCATCGCATATTTCAACTTTACTGCATCGCAACCAATTTAACATATCTTGCGAAATCTTAGCTTCTCAATATTGAGATTTGTGAAATCACTTTTCCAGGTGCTGCAATCTCCGCCGTTGGTTTGTTTCTCGATCCGATGATCCACATTATATCTTCGCCTTCTCACTTCACATCGTAGGTTAAACCGTTTAACTTGAGAAACTCTTGAATGGTAAAATATGTTCTATGCGATGTGTGATGTTTCTCAATTGCGATGAGATCTCTCCCTTTGATCTCCCACTGCTGCTTCTACGACGTAATCACCACCGTTTAGCCCTCGCTGTTGATTGGATCACCATCGTCCGTTCCACCTGCAACATTTCCGCCGCTGTGAAATTCCCCGATTATATATGCAGAGTTCAAGAATCCATGATAGCCACCAATTCAGATCCCAATCTGATCACTCCTTCCCACTGATGGGATTTTGGACCCACAAAATCTGAAGATTATATTCCTTAAGCTTCAAAACTCTACTGCTTTCAAGTTATATCAACTGATTTTTCTTGATAAGTCTCTTTGGAAATCACCCTAACATGCCTTGCATTGCAACTGGCTATGTCTCTTGACCACTGCTCTCTGGCTATTGCTGACCCACTTCAGCATTGCTGGCTGCTGTAAAATGATGCATACCCTATTGTACTATTTTTCTCTCTATGTGCTTAGCAAACTGTTAGCCTTCCCACTGAGAATGAAGTCCCTCTTGCAACAAAGGCATACAATATTTTTCTTGGAAATCCTCTTATCCAAATTAAAATTGCAATATGAGTGAACTCTTGGTGTCAACACAAGAAACCAATTTTTTCTGCAATCACTGCAAATCACTTTGCATCTTGTCCACTTCTTCACTGAATGGACCAAAACTTCCTGCAACATCTTGTCACAAGAACACACAATCAATCTTGAAAAGAAAATCTTATGCAATAATTGAAATGAATACCACCACTTTTTGCTTCTTCAAAGAACTGATTGTTACCTTCCAGTAACATCACATACATGGCGATCCTCTTGCACATTGGTGTATCCATTTATCGACTCACAATTGGAAAACACCCTCGACTAAAACGTAAGTCGTGCAACATGCGACATCAAAAACAAGTCGACATGAAATGTGCAATACAATCAACACAAGTCGATATACAACATGATGCATATTGACAACACTCATTCATGTATCTATTTACAATGAACTTGTCACAAGTTCTCTATTTTCACATACAAAATCTCATGCATATGTACACTTTTCAACTCTCTTTTTCAAGTACAAATAAGTACATAACCCCAAAACATATGGGTGATCATAAGAGTTGAACTCAATGATAAATTTCTGCAACATAAATGAGTAACATACCCATCTTTTACACCATCTTGGTGAAATATTTCAACAAATAGAAATGCATTCAACCGAATGACAATCACATGCAATCTTGCATCATACAAGTTGTGATAATCTACTGCAACTTGTCATACTTTCAACAGAAATTCAGGCATACATAAGGCTGAAATTTTCATCTATGTACAAAGTAAATGCATGCCTTACTTGGTTAATAAATCGAGCCATTTCTTGCCAACCCACTTCAATGGTGAATTTTCCTGCTAAACATATTCTTCTTGTGAATAATTTGGACTCACATCGATGATGGAATCACTGGTCACATTCTCGTCAATACTTTTATCCTCTTGCTTCATGTGCTTGGGATGAGTGGCTGGATGCAGTGTCCAACATTGGGAAATGAGATGTCCCTTTTTATGGCAATGTGTGAAAATATTTTGCATCTTCTGTGCAAGTCGCCTTCGCTTGGAATGTTTCTTGTATGCTTTCATTCTCTTCCAGCATTTTGAAACTTCATGGTTACACAAACCACAATAGGAACAACAAATATTTCTCCCATTCATGCATGCAGAATTGTCATGTTTAACATAGTCATAAACAACATGATTATGGGAAGAATTATACCTTGAATTTTGATTTGAATGTTCATATTTTTCACCTTCTTGAGAAGATGAACTTGAAGAGGTTCCAGTTCTCTTTTTAAGACCAACAACAATGTTCATGTCCTTAGAGCTGTCACAACTCTCTTGTTTGTCATAAGTTGCATGTCTACAAGCATCCTACTGTAACATGGGTTTCAAACAATTGCATTCATCTTGATTTCAAACTTTACATGTTTGAGGTTTTGAACCTACAACAAAAGTCCTTCTTGGAACTGTTTCAAGTGCCTTCATGGATTTATAACTTTCTCCATAAAATTTTCCATAGCCAAGACCCAAATACTTAGGCCTTTCCTCAATCATAATTGGCTCAACTATACCTTGTGCATGTTTTCCTAATCCTTGACCATCATAGCTCATTTTCATCATCAATTTGGACCCTATTCCTCTAGTATGCTTTTCAAAAGAACCTACACATTTATCTTGAGAGGAAATTGAAGAAAAAATTGAATTTTTTACCTCTTCTTCAAGCACATGCTTGGCTAAGGCTTCTTTGGCATCATGGAGCTAAATCTCCATCTCATGCATCTTTTGAAGAAGTTCTTGCTTCTCTTTCTTCATGGAAACCAATTTCTCTTGAAGTTTAGTGCTCTCCCTTACATCTTCATACAAATGTTGCACCATATCTTTCATGATGTGAAAGTCCTGTTTCATCTCTTTATCAAAGAGTCTTGCAAAGGAGGATGTTTTAGAATGACTACTTGATGAAGTTTCCATCACAATTGTAATGAATGAAATATCTTCACAACAATTCACAAAGCTTAAAAAACAATTGAAAAAGCTTCAAAAACAATTTGGCTGTAGATTCAAGCTCTTCTCTGCAGCTTGTATGTCTTCTTCAAGCAGCCTCTTTGGCAAACAATCCCTCTTTTGATTCAAGGGTTTCCTTGAGGTCCTTTGGGTAAGGAGGATGATTTCAGCCTTATTCCTTCTTATCCTCTTCTAGACTTAGCTAGCAGTAGCTCCCATTCACCCCTACTAAACTCAAACTTGTAAGCATCAGTCAATTTTCAAACAGTTAAATTATTTGCACTGTTAAACACCCTTCAAGTCAAACAAGCAAGTAAGCAACCTTGTGCTCTGTCAAGCAAGCAACCTAGTGCTCTCTCAAGCAAGAAACCTAGTGCTATGATACCAACCTAATATGATATGTGTGGCTGACTTGTTTTTCTATGCAAGCACCTCCCACTCAATTAAAACAAATTAAGGATCTTGCTTATACATGCATGTGCAGAATTGAATTCTTGATTCAGGTATATGTGTTTTAACTAGTTTGAGGATTTATGTGTGAGAATTTTTTTTTAAGCTGATAAAAAGCATGTACAACAACCATAAATTGCAAAAAATTAACCAACAACACATAAAAACAAACATAATAAAGGAGTTCATCCTCAACACTTGGGCTATGTCTCCTTGAGCCTCCGTCAATGGACTTGGCTCTTTGGGATTAAGATGGTAAAAATATTTTACAAGCTGATAATCAACTCCAATGGTTTTTTGGAATATACCAATGGGTTTAGAATACCAAAATACCCCTGGATTGACTTCTCAATATATGGAAATGGACCTAGGCTCCTTTGGGCTTGGCCTCTTCGATCAGTATCCTTAAGCTTCCCTAAGCTTATCTGTGGTACAAAAACTCCTAGAAGTCATATTATGCTCCTAAAACCTATTCTAATATCTCTGGCACATATGAATCATCCAAATTAGGTTTTTCATTCGCTCAAAATGAAATCAGGCTCCCCGTTCCATGCCTCTAACACTTGGTGGCACTAGGATCCCTAAAACTTACTTATGGCTTCTTCGGCTCTAGAAGTCTCCAAATGCTTCTAAAAACCACATCGTTGGATTCATAAGGTTCAATATAGTCATAAATTACTATTAGTTTCTTGAGAATGGCCTCTGGTTGCTCTAGCTAGGCCTCCTTCTCCTAGTGGCTCCTAGTGGCCCTAATGGCCCTTAGAACTTCTCTAAAGAAAACTCACACTCAGAAGTCCTCAGATGGCTCTTAAAACCTCACCAATGGCTCTATAATTCTTGAATTAGTCAAGAATGACTCTTCATTCACTCAAAATGGTCGAAAATTGAGCCTTCTACACTTTTTTCCCAATATCTCCTAGGAAAACTCCACTAAATATGGAGAACTTCAGTTAATTGGAGTTAGATTAGGGCTAACCCTTATCTGCTCTGCCAATAAAGATGTGCATTAAAAGTTATGGTTAGGACAATGTCCACATGCGCACCCCCAAACGTTAATGTCTTGACAGTTACAGAGTAGAATACAATATCGAAGTTTCATTAAACATACACACTCACGATCAAACAACACTTTACGTTTAAAATAGATCACGCATAGCCTTACACAATTTACATACATGTGGAACAAGGTTCTCGGGTCCCACAACACGCAACCAATCACAATGCATCACAAATCACTTGCCCACATGTTTAACTTGGTAAATATAACACTAAACCATAATTTATGCGATGTGTGCTCATGCACAATGCCGACACGTGGCTCCCCTCATCGCATCGCAATCAATTTAACATATCTTGCGAAATCTTAAATTCTCAATATTGTGATTTTCAAAATCACTTTTCTGGGTGCTACAATCTCCGCCGTTGGTTTGTTTCTCGATCTAAAGATCCACGTTATATCTTTTCGTTCTCACTTCGCATCGCAAGTTAAACAATTTAACTTGTGAAACTCTTTAAGGGTAAAATCTATTCTGTGAGATGTGTGGTGTTTCTCAATTGTGATGAGATATCTCCCATTGATCTCCGACTACTACTTCTATGATCTAATCACCACCATTCAGCCTTCGTTTTTTATTAGATCACAGCTATCCGTTCCACCTGCAACATTTCCGCATTTGTGCAATTCCCCAATTCTATATGCAGAGTTCAAGACTCCATGACAATCACCAATTCAGATCCCAATTTGATCACTACTTGGTGAGTTGACATACTTTTTAGGGCTTCATATATCTCAACAAGATAAAGGAATATTTATATATCAAACCAAGTACATGAAGGAAATTCTTAATAAATTCAAGATGGAATATTGCAAGCCTGTCCCTACCCCAATGGTAACAGGTTGCAAGTTAAGTTTAGATGATTCATCAAAGGATGTGGACCAGAGGTTGTATAGATCTATGATTGGAAGTCTTCTATATGTGGTAGCTTCTCGGCCAGACATAATGCAGGCAGTTGGAGAAGTAGCAAGATGCCAAGCAGCACCAAAATAATCTCATATTATTTTTGTCAAAACAATTTTCCGATATATTAAGGGCACAACAGAATATGGTTTATGGTATCCCAAAGGAAATAATCTAGTTATCCAAGCTTCTATAGATGCATATTGGGCAACAAGTGTTGATGATCGAAAGAGTACCAATGGAGAAAAATTATATCTAGGTGGTTTCCTTTTTTCATGGTTAAGTAAAACACCGTCTTCAATCTTGTTATCCACAGCAGAAGCATAATATATCACGGAAGAAACCTTTTGTAATCAAGTTCTCTAGATGAAGCAAACTTTGCAAGATCTTCAAGTCAAGTTTGATGAGCCTATTCCCATATTTTGCGATAACACTAGTCCCATCAGTATCTCCAAGAATCTTGTGATGCATTCCAAAACAAAGAACATTTTGATCAAATATCATTTCGTTAGAGATAAGGTCACCAAAAATAATATCAAGCGTGAATATGTTGCCACAAAGGAACAAATTTCTGACATATTTACCAAAACATTACCTCATTAAGCATTTGAGTATCTTCGCCTAAATCTTTGGATTCTCCCATGTTCTCATTAGACTATTTCTCTTATCTAACCAAGTAAAAAAAGGGGGGGATTTGAGGTGTCTATAGGTCCGCAGGACGACGTTTGTTAGGGTGAGTTACCCTTTTCCATTGATGACAAAGGGGGAGAGAATATTGTAGGAAGAGGTGTCATGATCACAGGGGGATTACTTGTGTTTCCATCAATGCCAAAGGGGGATATTTTTGATCAGTGGTTGTCATTGATGTCAACCCAAGCAGCACCAGGGGCTACCCCGATCTTGCATAGAAATTTTGACTTGACAACTTACTCTATTCTGAGTCAAGGATATTTTGGATGGTTTCTATCTGTCGAGATGTTTCCATTGATATATGGCATCCCATGCAATTCTTCATGGTTTGATAGATATTCGTGTTTGAATTTGGTAACCCTAGGTAGTGGGCTAAAACCCCATAGGGTTGTGGCATGATACTAATCATTGGTTGTGGTCATTGAATTGTCAATAATTAATAATTTTTTAAGCTCCTAAAATCCCTCCAATGTTCACTTGTTGAAGACCCTCTCAACCTAATCATTTATATAAATTGTGACCCTCATATCCTCCTCCTATAAGGATTTCGCTACTCATAAAATGCCATCGTGGAATTTTCGCAATAACGTTTTTTCTGTGAAACTTCAGATGTTGAAACAAAAAACCCATTTGGGAGAAATCCTGATGAAGCATGGGCCCGAATTTTAGATATTGGTTCATTACATTTTTGGATATATGATCTGAGGAAGTTAGGGTTATGGAAGACTCCCTAATGTCATGTCAAGCAGGTGACCTTGGGAAAACTGTCATAAAGTTCTCTCTAAGCATGGGATTCAAACTGCGTAAAAATTTACAGAGAGAGGATAGGATGTAGTTTTTTGTATATAGTTTTGAGAACCAAAGGTTGAAATAGTGACACGTGGCACTTTGTACAAGTTAAAGAATCAGGTCATCGTAAGAGATTGGGCATAACTATTTGTTAAAGAATCCAATTTTTATTAGATCTACGGGGTTGGAAATAGGACTCAGAGGGCTACCATAGGACAAAATTTCAGACCTTGGAGATCCAAAATTACACAGATACAACAGATTCAATATCAAGCTTCTAGAAGGTAAGAAAAAATATGCATTCAAGGATCACTGCAGTAAGGAAAACACATCAAAGATCAAGGGACAGTGAAGGAGGACACAATAGGAAAACTCAGACACATACTAGAAGGACAATGCAATGCCAAAGTACCATTACTTGAAGCAAGCACAAAAATACCTCAGCAACTGCTAGTGTTCAAAGAAGCAGTGTCAAGTCAAGTATTAGGTCGTGTCAAAAGTTAGTATTGTAAAAATCATCATTGTAAAATTGCAAAAGAGTCATTATTGTAAAATATTCATTATTGTAAAAGATTCAATCTTCTTAGTGTTGGAGAGGCATTTTTGGGAGGTATAAGTGTCATTGTTGGATAATGTTATGGTTGGGTTGCAGGTCATAGTGTGATTGGGTGTTTGGTCTAGTTCAAGAAAATAATTGTGAATCATATTTTATCATGGATCATTGTCCCTTGTACGGGAGTCCACACTATTGTATTATTTTTTATCATTATAGGGTCACACGGAGGTGCTAGGTTTGGTGCATGAAGTCACCTATAGGTTGGATCCTATGAACACTTCAGGGTGGCCGGTTGGTCTAGGATGTCAGGGCATCCATTTAGTTGACTACTAAAAAACCAGGGTGTTGGGGCATCCTTCTAGTGGGAGATGGAGAAGAATGATTTTCTAGAATTCTATGAATTTGTACCTTTCATTTCAGTTGGGGCTAACGATTAAAGAATTTATTAGAAAAGTGTTCGGTGGTTTTTGACCCAGAGGGGGTTTTCCACCTAAAATTTGTGTGCCTATTGTGTTCTATTGTTTACTGTTGTTACTGGATAAAAATCAATAATAATGGAAGATTAACTAATGCTCTGAAAATATTTAAAAAGTGCTAATTGATAAGAAATATTGATTCACCCCCTCTCAGTATTTCCAACATAACTCAACCTCGCTAAATTTCTTTATTTGCTCGAGTAGTATTGGTGCACAAGAAGGATGGATCATGGTGCATGTGTCCGGATTATAGGGAGCTCAATAAGCTCACTATTAAAGATAAATTACCCATTCCTAATATTGATGAATTATTGGATGAATTACATGGAGAAATTTATTTCACCAAGTTGAATCTTTGTTCAGGATATCATCAAATTAGAATGAAGACTAAAGACATTATGAAAACAACATTTCAAACTCATGAGGGTCATTATGAATTTTTGGTCATGCCTTTTGGCCTTACCAATGCATCTTCTACATTTTAAGGGTTGATAATTCCATTTTTAAACCCTTCGTTAGAAAATTTGTGTTAGTATTTTTGATTATATACTAAACTACAACAGGTCTTGGAAGGATCATGTTCAACATGTTGAAAGGGTGATCAAACTATTGGAGGAGAAAAAATTATATGCAAAAACCTCCAAATTTTTCTTTGGAGTACAAGAGGTGGAATATATGGGTCATATTTTATCTCAGGAGGGTGTTAAGGTAGACCCTAACAAAATTAAAGCCATTAAGGAATGGAAATTCCCCACAACCATAAAGCAATTGCGAGTATTTCTCGGGTTAACAAGTTATTGTTACAATTTTGTTAAGAATTATAGGAAAATAGCAGCACCTCTAACAACATTATTGAAGAAAGATGCATTTTCATGGACTCCTAAAGCAACCAAAGCCTTTGAACATCTTAAAGAGGCAATGTGCCAAGCATCGGTCTTAGCTACGCCAGACTTCACAAAAACCTTTATTGTGGAATGTGATGCCTCATGAAATGGAATTGGTGTTGTTTTAATGCAAGAAGGAAGACCCATTTCTTTTGAAAGTTGTCCAATCAAAGGAAAGTATTTACATAAGGCTATTTATGAGAAGGAAATGTTGGCAATACTAAATGCACTAAAGAAATGGTGACCTTACCTAATGGGAAGACACTTCAAGGTAAAAATTGATCATGGTAGTCTTAAATAATTTTTGGAACAAAGAATATCTTTAAAAGAGAAACAAAAATGGGTCACAAAGATGTTGGGTTATGACTTTGAAATCATCTACAAAAAAGGGAAGCTAAATATTGTTGCAGATGCACTCTCAAGAAAGGACTAGGATGTGGAAGCATTGCTTTGTGCCATTGGTATTATCCAAGAAGATTGGATACCTGAAGCAAGGGAGGAATTGAAGAATGACAAAGAATTGTGGACACTCATTCAAAAGTTGCAGCAAGATCCCAGTAAATCTGATACATTTAGTTGGAAAAATGATTCCTTATGGTACAAATATCGCTTATATATTTTTAAGAATTCCCAACTAAAACAAAACATTCTTTTGGAATTGCACTCTCCCTTAGTAGGACACTCAGGATTTTTAAAAAATTACCACAGGGTGAAGAAATAATTTTTTTGGGATGGCATTAAATCTGATATTCAAAATTTTGTGCTGGAATGTTTGGTTTTCCAGAAAAATAAAGTTGAGACAGTTAAGAACCCGGGTTTGCTACAACATTTATCCATCCCAAGTCAACATTGGGAGGAGGTTTCAATGGATTTTATCACAAGTTTACCTAAGTCCGAAGGAAAGAGTGTCATCATGGTGGTAGTTGATAGAATTACCAAGTACGCACACTTTTGTACATTATCTCATACATTTAAAGTGAGTACAATTTCTACTGCATTTATGGAAACAATTAAAAAGCTACATGGAAACCCAAATATTATTGTAAGCGACATAGATCCCATTTTCGTTTGAAATTTTTGGATGGAATTATTTTCTTGTTTGGGTACTCAACTAGCTCATAGCTCATCTTATCATCTTAAATCCAATGGGAAAACTAATATAGTGAACAAATTTTTGGAAGGATATCTTTGTTTCTTTGTACGTGATAAACAAAAAGAATGGGTCAAGTGGTTACCTCTGGCTGAATGGTGGTATAACACTTCCTTCCACACTGCAACAAAAATGACCCCATTTATGGAACTTTATGGATATCATCCACCATCCATCACATCATCTTTAAGAGAAAATTCTAAGGTTCAAGCAATGGAAGATCACATGGAGCTGTAGAAATTTATTAATACTAATAGTACTACCAAATTCTCCTGATCCAAAAAATTAATATTATGTTAAATACATAATCCTTCCACTTAATTCTTTGCGGAAATTAAATTGCCAATTGCAAAACACATATGAAGAAAATCAATCGCACATAAACACAATTGTTTAACGGGAAATATTAAAGCTAAAAACCCCAACTATCATATATAATGTATATCAATGGATCATGTAATAATATCATGCAAATATTAGTACATCAAGCTCTCAGTACAATCAACAATCATTACACACTGTCATGCAGAAATTTGCATATCTTTGCACCAATTTCTTGCCTCCTGATAGCCTGCCTCCACAACACAATACCTGCTGAAGAAGACCCCTGAATGAATTCGAGTTGGCCTTGCATTGACTGCATAATCCTCATTGGAATCTCCAATGTGTGTCAGATGCATTGAATGCATCACTATAGTCACAACAGATAGTCCATCTCACCCTTTCACCTATCTCTCCACTAGGTCTCCACTGGAACTGACATGCAAGTAGTTAACTACTGTATTTGTTCAGTTGCAAGTGAGTCTCTAGTTATGAATTAATTAAATAATTAATTCACTAAACTCTCACTAGTGTATCTTCAATTAGAACTAGATACAACTAGCACAACTGAGTTTAACTCACTTAACTGAGTTAAACTGAATAAAAAATCCCATAATGACTCTTCCAAATCTGTCACAACTTTGCCACTGCAGTTCTAACTGAGTCCTCCATGCATGAGTCGCCAACCACCCTAGGAATTGCGTAATTCCTTCAGCCCACTGATTTTCCAAATCTATTCACTGAAATAAAGTGCTCTAAGAGAATAAGTTGATATATATTGCCATATATTATTAAGGGCTAATAATAATCGACATGCATCTATTTTTAGATTGAAAATCTATAAATATACTTCGCCCAATATTCTAAAAATAGAATCTCATCTATTTTTCACATTTGACCAACCACCTACAAATACCATCCTGCAACTTATAGAATATGCTCACCATGCCTAAAAAATAGACATACACTTAAAAATAGCCTGTGGGCCCCACTTAGTGATGGTTCTTAATTTTCACTCTGCTCATCATCTTGTTGAATCTTAACACGAGCATTAACAAAAATTTCTCCAACTCTTAAAGGATAACCTAAATTTTGAACAAAATCGAATGAAACAATAGGCAGATCAACATCGCAACGAGAGAAGTTTTGATGTTGGTGACTGGGTATTTTTACGGCTACAACCATACAAACAAATGTACCCCAAGCAAGATAAGAAGGATAATAAATTAGCGACAAAGTACTATGGTCCTTACAAGGTGTTGCAAAATATTGGTACTATGGAATACAAATTGGAGCTTCCTTCTTCTTCCCGAGTTCACCCAGTTTTCCATGTTTCATGCTTAAATAAGGTTATAGGTGACAAACTTCCAGTTCAAACAATATTACCAGAACTTGATGAGGAAGGAAAAATCATATTGGAACCTGAAGCAGTCATGGAAACAAGAACTCGACAGCTACGAAATCGATCAATTTCAGAGTATCTCATCAAGTGGAAGAACTTACCCACTAAAGATTCCACATGGGAGGATGAGAATTTTATATAGAAGCATCCAAAACTACTCAAGCATTGAGGACAACAATTTTTTGAAGGAAATGGGAATGTTAGGTCCTTATATTACTAGTGTAGTCCCTTATTGTTGTTATTGTAGCCCCCTTATTGTTATTGTTGTACCCCTATAGTCCCCATATTGTTATTATTGTGCCCATAAAATCCAACTATTATTATTGTTTTGCCCTTACATTATTATTGTTAGGTCGGCTAGGATTATATTGTAACCCCATGAACTCCTATATATAGAAATGAGGTTTTTTCATTTGTATCATCAAATAATTGTTCATTTATGTAATGTAAAGGAGGTTTCCCCTTCGAAGATGCTGATTTATATGGCGTTGATATCTCTTTTCTTCTATTTTGTGAGCTAGTTTCTTAAAATAATGAATGTTCGATCCCCTAGGATGGAGTGGATATGGGAGTGCCTCCCCCTAAGGCAAGAGCCCATCACAGAGTAGATATCAGATTCATGATGGATCACCACATACCTTTGGTGCAAGACCATAACACACCGCCGCCTGTTCCAACATCGGACCAGGTAGCACAAGAACCCATCCTGAGAACTGAATATGTTGCTATCCAAGAACTTGAGCGAACCATATTGAGCCAGTGTCTCTCAAGCACGTGGGTTTTGGGCCACCGCCATGCAGAGATCAGGCTAGTCTGGCTCTCTCCACAACATCCTACCACCAATGAAAACACCACAAATGTATGTTTTTAAACAAAAAAACAATCAAAATTCATTAAAAAGTGACTTCCCCGTGCCTGCTAACCCTCTTTGCATGCTGACTGTGCATGTGCCAAAGACAGGCACGAGATGCAACGCGCTAAACGTTGGCTACCTACAGGGTCTTTGCGCAAAGAGAAACCTTTTCACGGGGACTGTACACACCATTTTGGATTACCTTCACGGTCTTGCCCTAAAAGGGCCATAAAATTCATACAATATCACACTTGTACAGACCCCCTAAACATAAAAATGACAAAAATGAATAGTAGGATGTTTTAGCTCCTACCTGACACTGGCTGCAAGAATCTCAGTGCTCTAGCTGACCAAAACGATAATAAAAGCTTGGGAAGATAGCTCTACTCTAACCACAGATCCTCAGAAAGCACAAATGAATTGAAAATGGGCCACATTGGCTTATATATCGCCCTTTTTACCATTTTCAAAAGCCCATAATTGGAGCTTTGAGTACCCAATCACAAAACTGGAAGAGAAATAATGATCAGTACTTCGTCATGTTCAATCTGGACCCCATAAATCCAGGTTTCAGGTAAAGTCATTTTCAGGCCAATGCCCACCCCCTCCATACTACAGTTTAGGTATGCCCTCTCTTATCACTTTAAATTCAAGTTATGTCTAGATACTTGTATGGAAAAGATGCTTTCACTTGGGGTATTGGCTACAGATGTTGCAGGCACACCAAATCACTATATGTTCCAAACAATAGAAGTACAAGAGAAGGTATCATTCTATCCTCAGCATGATAGGCTTCCCAAAAAGATTTGCATATCCTTACATCATTTCTTAAAAATAATAAAACCATAGCTTTCATTCACTTGACCATGTTTATCATCACCCCATATTGCACATGATAAACACCCTTTCAGGTTGGTAGAGCCTCACCTTCCATGGCATCCATCACTCATGTAGACCATACGCCAATATCTGGAGCCATGGCCGTAAAACTACGACCTAGGAACCATTTCATGTTCATACATCCATGATAAAAAATCAGACATTTTTATTCATCACATGTCAAAACCCTAGTCCCGGGCCACCACTCTCTACAAGTGGATCACCCAAAACACGTAATTGTGTTTCACATTTGGCCTATCACATCGTCATAAGCATATCCCATCTATGAAATTTTCATCTTCCTCATCACTCCTGCACTGATACCAACCAATGGGGCCTCCAACCTCAAAAAAAAACTCCTCACATCACCAGTAGGATCATTCATGTTAATTGGGCACCTGTCTTTGTGCGTGTACATCCAAACCACTTTCATATACTTTTGGAAAGTGTACAAAGATTCTTTTAGGAGAAAACTTCCACCGATCCATTGAAATTTCTTACTTGACAAGAGTCCCTAATCACCCTTGGTCGGAGCTTTGCATTATTTACCATGCCCAACCATGTCAATCATAGCAAACATACAACCACCCTGGATGTCGTATCGACCCCAGGGACTCCCCAATCAAAAGTTGGTATGACTGCCGCCACTCACATATTTAGCTCCGACCTTGGTCCAGTTAACCATCATCACCAATTTCAACCATCTCTTGCTATCATGTCTTGTTAACCAATCACATCAAGCTTTGTTTTTCATTAGAAACACTGGTCCCCTATACCAGTAATTATTTTTGATCAGTTGATGCTTTGTTCTTGTCGACTCCGACAACCATTATCCAGGAAGGAGGTAGTACCTTGGATGAGCCCCCACCATTAAAAGGGGCATCCTCAAGTGGTATAGTGGGAGCTAACATCACCCACTGATTTCATCGATCCTCTTGACATTCGACATCAAAAAAGTTTTCATGTTAAGATGGTATCGTACTTAACAACCATTGCACTCTGTAAGAATTAGTCAAAGACCCATAATTAGTGAGAACCTATTTCAACAATGCTTACGTGGGAAGGTCCCAAATTGTCGAAGACCCATACTATTACTAATCATTTCCTTCATAAATTCCTTACCTCACCAATGCATGGGGGTGCCACATTCAACCTTTCTATGCATAGAAAAAACACCCTGGAGGGCGTCAAAAATCATCGTCATCAACTAGTAGCAGGTCACCTGCCATAATATGACTTGACAGAACCAATATCTATCAGATTTTCTTAACTAGTCATTATCATGAGCATGGGACATGCTCGCCTCGTATAAATCTTTATCATTTTATCTCTTGCATGTTTCCCACAGAGCATGGTGTATTTTTTATTTCAGACAAGGGGTCTCCCTACTTCATTCCACAGTAAGTTACTTTCTCTCTCTCTCAAAAGGATCACACAGAAAAGAAAATGTAATGTATTTCAGCTATACATTTCTTCCTAGACCTCATACATCAGGGGGAAATTGTTAACATCAAAAAATCATATAAGCACAAGACATTAGAAAAATTTCAAGAAGAAGGTACAATTAAAGATTTTCAGAGAAGAAATACATTAGGAAAGGAAAATTTTAATTATTCCTAAGGTTTAGTTAGAAATTAGTGGACAACGCACCAACAACAAATGATTTTTGTCCACAATACGACTATTCCTTCAATAGCCGTGCAGTCCTAGAGACGGCGAAATGTCACCATCCAGGACCACTTCACATGCTTGGCCAATATGATTCTATACCTATTATTGTCAATGAGAGCCGAATTCGAGCCACCTTAAGGAGGTATGCAGCCCATAAAGGAATCTCCTCCCCAGTCTTGGGTAGCTATCAGTATTGGGCCAAGAGAGGGAGGAGAAGTTCAAATATCTCTATAAAAACTATCCATGGGAAGAACAAAAGGAGACACGTTATAATGCTCACCAAATTTCTCCATAGCAAACCACCTTGCAAGTGTAGTAGCAGAAGTATTGGAATGACTCACATGTTGGCCATACAACATCTTAGTCTTAGAGAGATCTTCATCCTTTTGAGAGAGGGAGGAGGTACTTGCAGGGAACTTGAGAAAAGGAGCCCCCCTTGTTCTGAGTATTTGAGCTCCTCCCTCTTCCTTCATACCATCATCACCTAATAAAGGGACATTTATCCATTTGTCTTATTGGTTTGTTGCTCCATTTGAGCATTTGTATCTTGTGTATTTTCTGCTTTAGTTCATAGTGTTGTATGCTTAACTTACCCATTGAGTTTTGATTACATTATTTATGTTGTTCACTAACAATAACATCATTCTTCTCTGTGTTATTTTGAAGATAACAACCAAATGCTAAAGAGGTGCATTTTGGTACATCTGTGTAGCAAAAACACCACCACACTTGTGACACATGAATTATCCAACATGTGATCCCAATCAAACAAGGGACCAATCCGTTCCAAAAAAAATTACAGAAATTACATCCGATGCTTGAGCCTTTCATTCAAAAGGAGCTAAGCAAGTTGTTGGATGCTCATATCATATACAAAGTGTGACATTCTAACTGGGTATCGAACTTGGTCCCGGTTTGAAAGAAGTCATGCGAAATCCACTTATGTGTTGATTTCCACAACTTGAATCATACCTCGGACAAATAAAATTACCCCATGCCATATGGAACAAATACTACAAAAAATATCATGTTCATAGATTTTTTCTTTATTGAATGGCTATTCTAGATATAACCACATTCTACTCTCAAATCCTGATAGAATTAAAACAACATTTCGCACGAACTGGGGTACGTTCGCATTCAAGAAAATGCCATTTAGGTTGATCAATGTTGTTGCAAATTTTCAACATGCCATGGAAATCGCATTCCGTGGATTGAAATGACAGAGAACGATGGGCTACCTCGATGATGTCACGAAGTTTTCTAAGAAGATATCCGATCACATAAGACATTTGAGAAAAAATTTCGAGTGATGTCACAAGTAGGGTATACCTCATAATCCCAAAAAGAGTATTTTTGCAGTGTTCAAGGGTAATCTCTTGGGCCACATCATTTCCAAAAATGGGATTAAAATAGAACTGGATAGGGTCAAATAAATTACAAATATTCCCTTCCAAGTGAACAATAAATCTATGCAGTCCTTCCTAGGCGTTGGGCATGGCCCAACTTGGTCCATTTTTGGTGAAAAGTCTCCATAAATCACAGAGCGAAGTGCACAATCCTGTGAGGATAAATCAACCACACGGAGTTTAGGGGCTTTGGGGAAGGTGAAAGACCCTCTTGTTGTAAATTTATCAGGTTTATTTTTTTAGTTTTGAGTTCGCCCATGGTATGTGGACCATGGTTTTGAGTCGATGTAAATTATATATAAAAAAATCTATTATTGAGTTGAAGTAGTCAAGAGAGTCTTGTAATTGTGATGAGAAATTTTTTTTTGAATACATTATGCATTTTTGGTCTAAGGGAAAGGTTTCACAGCTTTGTGTGTGGAGGCCTTGAAGAGTCTATCGTTGTGTGTGCATACCACCTGCATCTGTGTGCATGGGTCAAAGAAGTATTGTACTGAAGAAGACATATCATTAATAAACGAAAGTGGGTTTGAAGCATATCTGTCTATATCTATGTACTTTGCTTATTATCTACACTTGAAGTTGTTTTTATGCATCACAAAGTCTTTTATGTTGTTTATATGTGTTCTATTGTGTTGAATATTGCATAATATTGATAAAGGCACAAGGCATAATAGTATTAAGCGATGAATAGGGAATAGAATGTGAAATTAGATAATTGCCTCAGCGTAGTCCATAAAAGCATAGGATAGAATATTAGCAGTAGAGCCATGCCCTATTGTCCCTCTGGATGCAGAAACCTAGTTCTGGAATTCCACAATATTGCCTTGGGTGAGACTATGATTTGCGTTGTAGGTCGTTGCCGAAAGGGTCGGTAATAGAGCGTTTTGTTGGTTGCGTAACAACTTTGAACCTAGGTCGAGATGCCTTTGAAGCATTTTTTTTTGACCCAAATTGGTCCATTTTGGTCGAAAGACTCTGAAACTCAAGGAGTAGAGTGCATGGTCCAACAAGGATAAATCAACAGCGCAAAGTTTAGGGGATTTGGGGTGGGTCAAATCCCCTCTTTTTGTAAAGAGATCAGATTTATTTTTTTAGTTTTGAGTCCTCCAATGGTATGTGGACCATGTTTTTGATTCAATGTAAATGCTATATAAACAAATGTATTATTGATTCGAGTTATAAGTAGTCAAGAGATTCTTGTACTGGTGATGAGCACAACTTGTTGAATATATTATCTTTCTATGTTTTTGGCCTAAGGAAAGGCTCCACAGCTATGTGCGTGGAGGCCTTGAAGTGTCTGCAGTTGTGTGTGTAGACCACCTATAGCTGTGTGCGTAGGTCAGGGAAGTACTTTACTCAAGAATGCTTATCATTAATAAGGGAAAGGAAGTTTGAACCATATCTGTGTATATTTGTGTACTTTACTTATCATTTTCACTTGAAGCTATTTTTATGCATCGCAGAGTATTATATGTTGTTTATATGCATTATATTGTATTGAATATTGCATAAAATTGATAAAGGCATAGTGTGCAATAATATTAAGCAATGAATAGGGCATAAATTGTGACAGTAGATAATTGCCTCTGCGCAATCCAAAAAATCACAAGAGAGAATCTTAGCAATGGATCCACGTCCCATTGTCCCTTTAGATGTAGAAACCTAGTTTTGACATCCGCCAATATTTCCTCAGGTGAGACTGTGATCTGCACTGTATGTCGTTGCCTAAAGGGTCGGTAATAGATGGTTTTGTTGGTTGCGCAACAACTATGAACCTGGGTTGAGACCCCTTTGAGCCAATAAATGGTTTTGTTTCTCGTACCAAGATCTAATTGAGGGATATGTAGATGTGGAATTCTACCAAGAAGGAAATAAAATATTGGGTAGAATTGAAAGAACGAGAGTTTGCAGCTCAAGAAAACATAGATATGTAACTCTCGACTAAATCTTAGTTACAAAGGTATATTTTTACATAACAACATGATATTGTCTTCGCAATGATTGCTAACGAACTGCATGAATGGTTATCAAGGCTTACTGAGAACAAGATTTTTTTTAAGAATGACGAGCCTATTGCGTGGAGCCCTGGATTATTATAACGACTCAAGGAGACCAATAATAAGATCTCAAGAGATGTTGATTTCGGGATCGAAAATATCTTGGGAGGATTTATTACTAACTTCGCAATGGACACATTTCTATCTTACAATGAAGCTGAGTGAAGAGTTTTCAAGGGCACGAGAGGTAAGTATATGAATTCTTTGAAGCTTTGGAGTAAAGTTATTTTATGTGAAAAGGGTGTACTACGAATGCAGTCAGATTAATGTTTGGGCTTAAGTTTGCAAGAAGATCTACGTGAAGTGGAAAATGATACAGAGTAGACTGCAAAAATTACATTAAGATTGATTATAGTCCATTGTTGAGTTTCTATGAGAGCAAAGAAGAAATAAGTAACCCCACAACCCCTAGAGGTGTGTCGCAGTCAGGAGTTGAGAATAATCACGGCACCTCTGGGATTCCCCATCCAACAACACCCCTCACCCCCATCCCACTCCCTACACTTTCCCTCCACCTCCGCCTCCTCCTCCACCTCCACCTCCACCTCCCCCACCCCAGGAAACAAATGATATCAAACTACTGATCTTTAGAGGTCTCCGATAAGAGGATCTTGAGAAATTCTAGTTTGTCATTGAAGCTGTATGGAAAGCAAGATAAATCACCACGAAATATATCAATAAGGCACAAATTTTCACCGCACTACAAGAGAGAGTGTTGAAATGGTACATAAAGTATTCTATGATGCATCATGGTGCTTCACTAGATGATACGAAGAAATCACTGACTGCAAAGTTTAAGAAGACAAAATCATAGTTGCAATGCATTACGGAACTAAAGGAGATTAAGCAACTAGAAACTGAGTCTATTTGGGAATTAAATCAAAGGTTCAAGATGTTAATGGGTCAAGTAAGCTTTAAAATCCCTGAATAATAGCATAAGGAGTGGTTTATCATTGTTCAATTGCCACATATCTTGCTACCTTTGACACAACATAAGATATAAACACAGGATGAAGCTCTATAGATTGCGATGAAGCTGGAAGCTTCGCTAGTGGGGGCTATTCATTTAGGAGTACAACAGATTAAGAGCCAACCAACAATAATGCATTTGGAGTTATAAGATCTGAAGAAGGGTAAGGAATTCAGGTCATAAATTTGATCAGAAGTATGGTGCATAAAGTGTAAGTTAGAAGGCCACTATAAGGATCAATGCCATGTGTTCAAAGACTACATCAATAGTGGAGGTCCTAATCCATTGCAACCAAGATCAAGTGAATGGAGTGACTTATATAAAGTTTTAGGTCGACATCACACGAAAGAATGTTGTTTGTTGCAGAAGCATGTACATACCCCGAAATAGTTGTTTTGTAACTTTTGTAGCTCGGTGGGTCATGCTGAGAAGAATTTTCGCAGTTATGATTTGATGATAGAACAAAGTTCAGGCGCTTATAGAATGAAATTTGAGGGATGTTCACATGAGGATCAAGGTCATCATACCGTTCAAGGAGAATTCCAAGGATGAGGATGAGGGGGAGGAGGAGGCACTAGTCGAGGACGTGGCCAACTCATCTGTTACAATTACGACGGAGAAGGAAATTTCCCGCAGGATTGTCAGAATCCTACCCCCACCTGTAAGTACTGTAAATATTTTTACCATGTGATAGAATAATTTCCAGTCCTTATGAAAAGGATGAAGGAGAAAAGAAACCAACAACCTATGTAGAATTTGGAAATTATGACCACTGAACCAAGGGAAGATGATCCATGCATTAACATAGTCATGCGAAGTGGCGCATTGACAAAAGGTGATATAGCTAAAGGTAAGAAGTTGAAGGAAGACATATGGGTTAGGAAGACTACTGAAAGAACCCCTTGGTTCAATATTTAGGCAGAAAAAGAAGAATTCATGGAGGTGAAGCGAAGTTTCATGGATCCAGGAGCTTTGACCTCTAGCACACAACCACAACATATGTTAATATTGAAGAAGGACAACGTTGAAGTAACTACTCAGCTGAAAAATTTGATCCAGATATATTAAAATCAATTTTGAAAACCTGCATGAAGCTGTTTTGAGATTGGAAGGCTATTCAAGGACTCTAGGAGCTGATAGACTCCTGCCTTGGTAAACAAGAACCACGAACTGAGCCACACACAGTCAACAATTTGAATCGATATAAGAAGAGAACAAGAAGGGAGATGAGACTAACTGCACATATCAGACAATATGACATGGATCATGTAATCTTGGATTTAGGATCTGATGCTAATGTATTTCCTAAGAAAAATTTGGAGTGAATGGGAAAGTCGAGGTTGCAATGGTCGTCGATCTAGTTAAGAATGACCAACCAGTAGAAGATCATTCCTATGGGAAGGATATATGGTGTTGTAGTAGATATTGAAGGAGTGTGCACTGTTGCAGATTTCAAAGTAATTGAGATTTTAGATGATAGAAATCCATATCTAGTGATTCTTGGATTGGATTGGTCTTTTGATACTGAAGACAAAATCAATTTGAAAAGGAGACAGATGGTGTTTTAAAAGGGAAATTTGAATGCCAATGTTCCTCTAGACTAATCAGACCCATTAGAACGAACACGGTATACATAGCTCGTCCACTATGAGTATTGTGATGCAGACATTGACAATATCTACAAGATAACAGATAAGGAGGAATATTGGATTAAACACACTACATATGGAAGGCTAATATGGGAATATAAAAATTCTTGTATTTCAGACTTTGATTAAGAACTGGAAAATTGGCAGAACAGGTTGCATGAAGTCTCTACAAGACATGGTAACATAATTACAAGATCGCTTCGCTACATAAATTCAGAGTTATGTAATTTTGTTTATTATGAATTTTTTTATATTTTTCTTGATGAATTTGAAAAATAAGTTCCAAAAGAACAAAGGTTCCAAGCATTGGATGCATCCCTCAAGTCTACACCTAATAGATGGCAGGGTACTCATAAATCAAATATCGGAGATTGGAAAGAGTATCACAGATTGATGAAGATTATATTTGGCCAAGTAAAAACTAGAATCCAAGTAAAATATGATGGAAGAGAGGATCCTTGAGAGCATATGTCTCACTGGACTATAGGTTTTAATCCTGTACATAAATTATCTGCAAACGAATCTTAAAGACAAAAAATAAACAGTAGCGAGAGCATAAAACATAAAACATATAAACACAGAGATATTCCCCTGGATCCCAAATCGGGACGACCAACTTGATTTTTCATTATCTTCCTTTTAGTGTTACAACACATATATATACATGTCGAAGCATACATAAACCCCAATCCATTAACCCTGGATTAGAACATAACCGTAGTTCCCCTGACCAGATCTACAAAATACCAGGGGCCGAAAACCATCGCACCCCAAAACCACATGCAAACCCATGCACAAAACCATGGGAAGATCTGCCCACAGGAAAATAAGGACCAAAAAAGTTTTCCGGGGCACTGCCCCGAACCCCAAAAGCGGGGGCTACCGCCCCCCCTATGACCCCCCCCCGCATGTGATTATTCGTGGAAGGAATATAAAACATACCCAACATTATCCCACTTGTTGTTTTCTTTCTGTAGGGGGCCATAGGAGAGCTTAGTCATTAGCCCAGCTCTGCAACACACATTGTTTCTCTACACAAAGAGAAATTTTGAGTGCTCACAGACTTCATCAATGCATCTGCAACATTCTTCAAAGTGTCCACCTTTACCAGCAACACCCTTTTAGCCTCAACCATATCTCTCACAAAGTGATATTGAACATCAATGTGCTTTGTATTTGAATGATAAGCAGGGTTCTTAGCCAAGAAAATTTCACTTTGGCTATCACAATCTATCCTTATAGCTTGCTGCACCAACCCCATACTTGAACACAATCTCTGCAACCAAACTGCTTCCTTGCTTTCATGAGTGGCTGCTATGTATTCATCCTCTGTAGTTGAAAGAGCCACTACAGACTGCCTTTTACTCATCCAAATGACTGCACCTCAAAATAGGCTAAACACATACCCACTTGTAGATCTTCTTTGGTCCAGATCTCCAGCCCAGTCTGCATCAAAAAAACCATGAATGTCCAACACTCTTTCCAATCCTAGTATTCCCTGGTAGCACAAGCCATAATCACTAGTGCCACGTAAATATCTGAAAACCCGCTTCACTGCTGTCCAATGCTCCTTCCCTGGGTTTGACATAAACCTGATCAATACTCCCATTGCATGTGCAATGTCTTGTCTAGTATAGACCATTGCATACATCAGGCTGCCCACTGCACTTGCATATGGAACACGGGACATATCCTCCTCTTCTTCTTGTGTCTTGGGGCACTGTTCAATAGACAACTTTGTACCTACAAGAATTCAAACATTCACCAGTTTACTTTCTTGCATATTGAACCGCTGCAATATAGTCTCGACATACTTCTTCTAGTTTAACCAGAGCTTCCTCTTTTCCCTATCTCTCTTAATTTCCATGCCCAAAATATAGTTTGCAGCACCAAGATCCTTCATGTCGAATTTGGAGAACAGTTGGGTCTTCAAATCTTGGATAATTTCTTTGTCATTTCCAATCAACAAAATATCATCCACATACAAGACCAAATAAATAACATGATCACCAATTAATTTAAAATAAACACAGTGATCCTCCTTGCTTCTGGTGAATCCAAGTCCCCGTATTTAGGTATCAAATTTCTAATACCACATCCTTGGTGACTGTTTTAACCCATACAGAGACTTCTTTAACCTGCATACTAGTTCTTTCTTCCCTTTCACCATAAAGCCTTTAGGATTTTTCATGTAGATCTCCTCTTCCAGATCCCTGTGAAGAAATGTTGTCTTCACATCCATTTGTTCTACCTCAAAATCAAATGTAGCAGCAACAAATAAAAGTAATCTAATAGAAGTAACTTTGGCAACAGGAGAAAAAATATCACCAAAATCAATTCTCGGCACCTGGGAATAACCTTTTGCTACCAACTGAGCTTTATATTTCTCCACCTTGCCTTATACATTCATCTTCTTCTTAAACACCCATTTTCTCCTGATGGGCTTCCTTCCATCCGACAACTCCACCAGATCCCATGCCTCATTTTTATGCACGGATGCCATTTCATCAACCATGGCCTCCTTCCAGAGTTTTCCATCCTCTGAATCTACTACCTCCCTGACAGTTCTGGGATCATCATCAGTTATAGTTACATAAAAATTTGAATAGAAAGAAGATGGACTATACCTTTCTGGTTGTCTTCTTTCCCGAGTTGATCTTCTCACAACTGGAGTTTGTGGCTGTTCCTTTTCTGAGTCTTCTTCTATTGTAGAGTATGATTCATCCTCCTTTAGCTCAAACTCTATCTTCTTAGGTTACTTTGGTAGGACTTCATGTTTAACAACATCTTTCACCTCTCTAAACACCACATCTTGGCTGTACACAACCTTCCTTGTTTCTGGGTTCCAAAGCTTGTAATCCTTTAAACCATCCTTATACCCAATAAAGATGCACCTTTCAGATTTATTATCCAACTTGGTCATTTTCTCCTTTGGAACATGTACATATGCATCACATCCAAATACCCTTAGATGTGAAAGAGAGGGTTTCTTACTAGTCCATACCTCATGTGGAGTCTTATCCTCCAATGCTAATGAAGGTGATCTGTTAACCAAGTAACATGTAGTCTCCACTGCCTCTGCCCAGAATTCTTGTCCTAACTCGGTACCATTGAGCATGCTTCTTGCATTTTTCATCAGTGTTCTGTTCATTCTTTCTGCAACTCCATTTTGTTGAGGCATGTATGGAGTAATCTTTTTTCATGCTATACCACACTTCTTACATAACTCTTCAAATTCCTTGCAGAACTCCCCACCATTATCTGTCCTCAACACCATTATCTTCTTCTCTGTCTGGTTTTCCACTAGAGCCTTAAATTCTTTAAATCTGTCAAAGACTTCAGATTTCTTCCTCAAAAAATATATCCATGTATTCCTTGAGAAGTCATCTATGAATGAAACATAGTACACAGACTTACCCAGTGATGGAACCAACACAGGTCCAAACACATCACTATGCACAAGCTCTAATATCTTGTTCGCCCTCTTAGCACTAGAAGGAAAAATCACCTGATTCTGCTTCCCATATACACAACGTTCACAGAAATCAAAATCCAGAGAGCTATTAGACACACCTTCTACCATACCATTTCCATGCAGTATTCGAAGGCCCTTATCTCTAATATGTCTAAGCCTTTGATGCCATAGCATGGCCTTTTCTCCAGAGACCGCTAGGCTTTCCGCTCCACTTTCGGGAACCACAGAACTATTGCACCCAACAATAATAGTGCTGCCTTGAAGCTTCTATAGAGTTCCAATCTGAACTCCCCGCATTAATACCAGTGCTCCCCGAACCATTTTATAGGTATCTTTCTCGAACACTGTTTTTACACCTGCATCATCCATGTTTCTTACAGAAATCAGATTTCTGGCCAATGCAGGAATGTGCAGAACACCAGGAAGTGTTCTAATCCTTCCACCTTGCAGCTTCAGCTTGAATTTTCCACGTCCAATGATTCTATCCTTCCTATCATCACCTAATAATACATCACCGCCATCATATTTCTCATACTCGAGAACCACTCCCTATGGGGAGTGAAGTGAAAGGATGCACCTGAGTCAATCAACCATGACTCATGATCTACATGTGTATTTGAAGAAGAAGCCAAATACACATCCCCACCTTCATCTTAGGTGGTTTTTGCCTCTGCAGAAGGAGCATCATCAGATCCCTTTCCTTTCTCAGGAGCTTTAGATCTATAGTCCTTTTTGTAGTGCCCTTCCTTTTCGCATTTCCAGCACACCTTTACAAACTTTCCAGGAGATTTAGATCTCCCACTCGAAACCTTATTCTTGTTTATGTTCTGGGACCTTCCTCGTATGGATAAGGCATCTCCATTCTGACCCTCCATATTTCTTCGTCTCATTTCCTCCGACAGCAAGGCTAAGACAATGTCATCAAAATTCAAGGTAGCTGTATTGCTACCTATTGCAATAACTAGACTGTCCCACGAGTCTGGTAGAGAACACAAAAAAATGATGCACTTATCTTCATCTGAGATTTTAATATCAACAGATGACAACTGGCTTACCACAATATTGAAGGCATTCAAATGCTCTGTCACTGAGTCTCCATCCTTCATCCTCAGGTTATATAGCTTTTTCCGCATGAACAATTTATTCACTAGAGACTTAGATTGGTACAAATTCCCTAGCTTGTCCCACAAGGTCTTCACCATAGCTTCCCCAGATATATTCAACAATACTGAATCTGAGACACACAATCGTATTGTGCTCTTTGCCTTCCGATCCAGCTTCTTCCAGTCTTCATCTGACATTGCCGTTGGTTTAGTACCCAGATCTACCGCAATCCACTGATCTTTATCCACCAGCAGATCCTCCATCTTGAGCTTCCAAAACTCAAAATTATGACCATTAAATTTCTCTATATCTATCTTCTCGTCGCTTGCCATCTTCTTTCACCGCAAGAATCAATCCCACAAATCTCCCACTGAACAGGGTCTACCTCAGGCCTGAGTAAAAAACCCCTCAGCAGTAAAGGTGCCCCATTGAAGCCGGAACGTGGCTCTGATACCAAAATGTAGGTTTTAACCCTGTACAGAAATTATCTGCAAACGAATCTTAAAGACAGAAAATAAACAGTAGCGAGAGCATAAAACATAAAACAGATAAACACAGAGATATTCCCCTAGATCCCAAATTGGGATGACCAGCTTGATTTTTCATTATATTCCTTTTAGTGTTACAACACATATATATACATGTTGAAGCATACATAAACCCCAATCCATTAACCCTGGATTAGAACATAACTGTAGTTCCCTTGACCGGATCTACAAAATACCAGGGGCCGAAAACCATCACACCCCAAAACCATGTGCAAACCCATGCACAAAACTGTGGGCGGATCTGCCCACCGGAAAATAAGGACCAAAATTTTTTTCCAGGGCGCTGCCCCGGATCCCAACAAGGGGGCTACCGCCCCCCTGTGACCCCCCCGTGTGTGATTAGTCGTAGAAAGAATATAACACATACCCAACATGGACTAAGGCTTGGGGCGAAGATCCAGAGCTGGAATGGGTGCATATTATTTTTCACACATTAGACCTTATACCTATGAACTGGTATCTTTAGAGAGAGCTTCGCCATGGAACAACAAGATAGAAAGATTTCGTTGAAGGATTCCTCATGACATTTACTTTTTAGGATGGTTGTCAATGGATTGATGAGGCCCTTTAGGAGGTTAGAGCAGGGATTTTTAAGACCACCACTGTGCCAACTTGGACGCAACCTGATTGGGCTGTGTAGTTGGAGAATGCAATGGAATATTATAATGTGACATCAGAAGAGGAGGATGATGATCCAAATAATATTGATATCCCAGAGTCAGAAGGACATCGGGAAGTTTCTGGACTAGAGCCTAAAATCCTTCACATCATGTGGCCCGTTAAGACAAAGAAGGTGAATATTGGGTTAGAGGAAGAGCCAAATTTTGCACTGATTGGAGATTATTGGGACGAAGACACAGTTATAAAAGTTGCTGAGTTGTTGCACGAATATTAGGAGCTCTTTCCCATGATGTTTTCTAAACTGAAAGGGATAGTAGGAGACCTCAAAGTTATGATATGACTTTGAAACTAGATGCAAAGCCGGTAAAACAATGACCATATAGATTGAACTTGAAATACAATGAAAAAGTAAAGGTGGAGCAATAAAATATGATCAAGGCAGGAATCATTGAAATGGTCGAAGAATATGAATGGGTAAGTCCTACAGTAGTTTAGGGAAAGAAGAGAAAATGTGAAATCAAAATATGTGTGCACCTGAGGAAATCGAATGATGCATGTGTACATGACCCGTTTCCCACACCATTCACCGACAAAGTGTTGGACAATGTAGGAGGGAGGGAGGCTTACTCTTTCACATATGGTTTTTCGGGTTACCATCAGATCAGGATTGCACTGGAATATCGACATAAGAAACTTTCGCTACAGAGTGGGGTTATTACTAGTACACTGTGATGCCTTTTGGATTGATAAACGCTCTTTTTATATTTTCTAGAGCTGTAGTCACAACTTTCAAGGAGTTCTCCCGAAGTTATGAGGCCATTTTTCCAAGTTCCTTAGAGAGAGTTGTCTCATGCCCCTAGGTATTCTCTACCTACCTACCTGAGTATATACACAAATTTTTGGAGGTTTAATTTGATGGTTGGACTGTCTTTGGGTTGCTAAAGACACATGTATCAAGCTTGAGATTGATGTTGCGTACGTGTAGACAGTATCAAATATCGCTGAATTTGAATTTTGTGTACCTTTTGGTATACTATTGGGGCATGTTGATTGTAGGGAAGGATTGATGATATACCTCATGAAGATAACTGCTATTGTGAACCTGGAGCCACCTAAGATAGTGAAACAACTGTGCACTACACTGGGACACACTGGCTACTACAAGAAGTTTATAAAGGCATATGCGCAGATCACTACACCAATGGAGAAGATATTAAAGAAGGATGTTAATTTTTGGTGGGATGAAGAATTCCAAAAGAGCCTTGACATACTAAAGGAGAGGATGGTAACTTTGCCAATTCTAGTTTTCTCAGATTGGAATAAGGAATTTCATTTACATGTCGATGATTCTTGCATAGCATTGGGTGCAATATTGACGCAACTAGGAGAAGGAGATATTGATCACCCCATCGCTTTTGCAAGAAAAAAACTATCCAAGGCAAATAAGAACTATTCTATGATAGAAAGAGAGGGGTTGTCTATGGTCTATGCATTACAAAATTTTAGGCACTATTTGTTGGGAGCACACTTCAAGATGTTCACTGACCACTCCGCACTGAAGTATTTGGTGAATAATCTTGTTTTAGGAGGAAATATTTTTCGGTGGTTGTTATTATTTCAAGAGTATAAATTTGAGGTTATAGTCAAGCCAGGGAGATTAAATGTTGGACCTGATTATTTGTCAAAAATAGAAATAGAAGAAGAAACCATGAGAATTGAGGGAAACCTGACCGATGCGCAAATGTTCGTAATCAAGGTTGCAGATGATCACTTTGTAGATATTATTAAGCTTTCAGCTACATGAATGGCACCTGCGGAGTACACTATGCAGTAGAAGAAGGAGTTGGTAGTCAAGGCAGTTGATTTTTCATTGATTGCAGTATATTTGTATAAAATGTGACCACATGAAATATTTCGCAAATATGTCTTTGAGCATGAAAGACAACATATATTGGCAGAAAATCATGTAGGAATTGCAAGAGGACATTATGCAGGGGAAGCCACTGCATAGAAGATTTTGAGAGCTAACTTATGGTGGCCCACAATGCATAAGGATGCAAAGGAGTATTGTAGATCTTGTCATTCATGCCAAAGAACAGGAAGACTATCTAGGAGGGATAAAATTCCCTTGAATCCACAAGTAACATTGCAGGAATTTGATAAGTGAGATATTGACTTTGTTTGACCTATCAATCCACTAGGAAAGAAGACTAGAGCAAGGTATATCATCACTGCAATGGATTATTCGACGAGGTCGGCTAAGGAATAGTAGATGAATGATTGCATCACAGATACTATCACAAAGTTCATATTTGAGTATATTTGGTCCATATTTGGGTGTCTGAAGATCTTGGTGAGTGACAGGGGTTCACGTTTCTTTCATAAGACTATTGAGGTGCTGATTAAATAATTTCAAGTGTACCATAAGAAGAGTACACCATATCATCCTAAGGTGAATGGGATGGTCAAAGATTTTAACAAGATTATTGAGAATGCACTCACAAAGGTAGTCAATGTGAAAAAAATTGTTTGGGATCTAAGAATTCTAGCAGCGTTATGGGCATATGAGACAACATGCAAGAAGATGGCAGGACATACAACTTTTAGGTTGGTCTATGGACAAGAAGCAGTCATGCCTATGGAATATATTGTGACTAGTTTAAGAATTGCAACATTCATAGACATGGAAGACCACGGCGCAATGGAATAAAGGATGTAGAAATTTCTCTCTTTGGAGGAAGACAAATTTACTGCAGGTTATCAACATCAAGTGAAAAAAGCACTGGAAAAAGCCTAGCATGACAGGCATATCAAGCTGAAAAAATTCAAGGAGGGAGACCTTCTACTATTGCATGATATAAAGTTCGTAAAGTTCACTTGAAAGTCACAAAAACATTGGTTGGGGCCATATTTCATCAAGCACGTCTTTGAGGGAGGCGCAATTCAGCTCGCGAAGTTGGATGGTCAGTGATGAGCCCCACCATTAGGTATATTCTAAGGAGTTAAAATGTCACCTTTTTAGCTTAATTACTCTCTCTCTCTCTCTCTCACATTTAATTGAATTTTTTGATATTTTCTTAGTGATAATGGTGTATTAAGGGTTGTCATGATTTGAGGCCTAATGTGGTTTAAATGCAAGAAAATGAAGGGAATAATGCCATTTTTTAGAAAGATTCCATATCAAGGATTAGAGTAGACAACGAGAATCAATCATAGCGAGGTTGAACACCTTCTTAACTCATAAAATCAGCCAGTATATCTTCAAGATCCTCCAAAAACTCGAAGTCATAGGAAGCTAAGCAAGTGAATGATAATAAAGAGCCAAGCTCCACTTCTCTCAAGTTCAAAGGGAACAAAAGATCTAATTTTTAGGGAGTTTTTGGTAGCTTCCTTCTAGCATAAATAGACAAGAGAAAAATCTCATTAGGATTCATATTTTATATGCAGGAAGAACACTCTTGGATTTGTATTACATATATTTTTACTTTCATTGTTCATGTAAAAGGTTGGTTATGAAATAAGATGAGCATTTGGTTTCTTTTCCATTGAGTTGATTTTAGAGAGTTGAGATTGTGGGTTAGGGCCCAATCCGTTGGCTTCAGTCTCTATGTTTGTACATGTGTGTCTTTATTTTATGTTTCAGTAGTTGATTTCTTCCATTGCATTGTTGGTAGCATATAAAAAATTAAAATTTTGTTGCTCAACCCCCCTCTCTCACCTCTTCCATTGGAGCTTGAGGAGGAAGGTCTTCCACCACAGACCAAATATGTTTTCAGTTTATGATTTCTTGCAAAATTTAGGATAGTTTTTAATTTTCTCGCCATGAACATGTTGTAGGTTCAAAGGTATATTTCTATTTCAATTGCATAGGTAGATCTATTCAAATTCAACTGATCTTTTCCACCATTTTTATGACAAGTTTTTTTATGATGAATGCACAAGTAGATGTATTTTTTTCAGGTATGGATAGAGAAGAAGAGAAGGACCCCTTCAATACCATCATATTGAGTTTCCACCCTCCATCGAATATCATTCATTCAATTCACCTACAACCATGTTTTTGAGGTCACCATCACAACAATGAGAGAAGCCTTTTGGGTGCAAGACATGACTATTTGAGAGCTCTGAGATTGGTATAAGGGGTTGGTCATCCTGCATGCACTTGGATCCACCTTTCCCTTGCCTTCCCTAACCTTATTTCCATCATCTGTATCCTCCAAAGCCTCTCGGCCTGTTTCATGTAGCTTTTCAGGACATCTTGTCACACTACAGGAAATCTTGTAGCAGCTTTATGTAGAAGTGCCAATCACTCTCTCTTTCATCCCAAAATAATTCGTCCACCACACCTAAGCCTAATAATGCCACCAGTAGACCTATATCTCTAAATCTTTGGTCTAGGGATAGTCTTAGACCACCGAAATTCCTTCATCTTTTGATGAAAAATAGAACAAGTCCAAGCATGATTAGTCCATCATAAAATGCATCATTAGAATAATAGTTGAGCATGAATTAGATAGGAGTTAGTTAGTCATTGATTCATAATGTGTGCAAGGATAGAATAGTTCCTTTTATGCAAGTCAATTCAACAATCTAGACAATGAATGCCACTTAGTGTAATTTCCTTTGTTGTACTATCATAAGTGTGAATCTTTATTTATTGAAAAAGTAGACAATAGTTAGATGAATCAGTGTGATTTAGAGAATTTTATTTCTTTCCAATAGAGTAATGGTTATGATCTATTTTTAGTCTTAGGTTTTAGTTATAAGTGTGAAATATTTCCTTTTTTAGAATAACCCTAGTTTCAAGCACCTCATTGTAGAACTAAAATGAGGATGGCATGAGTATAGATCATCTATTGTGCATATAGAACTGTCACCTCCAAGTTGGTATGAACCTCGGGTTGATAAATTAAATTTGAGAAGCCTCTGGGAGTTGAAATAATCTTGGTGCAATACCAAGGCTCACCAATTTTTGGCACCATTGCTGAGGAGATGTCTAAGTAGAAACAACCAAGGCAAATTCTTACCCAAAATCCCCACATCCCCACACAATCACCCTTCACTCTTCTTCAGTGATTGTGAGGTAGAACGCCCTCTGGGTGAACCACTTGAAAAATTCGAAGAACCTATTGGGGAAGAAGAGGAACTTGCTTCACCAAAGGAATCTGCTTCACCAATTCAAGCAATGGCTGAAAATAGGGACCGAGGAGTCTTTCCCATTAGAGAAAATTATGGAGAAACTAGAATGAAGAACATCAATCCCTCGACCCTTCCACATTTCCATGAACTTACTTCTGAGGATCCTGACACCTTCATGTTTGAGTTTTGTCTTGTATGGTGGACTTATGACTATGCTTCAGATAAGAAAAAGCTAAAATTGTTCCCATCCACCCTCAAGGATGTATCCTTGCACTGGTTCATGGGCCTTCCTGGGAATAATATAACTACTTGGGAACAAATGTAAGAATCCTCAAACAACACATATAAAGACTATTTCAGGTTCAGAGAGACCAAGGAGTATATATTTAGGATTAACTTGGGACACGATGAATCCCTAGAGGATTATGAAGAAAGATTCCAACTAAACTATAAATGAGCCAACTGCACCCTTGATTCTAGATCACTCAAATTGGTACTTCTCTGAGGGATCAGGGAAGAGGTGATAGAGACACTTAATATGTTGTCTGGAGGAGATATCTACCAGCTACCTTATGAGGACATCAAGGCTGTAGTTAGAAGCCACTCTAGGGCAGCTAGGAAGAAAGGTAGAACCAACCAAAGCATGAACAACACTCCTTCCTCTTCCACCTCCATCAAGCATGAGATTGGAAACATGTTGAAGGAATTAAAAAGTGAGATGTTGCACACCATTTATTTTAAAATGGACAAAATCCAGATCAAGAGAAAATAATAGGAAGCAGAGAGGGCCTTAGCTATATTTTTCCCTAGATGTACAAGAAAACACCCTCGAAATGAATGTCCACTAAATGTCATAGAGGTTTGCTTAGTCTGTGAAGAGAATCATGCCATAGATACATGTACCTCCTTACCTGGTCTCAAATATGTATATCAAGGTGTTTCGGGGAAAATCACCCTAGAGGTTTGTTGGCTCAAAACCTCGACATAGCAGGGCATGCCATTCAAAAGGACTCACACACAACCATACTTGAATGCAAAAAACTAGATAACAACGATAGCAGAACTCACCCGTAGTCCTACGTTCGATGTAGATCCCGCGGGGTCCAAACCCCCAACAACCTTTCTTCCTCCTTCAACCTGGAAAACAAGAAAGAACATGCACGTAAACCTAGTTGTACATCATATATTTCTCCTAAACGTTAGTGTAATCCATGTGAAATATGATATAAATGATAATAACTGCTTAATAATCAATCTTTTCACATATACAAGTAGATACTAACACAGAAGTTCAGGAACAAGATGGTTCTTCATTACTATGAACAGCATGTACAGAAATAAAGAGTGGAGAGATCACCTGAATCCTTCCACGATCTTCGAGAAGACCCTCGTCTGGATTCGTCCCGCCCTTGCCTCACTAAGAAGCTTTCAAGACTTGTGCACTCGAGATGGCATATAAATGGATGAACATCTCCAGGAAACAAGGGTTTCCTGTATAAATCTGGGAAAGTGCAGGAGGCACGGGAATTCAGACTTGAATTGGGATTCCAACAGAGTATAATGTCTATAAAATTTCTCTCTCCCTTAGGCCATGCACACGAGGGGCTTTTATACTCCCTCAAAGTAGTTTCAGTCAGTTGGAAACAATTGGCCACGTACTGGGGTCGTTGAACTACTGGAGTAACCATCAACCTAGTCCGAAAATAGGGAATTTATATATATTTTTAATGGTTTTAATGGCATATGCGGAAAAGTACATGTGGACTCGCGTATACACGCGGAAAAGTCTGGCATACCCGCGTATGGGAATTTTAACACTATTTTTTAGTGAATTTGTTCAAGTCTGTAGGAATGGGTGCCCAAAGCCATAAAAGCAATCATGAATCACTTGAGGGTGAAAAATGATGCTATAACAGATGCCCCCTAATATATGAGGTCAGAAGGGGTACACGATGGCCGAAATGTATTATGCACATAGAAAGAACTTCGCAAGGACAAGAGAGGACTTCACCAGATTTCAGCCTGCCAAAAACCAATGAAAGAAAACAGAGATTCAACTCATGCTGAGGCGGGCATACCCATGCTCAGTAAAAAATACATCATATGGAAAGTACAGAATAGATCCAAAATGTATACAAGTATAGCTGAACTGAAAGTACACAATGAATCATCTGAGCATGGCCCGGAAGTACAAGTCTGAATCAATGTCCAAGTATCACATATATAGAAAGCTGATCAATGATGCTGAAACTGGATGTTTGATCATATAAGTAACTGAATCTCCAAGTACCAAATCATAAGAGGTGGAACACATGGTACAATCATGCAACTCGGGAGCCAACATATAGGATGCTGCTGTACTAACACTGCAACATATAAGGGTGAACGACATCACTGGAAGAAACTGAATAGACTATCAAAAGTGAACCGAGAAATGCTGATGCAACCCGAGGTCTTCACCGATCACTATGGCACAATTCTACACAATGGGAATAAATGAGCTGAAGTCGACCATGTGAGAAATCGTTGGATTACCGGTCAATGATGTATACCGTTAACCAACGCGAGACAACCCACCAATAATGAAAATGAGTGTCAAGGTGCCCCGGTACAATCTAACAAGTGCGAATGAATGAGTTGAAGTCGAACACTTGAAAGAATCTACCAATCAGGAGGCAATGATGAATCCCCACTGTCGATAGCAAAGAGTCTGCCACTGATGACTGCAAACCCTAAGGTACTGACAAAAAGACTCTAGACCTTATTCCTAGAGCAATGAGTCGGAGTCGATGGGAAAAGATATGCTGGAAGGAAGGCATTAAGGCATCCCACATCAGTCCAGCGCGAGTGTAACCCGCAGGCCAAGATTTGGAAGGAATCGGATGAAGTAGAGTGACGGAACCAAACCGAAGTACGTTTCCGACATGCACAAGATGAAGCTAGCGCATGGAAGAAACCCTCTGAACCAACCAATAATGAAAGCTGACACAGAGGCGAGATATCCATCGATAGGGTCAAATGGAAATCAAGGTACTGCACGAATCCCAAGTGTGATAATGTATGCTGACGTCGAACACAGGGGAAACCACTCAGTCAAAGACCCATAATGATGATCAAATGCTGAGCACAAGGTCACCTATCAATGATGGAAATAGGGCCAGGGTGCGGCTCTAGGTTTTCTCTCAGAGCAATATGTCATAGTCGATAAGAGACAAACCCGCCAGCAAGAAGTCAATGGAGACCTTCTCAAACCAGCACGAGCAGAAGACCAAAACATCTGATGTGATAGAACAAGATACTGACAAGACCGGGAAGGCCGACTGAATAATGAGTCAAGAGACACCGCAGAATGGCCGACTCTGGTTAGACTTCCCTTGAACAAAATCACGACTCGTGATGACCATGGCAGTAAAAAGTGACACTGTATAAGTCTGTTATGCAGGAGGCAGAACAAACTCTCCATATGATTGGAAGAGATAACCAACCGGGGGAGAACTGACAAGTGAAACATGGTAAAAGCTGAACCTAGGTCAAAACTAGAACCATCCCAAATGAAGGAAATATATATAAGTATATGTGCTTTGTTCAAGGGCGACAAACTGACTCTGTACTGCCATCAAAATAACGAAGATACATCCCGTTCCCGCTCTTTTTGTTATATTTGATTTTTTTGTCTTTTCATATAATAAGCCTGAAAAAGAATAAAAGAATGCTATGGTACAATGGATAGAACGAGTATCAAGAAACAGATGCACTAGTTCCTGGGATTGGAACGATCCTATGCTCAATGCAAGGTGGCGAAAACTGGTAAGCGATACTCGAAGGAATGTTCCATCCATTGGTAAAAAGGGTGTCAAGTCGCGATAGCTAAGTGCATGCAATGGTTTAACTTGTACAGATAGTCAAGGTCAAAAGTTGGCTTAAACATTGAGTCCAAAATGAAGCCGGCTAAAGGCCAGGATAAACAAGTAGCCAATATGCAATGCAGTAATACAACTCAACAACACCAGGGAGCCTCTAGGGTAATAGCCATAAAAATGATAGTGAGGAAGAAGAATAATGAAGCTTCAACACATAAGTCATGGCGGGACTAAAGAGGACTCCCGAGCCTACATAAAACGCAGCATGGGAAACAAGTGATAGCGAGGAACTAACTAAGAAGCCCATGTAAAGGAAGGCTCTACCATCAAGTCATGATTAAATAATCGGCGAGTGAAATGGGTGTAATACTCATGACCTGATGGGATCGACCCTATGGCAAGTGATCAGTATGGAGGCTAGTATGCAAGATGCAACGGAAAGTGGATTCCCTAACCTATATGCCAGTGAAGATCATATACCTTCCATGACGAGTCAGCAGTCATGGATAAAAAACTGGGAAAAATCTCAAATTCATCAAAATGTACCTGAAAACATACCAATCTGGGCACTTCCAAGCATTCGGGTTATACAACTTAAGATAGATTGAAAAAATAAGCATAACAAATTTCTGCGAAAATTTTCAACTTTTTGGACATAAATAGACAAATTACCTCATATTTGGTTCATAGTTACATTGCTGATTTGGAAAAAAGTGCTCTGGAGAAAAAAACTTCTTTCGTCAAAACAGGAGCAACCGACCGTAAAATCGCACCGAATTTGTCAGGTAAGCTCATAAACCATCCTTGCTATTCATTTTTTCCATTCATAAATTAAAATTTAGGAATTTTCACCGTAGAATCTCTTGCTAAAAATCACGGTTTTGCACATACGCGGGTTGGTAATGACCAAGTCGCGTATACACGCGACTGTGCACAAAGAAAGTCGCGTATGCGCAACCCAAAAATGAAAAATGCGTAGCTAATGAACGAATTATTGAAATTTTGCAGGATGACCATATCATGGAGAGAGCGTGAACACAGTGCTATTGATCAAGAAGTCATGTGGGATCGAGCATCACTAAATATTCTCCGGAATTGCGGATTGCTCAAGTTTTTCAAAATGCCAAATATGAAGAGTAATGTCCGGTTGCTCGAAATTATTGTGAACTATTGGGAACTGGAAGAAGACTGCTTCATCATAGATCAGATGCCCATACGCATCAAAGTGGAAGATATATATTTTATTACTGGACTCTCTCGGAGGGGGGAGCCAGTAGACTTGCACGGGAAGCCTTTGGGAGGGCTAACCGTGGAAGATTACGTCCACGTTTATTGCATAGAGGGTTCCAAGAAAGTGGGAACTCAAATTGCAATCAAAGATTTAAGAGACTTGCACATAAAAATCCTCCTTTTTACCATTGGGAGAGTAGCAGGATCAGCTTCTCTACACCAGGCATCCAGGACGCAAATGAGTATAGCAGTGGAATGCTTAACTCATGTATATGATTGGTGCACGGCTCTACTGATGAACATGAAGCAACAATTGACTTCTATCCGAAAGGCAAAGACAAAACATTTTGGATATGGTACAATTTTGATGACATTCTTCTTCGAGAAGATACCAGCATTGAGACCCAAAGTGATCTCTACCATCAGCAGCCCGAGAGACCCAAGAATTGCCCGCTGGGCAGACATGATGAAGAGATTGGGGGGAAGTGAAGTTCCCCGGACCACTTGGGATGATGAGTTCTTCCTTTGGTGGGGGGAACAAATCATCGCTGTGGACGACTATCCCTATGCCGGGATGGACTTTCGTGGCGATCCAGATCTTGTCCTTCCACCAGGCGCGACATGGGGAACAATCGGTAAGTTTGCAATTTTTTTACTAATATAATTTTTTGGATTTTTTCAAATATGTATGAAAAAATGGAAAAGAAACATGTTTTTTATTGGATTCATAATGACTTACAATTTAAAAATGATCATGATACAGATATTGGACCAGTTCGACCTGAGGGTTTCCCGCGACACAAGCGTCGCAGAGGCGAAGCGGATATAGTGGATTCAGACAGGACCCTCCAGGCTGTACAGAGGAACTTGGAGGGATTAACCCACCAAGTACCTATGGCTGCAGTGGAATATCTGCCGGAAGCCATCTAGAGACGGGTGGTAGGAGTGCCCCGAGACTGGGTACGGTTATTCCGCCGAGTTTCCACCGCGATCATGTTCTATAGGAACACAAATTCTGGGCAGGGACCTCAGGAGTAGATATATATGATGTATCAGATGACTGTATATTATTTGAGATTGAACGTGATCGGGCATAAGCCCAATTTTTGTATGACTTATGGATCCAAATTTTGTATAGTTTTTTGAACACTCTGATGATATATATACAACGATGTTTGATGTGATGAAACAAATGTATCAAAATGTATGATGTTTTTGATGATTAAATTTTATTGTATGGAATGATTAATATGCCAATCCAGTGCTTGATTAGCTAATGAGTCTGCCATCCAATTGTCAGCTCGAGGAATATGAATGAAAGTTAAAAATTGAAATGATCTCTGTAACAAACGTACCCTCAAGAACAACCAGAGTAAAAATGGATCTCGAACCTGATAAGTATTGTTCAACTGTGACACCACCAGCTGAGAGTTCAAGAAAACTACCAACGAATCAACACCCAAAGATATTGCCTCCGAGAGTAGATAAACAACTGCAGTGTATTCTGCTATGTTATTGGAAGCAGGACCAATGCAGACCCCTCTTGATACTAACAGCTGACCGGATGGATAATGAAGTACCCAAGCCGCGGAAGCTAAGTTCCGGGTGTGTCTACTAGCACCATCGGTGAAACCAAAATGACTCATGACATCCGACACAACCTGCCAAAGCAGATAAAAAACATCACCATCCCATCAAAGATCGAAAATCAACCAGATATGAACAAAGAAAAACTACTATATACAAAAGCAACATGCCAGGCCGAAGCCTAGGCATAATACTTCTTCAAATAGAGCCCATTTTTTGGCTTCGGCAACTCGTTCCCTTCAAAATCAACCAAGGTATATGCTCCTTTTTTAAGGAATTTTTTAACGATGAAGGGGACATACCACATAGACTTAAATTTTCCTGCCCCCAGGGCATCTTTTTCTTAGGCATAGACCAAAACAAGGTCACCTTCTGAAAAAACCCTAGGTTTGACCGCCTTATCGTACTGAGCTTTAACTCAGTTTTTATGCGCTTCATTCATTGTGGCGGCATCCCGACGCTGCTCATCGAGATGTTCCAGATGAAGGAGTCGTTCTTCAAGACTAGAAGTGTCAAGAAGAAGTTCAACAACTAATTTAAGAGAGGGAATCTCACATTCAATGGGAAATACGGATTCCAACCTGTGCACTAGCTGAAACGGAGTAAAGCCAGTTGCAGTTTTCACTGACGTCCTGTATGCCCAAAGTGCAAGATATAGCATAATATGCCAGTTGGATCTAGCTTTATCAATTGTCCTTTGAAGAATTGTCTTCAAGGATTTATTCATGGCTTCCACTTGCCCATTGGCTTGAGGATAATATGAAGATGAATGCTCCTGCCGGAAACCCAATTTGAGAGCCAACTCAGCCATCATGCTATTCTGAAAATGACTGCCATGTTCAGTGACAATCTCTATAGGAATACCAAAACAAGCAATAACTTGGTTGAAAAGAAAAAGAGCTGCAGTCTCACCATCATTCCCAAAAGTAGGCATAGCCTCGACCCACTTCGTAAAGTAGTCTACTGCTACAATAATGTACTTGTGACCTTTAGCCGAAGGCGGGTTACAAGTAGTATAATCAATACCCCACTTTGTAAAGGGACCGACGGTAATGACTGGAAAAAGCGGAGCTAGATGAGCGCGCATTTTTCGAGTATCGACTTGACACGGATGACACTTTTTGACCGACTCCATACAATCTTTGAAAATCGAAGGCCAAAAGTACCCAACACGCAAAATATTTTGGGCTGTAGCAAGCCCAGAGAAATGACCACCACAAGCTCCACTGTGGCAATCATTCAACACAACCTCAGCTTCTTCGAGAGTTAAGCAACGTCTTAAGATTGAATCAACCCCACGATGGTATAAAGCATCACCAATAGTCAAATAATTCTTAGCCAAGTGACGAAACTTACGGCGCTCATCTTTCGAAAAAGTAGAAGGAAACTTCGCAGTCTAAAGATACACAATGATATCTCCATACCAAGGATCCTGTGAAGAGATAAGAAACAAATGTTCATCCGGGAAGGATTCATCATAGATCATTTCTTCCCCACAGGGAAACTCGAAGATCAATTCTGCGAAAACCAATGATTTCTTGGACTTGGCAGACATAAACTCAAGATCAAATTCCTGCAAAATCACAATCTATCTATTGTATTTTCCCCCAATCACTCACCTACTGAGGACAAACTGAAATGGATTGGCTGCTGCCAAAACATAAGTTTTTCGTAGAATAATGTAATGCCGGAGTCGCTGCACAGCATGAACTGCTGCTAAATCTAACTTTTCTATCGGAGTGTACCGGAGTTCAGGTCCTACCAATCCTTGACTAAGATAGTATATAACATGCTCTGCAAGAGCATCATCCTCCTGAACCAGAATCATACCAATGGTAGATTCTGATGCTGCCAGATACAAAAGGAAATCCCTGCTATAATCAGGTGGACTCAATAAAGGAGCAGAGGTCAATGCTTTTTTCAAAGCATCGAATGAGCGTTGAGAGAAGTCATCCCAAAGAAATGGAACTCCCTTCTTCAACAATCTCATAAATCCCTTGGTAACTTCAGCATAATTTACGATAAATCTCCGAAGAAAATTAGACTTTCCTTGTAGACTTTGAAGTTGATGAATAGAGGACGGGGGAGGCAACCGAAGTATTGCCTCAACCTTGAAGGGATCTACCCTAATCCCTTCCCTAGACACAATGAATCCCAATAACCGACCGGATGTAACCGCGAAAATGCACTTGTTCGGATTCAACCTAATCTTATAGAAATGACATCGTTCAAATATTTGCCGGAGGTGAGTAGGATGATCCATCCTCTTTCGAGAATGAGCAGCTAAATCATCCAAATATGCCTCGATAATCTTTTTGATGTCGTGGAAGGCATATGAAATGGCCCTCTGAAACGTAGCCCCAACATTTTTAAGACCAAAAGGCATCTTCTTGTATGCAAAAGTACCCCAGGGAAAAATAAAGGCAGTCTTATGCTGATCTTCAGGACGGATTGTAATCTGATTATATCCGGAGAAACCGTCTATGAAGGAGAAAATCTCATTACCAGCACACTCGTCAATGATCTGATCGATAAATGGTGTGGGGTAATTATCTTTAGGACATGCTTTATTAAGGTCTCTGAAATCAATGCAAACTCAAATAGTTCCTTGTTTTTTATCTACAGGAACAGGGTTTGAAACCCATTCAGTCAAAGGAATAGGGAAAATGAATCCTGCCTTAAGAAGCTTCTCCACCTCAGCTTTGATAGCTGCTGCCTTCCTAGGATTGACCGGATGAAGCTTTTGCCTCACAGGCTTAGCATTTTCGTAAGTCTTGATCTCATGCTGGACAATAGATGGATATATACCAGGCATTTCCTCATAAGACCAAGCAAATACATCCCTATACTCTTTAAAGAGCTCGGTGTAAATATGAATCTCTTCACGGGAACATTCAGCTCCGATGAAGACATTCTCAATAATATTGGGATCCCTGGAAATGTTCACCGGGATAGTAGGAGAAATCATAGCCATGTTCCCTTTAGTATAAACCTGTGTTGGTGCTAAAGGGTTCAGGACTGGGTGAACAGGACCAGGAGACTAAGGACTTGGAAAACTTGTTTCAACTTCGCTCAAATCAGGTAAAATGTAAGATCGATGATGCAAGTCATCCCACGGTCTATATATACCAGTCATAGGTTCCAGGATGGCCTCTTCAGATGGAAGAGTGGTATCAAGGCAATCCTGGGCAGAAGAAGAACTAAGTGTCCAAGCCGGAGCCACATCTCCATCCAACTCTTTCGGTGAGAGAGGAGCTGGGATGGATTCTGCAGAGTCGACAATAGACTGATAAGAAATCTCAGCTGCAGACATTGGAAATGCCATTCCACCCACTTGACCTTCCGCTAATGTGGCAGTAGGGGAAGGTAAGGTCCAAGGGTCCGAAAAATAATGAGTTCTGAAGAACTCTCTTCGAAGAGGAGCCTTGGAGGATGAAATTGCATTTATATGCACCGTAGGAGGAGGAATATCGAAAGTACCCATCAAGGAAGAATACATTCCAACCCCTAAATTCACAACAGGCACCTTAGTATTATCCAACTTTGGAACAGATGAGTCAGTAGACGCATTCGGGTCTATAGGAGGACAGTCCAGTTGGTCCACTGTAACAATCCTCCCTTCATGAGGGAAACAAATAATCCGAAATAATGAGGATGAAATGGCATCCATCTCATAAATCCAGTTTCTCCCCAACAGAAGGTTGTAGTCCAAGCTTGCATCAACTACCTTAACCTCTATATTCACAGTTTTTCCCCCAACACAGATAGGCAAAGCTGGTACAATACCATGCGGTCTGTGAGAATGACCATCAAACGCAGTCAGAAGAGTGGTAGATGGAACAGCTTTGGGAGATCCAATCGTCTTCCAACATGTGAGAGACATCATGCATGTGGAAGCACCCTCATCAACAACCGTCCGAAAGATGTTGCACTTCCAGTACGATGATTTAATGTGAAAAGCCATATGATGGGGGAGTCTCTTCTTAAAATTATACATATCAAAAGTAATCAGAAGAGAATTTTTCGGATCAATAGCCCCAATGGCAGTGAGCAAAGCACTGCGCTGAGCCGGACAATACTGGAGCACCTCTAAAGCCGACATGGCACAAGGACTCTCCGCCAGATCTTCAACAATAGAGCAGTTCTGGGCAGCCCTAGCATTTGGATTAATCGTCAAACGCTTAGTGGATGCTTTGGGCATCCGAGGCATAGGCTCAACAGTAGGCCTTGTAATGTGAAGCGGCTCAGTAGCATCAGGAGTATCCTTAGCTTTCGAAGACTCTTCTCCGCCATAATCACGGGATCCCGTAGCGACATCCACGTGAGCACTCATCATGAATATGTTTGATGGTATTTCCCCTTCCTGGGTGCCCCCAGAGGAAGCCCCAGGATTTTGATTCACGCCAACAACTAGTTGTTGCCCTTGGGGAAAAGGTTTTGTCAACACAGCCTGGGAACTAGAAGAACCCTGCTGAGCTAACAAGCGCTGCACATCCTGAATTTTAGGGCAAAGGTGTGTAAGATGGTCTCCAGTACATAACTTGCATGGAAACTTCACTTTCTTTTTATCCTTTGGACCCTCACGAACATGCTCGTTGGTTTTATTCGCGTTACCCTTCCCATTCTTGCCCTTTTTCTTATTATTCTGTCCCTTCTTCTTCCCTTCAGATTGTTGATTTCCTTTGGGATCGGAAGTTTGGACAACATTTATTGACAAAGATTGGGAAGGCGATGACTCAACATGCACAGCCTGACCAGAAGGAGCAGATTGTATAGACAACTGCTGTAACTGAGTAAGCAGGTTAGCTGCACCACTATTCATCGACCCGATAAGTCCATCACCATGAGGACCAGGCTTAGTTTTGGATAAATTTAATTTGGAGCGAGGAGCGTTGGGAAAATATTTATGGAGGACCCCAGACTGAGAATAGATCAGTTCTAGCTGCTGGGCCCTAAAAATGGCCTGCTCCTCAGAAAATACCCCAGACAGGGATACATCTTTAGAAATGTCTAACTACAGAGATTTCAAAAACCATTCCAAAAGGAATTCTCCTGGAATATGAGCTTTAATAAGCCTCTTCCTTCTCCTCCATTCCTAAATATGGTCAGAAATGTGGGTTGCGTCGTCCTGCTTAAAATTAGCTAAGAGTTCAGTCCCAGCGTCATATCGGACAGGCAACGGGAAATGGTTTAGAAATGTAACAACCAGTTCTCCAAATGTAGCAAAACTGCCCCCAATTACCTCAATATACCATTTGGCAGCGTTTCCGGTTAGGGTGCGTTGAAACAATCTCAACCTAATCGAATCATCGATCAGGGAGTTAGAAGAACACCATAAATGGAAAGTGGTGATGTGGTCCGCCGGATCCTCTCCATTCTTTCCTTCAAACTTTGGAATGTCTGAAGGTAGTTTGTTTGGGACCGAAGGCCACCTCGGACTGTACTGAATCGGATCATTCGTCAATTTCGACAGATCTGGCAAGTTTAACGTTGCCAGAAAAGGTAAACGAGGCGGAGCCTGAGAATTCCATCCTTGATAGGATGAATTCCCAACATTCTGAAAATAATACCCTGGATTTGATGAGGCACCAGGTTTCCAGAAAGAACTCGTAGAAAAAGGAGAAGAAACTCCTCCCCACGCAGAGTTACCAAAGACCGGACCAGTTCCCTCACCTGGAGTATTAAATGAAGAGGAAAGCCCCTGATAGGGGTTCCAGGAATTAGAAAGAGGGGAAAAAGTCTGATAAGCACTCGATGAAGGGAAAGAAGCATTACCTTGGTGACCAGTGTAAAATTGATTCCCTGCCCCCACTGTAGTGAATACAGGGTTCCAACCTGTAAAAGTAGTCGAACTCTGACCTCCAGACCAAGGGTTGAAACTCTGGGTCTGAGAAGTAAATGGAAAGGACCCTAAAGAAGGATTCGAACTAGGAATATGTCTAGTTTCGAAGGGTAACCCTTGAAAATAAGCTGATCCACTAGCCATGGAAGACATGAGTGTAGATCCAGCTGTAGCAACGGAAAAGGAAAAAGAAGGAATCCCACTAGTGGGAATTCCAAAACAGAAGGGACCAGATTGAGAAGCATGTGCTTGGGTGAAACCAGAGCCAAACACAGCAGCACTAGAAGCAATCGAAGATATAGCAATAGTGCCCCCTCCTTGAACAAAAGCAGGAGTCTGAATGCCTGCAGCACTCACAACAGAAGCCGCGTTCCCAGTCGTGCCCATCGAAAGGTATGTATAATGAGGAGGATCTTCCGGTCTCTCTGACTCAGGTCCGATGTATTCAACAACGAAAGGATAATTAGGAGGAAGAGGAGATGGAAGTGACTTTGAGGGTTCAGACACTTCCTCTACCTGTACTTCTTCTTCCTGCGGAAATAATACTCGCGAGGTGAGCGAAGCGCTCCTCTCGGAACCAACACTAGAATCAGCTACGAAACCTTCAGACCCTTGTGGAGGATCTCTCTCCACTGCGTCAGATGCCACAGGGTGGTAACCACCTGCTAAATCACTCCTACGCCTTCTTGAAGAAGGCTCTGGACTCTCGGGAGATAACCCCCGGATTCTCCTCGATCGACGAGGCGCTTGATCAGCCACTTTAACAAATTTTAATTAGACTCAAAAAAGTATAAAGCTAGGCAAGCTAGGAGCAAAGAGCACTCACTACAAAAAATCCCTGAGATACAATCAAGCAAACAACCTTCAGGTATTTCCGCTTCGGGTGATTAGGACCGGACACCAAAATACAAGAAAGCGAAGAATAGGACCTCCCGAAAGTAGTCTGGGATAATTACGGCCCAGGCCTACTAGCGAAGGTAACATAAATAGTTACGCCGACCTCCTAACAACAGCCTTTGTCGGCACAAGTACCCAAGCTTCACAAGGGCACCCCCCAGAAATACTGCTGGAAGTGATACGACGTCTGCCTCAGGGACCACGGGTATTCCCCCCCGCAGTCACCTATGTGGAACCTAGGAATGGCAACTATGGGCACCAATCTGTGTCAGAAGCCAGGCGGAACGGTCTTGAGGTCAGATTTAGCAAATCAGAGAGGGGGTATCTCTCTTCTCGGCCTTCACTTCCCCTCGCGCTTGACTCTCTGGAGGAGAGCTTTCCCGGTCCACCTAACGGAGTTGGATTTCGCTCAATTAATCAACTTCTATGTTTTGTTTGAGAGGCCTTGGAGAGTTAACTCTCCACTCACCTAATCCAAGGCCCTACAACCTAGCTAGTTGGTGTATGACACTTAGAAAACTTGCTAGTTGATTTTAAATTATATCGCTTATTTTAATCGGCTGTTATGTTAAGTCAAAGGGATACGGAAATGAAACTCGTGGTGTTTTGACGCAGAAAAGAAATTAATAAAAACCAAACTACATGAAAATGCAGTAATTGTCTTTCGATGAAAAGCAACTTCTACACAGGTTCTACGAGACTAAAAAATTTTATTTTTCTTTTCAGATAACAAACTTCACACTCACAAAAACTATGAAAATGACTAAATTCTTAAGTGCACCTGATGCAAATCACTAAGAGCATGCAAATTCTAAGATGCAAAATCTACTAAAGCAGAGAGAAATTTCCCAAAGATCCTTCAATTTTATCTCTTTTTGGTTGTCCAGAAAGCTAGTTCCCAAAATCAGAAACTCTTAATATAAAGACACCAAAATTGCTTGAAAACAAGAGGAAGAAATCAATGACAATTCCTTTCCAAAATCAAGTCAAAATCCAAAGGCAAGAAATCTCAACAAAGCTTAAAAAGATATAATGAAACGAAAACAAAAATGAGAAAAAAAAAGCAAATGACAAAGCAAAATGTTTTTTGAGCTTTTGAATTTTATAAAAGAAGAGTTCGAAAAGACCAAGAAAAACTATCAAATCCCAAGCCAAACAACACTGAATTTCAAGCAAAAACTTCAAAAACGCTCCAAATCTTATAGGGCTAACTAGTAGCAAGATTTATATGAGCACAAGAAGACACGAAACTCAGTCACTCAGCCTAGAAGAATAGTACAACCTTGCAGCAAACAAAAACTTCAAAGAACCAAGAAAGACTCTTCAAAAGTTGCAACAAGACCTAGTCGACTGAACTCAAGAAAACCAACCAAGAAATGGGCAAAAATCAAAGTGCAAAGCAAGACACAAAGGTAGGAAAGAGTAAATGAGCAGGAGCTCTCTGTTCTGATAAAGCAGAACAGCCAAGAATCCCCAGGAAGAGATCTTGGTACTCGAACCAGAAATGCCAGCACAAGAAACAAGACTTGCCAAATAAGCTAGTTTTCAACTAAACAAGAGAGTGAAAAGACCAAATACCACTTTCTACACAATCCAGAGGATACAAAGACACTGCAGGAATAGGTCTTCACAGATAGACAAGACTAAAAAGCCAAGAAATCCAACATTTCAAAATCTACCCAGGCATACGCGACTTGACAGTTTGGAAACAAGCGTGCATACGCGACTGTGCTAAAGGAAACCCGCGTATACGCGACTCCCTTTAACAAAAACTGTGTGTATACACGTCTGTGTACAGACAAACCCACGTATGAAACGGTAAATAATAAAAAATAAAAAAGATCAAGCCTGGATAAGGAACCAGGGCTTCAGTCTAACTGAGAAAGAGTTAACTGGATTGGAAATAAAAGTTAAAACTGTTGGAAACCTATCAAACAGCTGAAACCACCCAACAGGGGAATCATAAGAATTCGCTCCCCAGTATGGTCGCCAATTCTGTTTCGGGGAAAATCACCCTAGAGGTTTGTTGGGTCAAAACCTCCACAGAGCAGGGCATGCCATTCAGAAGGACTCATACACAACCATACTTGAATGCAAAAAACTAGATAACAACGATAGCAGAACTCACCCGTAGTCCTACGTTCGATGTAGATCCTGCGGGATCCAAACCCGCAGCAACCTTTCTTCCTCCTTCAACCTAGAAAACAAGAAATAACATGCACGGAAACCTAGTTATACAACATATATTTCTCCTAAACTTTAGTGTAATCCATGTGAAATATGATATAAACGATAATAACTCCTTAATAATCAATCTTTTCACATATACAAATAGATACTAACACAGAAGTTCAGGAACAAGATAGTTCTTCATTACTATAAACAACATGTACAGAAATAAAGAGTGGAGAGATCACCTGAATCCTTCCACGATCTTCAAGCAGACCCTCGTCCGGATTTGTCCTGCCCTTGCCTCGCTAAGAAACTTTCAAGACTTGTGCACTCGAGATGGCATATAAATGGTTGAGCATCTCCAGGAAACAAGGGTTTCCTGTATAAATCTGGGAAAGTGCAGGAGGCACGGTAATTCAGACTTGAATTGGGATTCCAACATAGTATAATGTCTATAAAATTTCTCTCTCCCTTAGGCCATGCACATGAGGGGCTTTTATACTCCCTCAAAGTAGTTTCAGTCAGTTGGAAACAGTTGGCCACGTACTGGGGTGGTTGAACTATTGGAGTAACCATCAACCCAGTCTGAAAATATGGAATTTATATATATATTTTAATGGTTTTAATGGCATACGTAGAAAAGTACATGTGGACTCGCGTATACACGCGGAAAAGTCTGGCATACCCGCGTATGGGAATTTTAACACTGTTTTTTAGTGAATTTGTTCAAGTCTGTAGGAATGGGTGCCCAAAGCCATAAAGGTAATCATGAATCACCTGAGGGTGAAAATGATGCTATAACACAAGGTAGGGAAGGAGGACTAGAGAAACTCCGTTTCATAAATCAGAGAAGGCCTCAAGGGCCTCGACCATATCAATAGGGAATGCAAGGTGTACTTTACTCCTACTACCATGAAAACTAGAATGTACCTATGCAACCTTGGTATTCCCCCACTCCTCCATGATGGCTTACAGCTACTACTTGGCCTTGTACCCCTCCATATCCCCCTAACCCTATAAATCAACCTTTCCAATAGTATTTTCCTCAACCACCTTAGTGGAGCAACCCATCACAATGGTGGAGGTGACCCCAAATCAACCAACCACCTACTTTACTGCCTCCACCCCAACCTCAACCTTAGATCAATCATTTTTCTCCACCTAAGTTACCTCAGATGCCTTCCCAACCCAATCCAAACCCGAACAAGAAGCAAGCACACCAAGTTTACAATGGAGAAACATCATATCTAGCTTATGCTGTGGAGATACATGAAATTAATCTCATGTTTGGAAGAGTGCTCTTAGACAATCATCCTCCATATCCACCTGCAGAGGTTGAGGAGGAAAAGGAAGAAATCAACCCTCATACCAATCAAAATACTTTTCCTAAGTACTTAATCCACCCTATTTAGCACACCCCAGAAGAGACCAAACTTTTGGGAGAACTGAAGAACATGTGTGTAAAAATACCCCTTCTTGAGGCCATTAAGGATTTTAATATTTACAATAAGCTCATCAAAGAAAAATGATTTAAAAATCCTAGGGGAAAGAAGAAAGACACACCCACCATCAATTTTGTTGGACAATTGTCCAACTTAATGTTGGGAAGGGTGATCTTCCTGAAGTACTTGGACCCTGGGAGTCCAATAGTAGATGTACACATCGATGGTTTCATTTTAACCAATAGTTTGATTTATATTGGGGCTTCCATAAATGTGATGACCATGGAAACCATGCTTAAAGTCAACCTCCAAGGATCCTTGAGAAATACCACCATAATTTTCAACTTGCAGACAGATCCACAGTAGCTCCAGAAGGAGTTTTTGAGGATGTTATGGTCTCGTTTGACTCTTGGGAGCATCCCAAAAAATTCCTAGTCCTTCAGCCAAATTTTTTTTTAACGAATATCCTCTCATTTTAGGAAGACATTGGTTGGCCATTGTTGATGGTTATATCAGTTGTAGGGCGAGAAACATGACTATCAAGAATGGGCCCTTATCAAAATAGCTAGTATTATATCCTCCTACTCAACCTTCCATTAACCATGACCTACCCTTGTGGTTGGAGGATGAAGAATAAGAAGATGAAGTGTAAAATTCACACCCTACCCCATTTGTACCATAGATATTGTTCTTAGAGGGGGCATTTTATTACTGAGAGAAACTGGATGATATTAAACAACAACAACAAGACTCGATCTTCACTGAGATAGACTGTTGTGGCATTTAAACGATAAATATCCTTGCATAGCAAGAGAAATCTGTAGGCTACCTGGAACACAAAGCAGACTTAGTCTAAAGATCACAAAGCAGACTCAGTCTAAAGATCAAACAAGACTCAAACCCTAAAAGACCCAACCACTTTAGATTCTTCCCTATGCTCGCACATAGAGATGCAGGCTGCTCAAGTCTTACTCTAGACTCTAGACTCAGAATCGACTACCTTCTCTTTAGCCCAAGATCTTCTTAAATAGCCAAAGAATTTATACATCCAAGAGAATCATGACTCAAAAGTAAAGATTCTCATCTGATCATCTGTGCCCGCATATAAAATCTTGTGTCCTCTCTTTACCTAAAGAAAATCGTCTGAAATAGATTTGATAGTCCCGTGAAAAGGTATCAAAATATTTTACAAATGTCATAAGGAAACTAAAGCAAATAATTCAAAATAGATTTGATATTCCCATGCAAGGGTATCAAAATCTTTACCATTATTACATGACAAAAAGTAAAATGTCAGGAAGCATTGCTTTCGGGTAACACCGAAGTGACATCCGCGCAGAGCTTCCGTGACATACCTATGTACTAAGTGTAAGTGTGTGTACAAAATGGAGACTCTTTTACGAAGAACCCATGAAAGAAACGTCTAACTCCATTGTCGGTTAGAAAGACTTTACAGTAAAAAGAATGCAACTTGTGGAGGTGTATAGTAACTACGTTAGAAATGACCTATTAGATAGGTGGAAAAGTATTGAACTGTCACTTCCTTTTCTGATTCCCAAATCTTACTTTCATGATCTTCTAGTAGTTGGAGGAAATTTATCCGTTCAAAAGGATTGGCATCGGGATCTGATTGTTGATGGAAATAATTGTACTCCATTTGAGTTCCATTGGTACTCTGGGCAAGCTGTCTTGCACTGATCCTTTGGGCTACGAACCAATGAGTATGACCGCATCTTCTCAAAGAATTTAGAAAAGAAATATCTTCTAGTTCAATCAGAGCTTTAAGTGTTTTGTACAAGACTCTTGTCTGAAGCATGCCGGGTGCAGAGAATCCATTAATATTCAGTCTGGTGAATTGATAAGGCATTGTAAGAATACCACTGAGTCCGTAAATATTCCACCATCCTTCAAACCAATCTGGAAGAGGATCTTCTTGATTTATCATTTCTGTTGGCCAATTTTCATAGCTAAAATCAAATTGCAGATGATAGAATAAATTAGAATAAATATTTTCCAAATTCATCATCTGGAAAAAGGCAGTCTTCTATCTTTCAGGATCATAATTGTTTCTCCTAGAAGGATTATTAAACCTTCTGATTGTTAATATGCAATTTCCAATTCTGTTATCATCTTCATAAAATATTTCATAAGATATGTTACCAATGTGAACCAAATAATCAAGCTCTTGAATGGCCAAATCATTTTCAACTTCTTGATCATCCCATGTCCAAAGATTGGGAATACCTTCTCTCCACCTTATCTCCTTTATTGGATACCAGTCATCATCATGATCTAAAATACTGGTACTACTGATATTATCATATCTGACCCATCCATGGACTGCTTCTATTTCAATATAATCCTTAGATCTTCTAATGAAATTAAAAGTTAGAGAATGAATATAATTCTTTTCTAAAAATTCTCTAGACAGCATATCAACAAAATAATTCTTATGACCAAGAATGAATTCTATTTCAAATTTATATTGACCGAGGGTCATCATCCATCTTACCATGGCAGCATCTTCAAAATCACATTTCTGGATGGCAAACTTTAATGCATGACAGTCAGTTTTTACTAAAAACTTTGTATATATCACAAAGTCTTTAAATTTATCTATTCCCAAACAGACTACTCTGAGTTCCTTCTTGAGGCTTGCCCAATTATTTTGAGTTTTTGACCAAAATCCAGAGGCATACTGGCAGATTTCTAGTGTATTTTTTGCTTGTTCTGTATCTTCTTGACAGAGAATGGCTCCCCAACCTATATTACTTGCATCTTTCAAGATCACTTTCTTCCAATTTTCTTGAATTGGACTGAGAGGTTGGATTCTGCGAATTATTTCTTTAATCCTCTGGACAGCTCTGGTGCATTCTTCATTCCATGGGATGGGTTCCTTTTTTAGTCTTTGATTCAAAAGTTTTCTTTCTTGGGCACAATGTTGAAGAAATTTGGAAACATAATTAAGGCTTCCTACAAACCTCTGCAATTAAGTTTTATCCAAAATTTCATTAGGGAAATTATCAATGAAGTCTAGACCTCTCTGGATTACCTGGTAGGAGCCAAATTGTATGTTGTAGCCCAAAAAATCTATCATTGTCCTGAATAACTTCATTTTTTACTCAGAAAGAACTATTCCTTTTTCTTTAACTCTTTGGAGAAATAACTTCAAATTTTTTACGTGAGCAGGAATATCTTCTGAATGAACCAAAATGTCATCAATGTACTTCTTAAGGAAATCTTCTATACCTTCAAAGGTTTCATCCATGATGCGCTGGAAGGCTGAAGGAGCATTTATCAGTCCGAAAGGCATTATATTCCACTAAAAATGGCCTTCAGGGACTGAAAAATCAGTTTTCCATTTGTTGGATTCTTTAATTCCCACTTGCCAAAATCCTGACTTTAAATGAAATTTAGAAAAGATCTTGGATCTGGAGATCTGTGCCAAGATGGTAGATGGATTTGGAAGTGAATAAGCATCATAGTCCAGTAAATTATTCAAAGGTTTATAATTTACTACTAGCCTTGGTTTTCCTCTGGCTATCTCTGCATGTTTATTAAAATAAAATGCAAAACAAGCTATTGGACTCTTGCTTTTTCTGATCAACCCCTTTTGTAAGAGATCCTTGATCTCTTTCTTGCAGAGAATCATTTGTTCCTGGTTCATAGGGTTGGATTTTGTTCTTCTGAGCTTCCCATTAAAATCTTTCTTCAATGGTAGCTCCACTTCATGCTTGTGCACATGCCAAAAAGCATTGGGGTCCTCCGAACAACATTCCAAAAATTTATTCTTGAGATTGACTATTTCTTTATCAAATTTCCCTTGTTCAATATTTTCATCAATTCTGAGATTTCCCTTTTTCTTTTCCATTTTTGATAATAGATTTTCCAATCTTTCAATCCTCTTTATTCTGTTAGGAGAACTAGAATTGATGAAAGGGAAAAATAATTCTTTACCTTCTAGCTCCAAAAAGTAGCCAAATATCCTTGTATGCAGGTCAAACTTTGCTCCATGTTTTTGGAAATTCTGAAAGAAAGGTGTCCACAATCCATACCTGTAACAATGGGACAAACAACTTTGATTCCAATTGAATCTGTCAGAAAAATATCAACTGAGGCTTCTGAAGTCGTTCTAATATCACCACTGGCTATTGTGACTTTTGGACAACTAGTAGGTCTTCTAAGATGAGACTCTATCACTGTATCACTTACAATATTAACTCTGGAACCAGTATCCATAAGGACTTTCCAATATTCAAATTTTGAACCGATTCTTACCTTTAATTTGATACAATACATTACATCTCCAGTAATTTGATTGCAGTCTAAACCACTTCGATCATCTTCTGTTTCTTCATCAGAATGATGCTCATGAATTTATACTCCTTTAAAGGGCTTCTAATGGTAGATGTAATTCTATGTCTGTCCTGAGAAAACAGGCTGGGCTGAACTGGATCCTGGTTCATTTTCAACCTTTATCTTTCTGAGTTGATAGTCCTGATGACTTTCAATACAAAGTCTCCTATTCTCTTTTACTGTCTTTCTCAGTTCTTTGATTGCTTTGTGAATACTGGGCAATGTCTGTGGAAGGTATTCTCCAAAGTCTTCTTGCCTGAATTGTCTTGTTAAAGCTTCAACTGAAAAAAGAGACGCTGGTGGCACATATCCTCTGTTAGGATTATTCTGATTTGGTGGTCTGGAGTTTAATTGATTAAGCAGCAATTATTTATACATGTCTTTCAGCTGGGGGTCTGTGGCTGCCATCATTTGAGTGAACAAATTTCTTGTTTGTTCATCTGCCTCTGATTTCTTCATCATATTTATTGAATGAAATTGACAAACATATGGATCACTGCAATCACAATCATCTTTAAAACATTCTTCATAATGTGGATCATTGCAGTATTCTTCATCAGAGTCAGAAGTATCAGAATCAAACCTATTTACATTATCTGATTCTTCTTCACTAGTTAATTCATCACAGCTATCAGGCAAATTCATATAATTTACCTTACCAGATTTGTTTCTGTAGAAAAAATTCTTTTTACCTTTATCTGGTTTTCCTTTCTTCTTGTCTTTTTTTGGACAATTTGGGGAAGTATGTCCTTTCTTTCTAGAGTGGTAACATTTAACTTCTTTCTTTCTGGAATATAGCTGTGTTCTTTTATAATCTTTGGGTTTTTTCTGATGAATGATTCTTTTTCCTGAAAAATTCTTTGAACAATATTTTTTCTTCTTACTCTGTCCCCTCCCCTCTGAATTTTTTGGGGTAGAAAGATGCCATTGTTTTCACAATTGATGATAGCCATGGGGATTTTTGGGATTTTTTGTTGCTTGAGAAATCTTCATTTGCGAGCAGAGCTCAACAATTATGGCTTTGACTGCTTGCCTTATTACACCAAATTTGTAATCACCAATCTTTCTTGGCAGCTTGGTGACTATGGCTTGTGAAACCCATAATGGTAAAGAAGAGATGAATATTTATTTCCACTTAGATTCAAGAATGAGTTCAAGAGACAGAGTGTGCAATCGATGTAAGAACTCATTAAAGTATTCATCAAAATGCTGCATATTATGGAGTTTCATAGCAACCAGAGTGATAGCAGTCAAATCATTATTGATTTGTGGGAAACCAATGAAGTTCAAAGTGATGCCATAGAGTAAAAAACCAATCATATTATTTACAGGCAGTGATGTTGTTGGATCCATATATACAGTGCCATCTACATTTAGAACTTGTGAGTTTTCCCATGTAGCTAACAGAGTAGGATCTTTTAATGTTTCAGCTTTCAACCAAGAATCTAAAGATCCTTCAAAACCACCAATAATTATTTTGGTAGAATTAATGGGGCCAATATCATCAGCTAAATAAGTTCTGTAACAAACAAGCATAGAATGCATTACTGACAAAACTTCTGCTTCAGTGCAATTATCAATAGTCCACGAATAAGTGGAGGATGCAGACCAATCCTTATGATATTCAGATTTCATTAAATCTCTTCTATCTGGGGCAGGGGACCAGGTATAATTCCATGTGGATCTGGATGTGGTTGCATGGACTGTATTTTCTTCAGGGATGCCAAATTGAATTTTGTCCCGAGGAGAGAAATTCTGTACATATTCCCCAAGTTTTTCTAAAGAAGGTTCTTCCTCTTCTATTTCAATCTTGTGCAGACCCGTATCTTCTTTTTGTTTCTCATCATACCATTTTTCTATTGATTCTTCCTCTTTTGTACGTTCCTCCTCTACCTTTTGCTTCTTGATCCAGTCTGTGAGAGAGGAACTAGTTGAAGAACTAGGTTGAGAGGAAGTTATGGGGTTTGATTTTAGATGGGAAAAATAACTGGGGCCAGCAAAAAGACTGTAAGGATAAGAAATTCCTGGCTTAGGAAATTCAATTTCTACAGGCTGCTTTATCAAAATTGATACAGAACCAGATATGGTGTATGACATCTATGAAGAAGGCTCACTAAACAAAGTAGTGGACTTATATGAATCAGAGGAAGGCTTCTTCTTCAATGAATCAATGGAATTGGAAACATTTAGAACTTGTTTCTTGATAATATCAAGACTGGAGTTTACCTTAAAAATTTCTTTCCCATGCACTACAGCTGCATCAATGATTTTTTTGTCTGTGGATATTCTCAGTTTATCCAGGCTTTCAGCTATATGCTTATCATTTTCTACTAAGGTATTGATATTATCATTTAAACAAACCAAAGCATAATCCTGCTTCTGCAACATTCTATTCATCATTTCTTTTAGAATGTTATTCATTTCTTCTATGGATTTATGCTGATCTCTTAAATATTTTTCCAAACTGGAAAGTGCAAGGTTTGTCTAGTTTGTGGCAAGGATAGAGTCTTTTACAGAATCCTCTTTCTGGATGGGAAAAAGCTTAAATATTTTTCCGTCATTTTTTCTGATAAAAAAAATTTTCCATGGAGGAAAATCATTGTCTGTCTCATAGATCTGACCATCAAAAATTTCCCATTTATGCTTTGCAGGGGAACTAGATCTAATCATATTTACCTGCAAACAATTGCAGATATTCCTTACCAGTTTTTCTCCCTTTGTCCTTATGGCCTGCAAATCTCTAGGCAGATTGGGCTTGGATAACATGTTCTGAATTTTAGGAGAAAATTATGGAATCACAAGTGGAGATGGAATAGTAACAGGATTTGATTCCATCTTGTTTGCTACAAAATTATCAACATCTTGAATCCTTTTCTGTCTAGCCTGATTTAAGAAAATTTTCCTTAAGGATTCTTCTATCTGATTTGAGGAAGGATAATACCATTCATAAAAAGGAAATCCATTGGTTTCTGGATTTCATCCAATTTTTCCATTCCTCATTCTTCTGGTTGTTGAAGGTTTTTCTTTCTTCTTTAGGCAGCAGTCTAAGTTCTTCAACATACCTATTTTCATATTTATGAGTGAAAATGTCCCAATTGAACATTTTCTTCTTCCATTGATCTTCAGGATCATATGGACTGATTCCTTTATAGATTTTCAAGAATGAAATAATTTCACTGTCTGAAGGAATCTCTACATGCTTCGGAATTTTATTTCTAGGATTCTTTCTGTATGATGGAATTTCTGATCCATCAAAAAATCCTAAACCCTGGTGACTATTTTGCTGTGTAGACTGTATAATTATTTCTTCATGAATGTTGAAGAAACGTGTCCTTGTATATCCCTCTTCAGACTTAATTTTGTTAGGAACAAAAGTAATCATATTTATTCTTCTTCTGTCTTCTTCAATGTTGCCATGTGGATTTGGGGGTTGTGAAGAGAATTGACAGAAGGTTTTTGAATAGTGAGGATGGTCACAGACAGTAGCTAAAGGGTTATTGGATGAAGAAATTTTGCTCAAGACTAGTCTTTTTACAGTATCTACAAATATAGGATCAACTGAAAATGTGGGAGTGGTATTTACAGATGTGGAAATATTAACAGAAGGTCCACCATGCTCAGCGTGAGACTCTGGGAAAACAATATGCACATTACCATCTCTGGTAGTAAATATTGTAGAAGAATTGACAGGTGATGGCCAAGTAGGTTTTCTGATAGATTCCCATTTAGTAACCCATTCTGTGGGGGGCTTTAGTGCAGATCTGGGGATCATCCAGGGGGCTATGAGGTTCATACCATAATCATGAGTAATCAGGGTAGTGAATTCTGACTGGGATGATATAGATTTAACCATTGAAGGAGTGGTTTTTTTATAGAATTTGACTACAAAGGACCACCAGATGGCTATATTTTTACTGTCATCATCAAAATCATCATAACTGTGAGTCTGTAAGCCTAGCATGAGAGCATTTATAGCATTTGGATCTGTTAATGCTATAGAGAAATAAGGGAAGTAGGACCATGAAGCAGGACCATAGGCAAGGGTGCCTTGACAACCACCAATGAGAGCTTTAGGGAAAGTTCTCCATCTTCTATCAAAAACACATGAAAAGAAAGCAACATCTTGGCCTTTTCTGTGCAGAGGCTGAATACCAATTTGGACATGGCCAAAATGAGCAAAATTATAACTAGATTTTCGGGCAGCATCAAACTTGGGTTGGTTTATAATGTTTAAAGAATGAAGGATATTATTATTGGAGGTCATTTGCGGAACTTCCTCTTTAACCTTATATATCCAGAACTGGATGGAATCCAGTAATCCTAGATTCTTATAAACATTCTTAGGGTCAATTTTTGGAAGGGTCCAAGATTCAGAAGCAACTGGTTCTGAGAATAAATTAATAGACCAATCAAGAACTATAGATTCATTAACATTAGAGTTTCTGCGTTCTAGATTTGCTTCTTCTTGTTCCTTTAAGAGTTCATCAAATGATTTATCTCCAAACTCATGACGAGAACTAGATGCAGATAATGAATCCATCTTAGACTAGGAAAGACAGATAGAGAGGAAGAATTTGTAAACAAGATATGCATTTTCAGAGTAAAGACATAAATCTGTAAAATGTTGTGTACCAGTTTTATCAGCAACATGATCACAAACAAAGCAGTGTTTCACGGCTCTTCCTGGAAAGAAGTTCTAATCTCATATTCTTCAAATTCCATCGATGCCATCCTTGGATTAACATGAAACAAACATTATCAAGACTCAAACAAACTCAGATGTTCCCAACAACATGCTCAAACGAAATACAAACTTGGCTCTGATACCATTTTATTACTGAGAGAAACTGGATGATATTACACAACAACAACAAGACTCGATCTTCACTGAGATAGACTGTTGTGGAATTTAACAGATAAATATCCTTACATAGCAAGAGAAATCTGTAGGCTACCTGGCACACAAAGCAGACTCATTCTAAAGATCAAACAAGACTCAAATCCTAAAAGATCAAGTTGTCCAGAGGATTAAAGAAAGAATTCGCAGAATCCAGCCTCTTAGTCCAATTCAGGAAAATTGGAAGAAAGTGATCTTGACAGATGCAAGTAATATAGGTTGGGGAGCCATTCTCTGTCAAGAAGATCCAGAACAAGCAAAAAATACACTAGAAATATGCCAGTATGCCTCTGGATTATGGTCAAAAACTCAAAAGAATTGGGCAAGCCTCAAGAAGGAACTCAGAGCAGTCTGTTTGGGAATAGAGAAATTTAAAGACTTTGTGATCTATACAAAGTTTTTAGTAAAAACTGACTGTCAGGCATTAAAGTTTGCCATCCAGAAATGTGATTTTGAAGATGCTGCCATGGTAAGATGGATGATGACCCCCAGTCAATATAACTTTGAAATAGAATTCATTTTTGGTCATAAGAATTCTTTTGCTGATATGCTGTCTAGAGAATTTTTAGAAAAAAAATTTATTCATTCTCTAAATTGTAATTTCATTAGAAGATCTGAGGATTATATTGAAATAGAAGCAGTCCATGGATTGGTCAGATATGATAATATCAGTAGTACCAGTCTTTTAGATCATGATGATGACTGGTATCCAATAAAGGAGATAAGGTGGAGAGAAGGTATTCCCAATCTCTGGACTTGGGATGATCAAGAAGTTGAAAATGATTTGGCCATTCAAGAGCTTGATTATTTGGTTCACATTGGTAACATATCTTATGAAATATTTTATGAAGATGATAACAGAATTGGAAATTGCAGATTAACAATCAGAAGGTTTAATAATCCTTCTAGGAGAAACAATTATGATCCTAAAAGACAAAAGACTGCCTTTTTCCAGATGATGAATTTGGAAAATATTCTTCTAATTTCTTCTATCATTTGCAATTTGATTTTAGCTATGAAAATTGGCCAACAGAAAGGATAAATCAAGAAGATCCTCTTCCAGATTGGTTTGAAGGATGGTGGAAGATTTACGGACTCAGTGGTATTCTTACAATGCCTTATCAATTCACCAGACTGAATATTGATGGATTCTCTGCACCCGGCATGCTTTAGACAAGAGTCCTGTACAAAACACTTAAAGATCTGATTGAACTAGAAGATATTTCTTTTATAAATGCTTTGAGAAGATGCGTTCATACTCATTGGTTCGTAGCCCAAAGGATCAGTGCAAGACAGCTTGCCCAGAGTACTGATGGAACTCAAATGGAGTACAATGATTTCCATCAACAATCAGATCCCGCCGCCAATCCTTTTGAACAGATAAATTATTTCTGTGGGATATTATTTCCGTGGGATATTATCCCACGGAGATTATATTAATTAATTAATATAATCTCCACTGTGTAATCAATTGATTAATTATTTCCGTGGGATAATTATTAGTTAAGCATGGCTCTTTTGTCTTTGGCTCTTTTAGAATATAATTAGTTAATTTCCAATACTTAACTAATATTATAATATTAACTAATTCTGGTACTCAATTATTCTTAATTAATTAATTAATTAACTAAGAATAAGGTTAATTATGGAATTAAGGCGCTGGTTAATTACTCAATAATAAGAATTAACTAAGGACACTAATATTTCTCTTAATATGTTACTAAGGCTCATAATGCTCTGATAGAGTATAATATATTATAGGTATTAATAGAGTATAATATATTATAGGTATAATAATGCTCTGATAGTTATGCCTAATGCTCTTAATTAATTCTCTGAATGAGACTAGTTCTCTGAGTCTGGTGTATGCAACTCCTCTATTCAGGTGCATACTAATACTATCTTTCAATGGATGGTTCTTTGAATGAGTTTTTTCTTCAAACACCCAAAGATAAGAAAATTACTCGAAATAATGGATGGTCATTTCTGAACAAATATTTGAACAAAAATTCTGAAGATAAATTGTATGATGAAAAATTTATTGTTCAAGAATTTGAGCCACAGCCTAACTGGACATTGCTAGAGATAGAAGTAGATAAGCTCTATAATATTCATGCATTTCAATTTAGAGCAACACAGTTATTTCGGTTTACTTCTGTAAACATTCCGATTTCTGTTGGTTAGCAAGTGTACCAAGTTCCATTGATTAAGAAAGAAGATATTGAATGGGGTCTTGAACATGGATATAGATATATTCATATAGGCATGATTCAATTTGGGATAAATCCACTAGTCAGGCCTGGTTTAAATACTTCCTATTTAACTTGTGTCCTCGACACAATATTGAATAACTTTCAAGATGCCTTGTTATGTGGTTTCCAAAGCCCACTTAATAATGGCCCTGATTGGTCCTCAGTTATTCCTAGATATCAAGTTTCATTAACAGATCCATATATTAATGAATTCTTGATAGCCTATATTCAGTTTAATGGTTTTGATGTAGCCCCATAGACACAAATAACTCAACTTCATTCTTCTATTTGTCTTCATTTTGTTTCTTCCACCATGCCTCCTCTAAATCCCAGACTTTTTTCATGAGCCCTTAAAGAAGGAGTTATTGTTGGTCCTGGTAATACTGCTCCTCTCCAGATTGGATTCAGCCAATGTTCTCTTCCCGAAGAATGGAATAGTACCTATATTCCACTATCCCAAAAATATCCTCAGCTGAAATCCTCTAAAGAACCCCAGCAACTCTCTCTAGTTACACATTCTGATGGTTCTACTGGTTTGAGGTTTACAAGTCCTACCTTGTCCAGATATATGTCCACCTATGACAGATCTCCATTTTTAGGGGGTAGAGACAGTACTAGAGTAGTAATCCCTTCCATACCGTCTCCAATTACTTCTCATCCTAGAATGCCTGTTTCTGATCCCAGACGAAGCCATAAGAAAACCCTGTCACATAAAGCAGATGATTGTCAGTTCCGTGTACCTGGTACATCCTCCAGTTTCCAAGTAGAAGAACAAAAACAAGAAAAAGAAAATTCTGTAATATTGCCAGATATTAAGAGTATTTCCTTACCAAGAGCTCAGGAGGAGCTAATAGCCAAGATAAATGAAAGACATTTAGAACCTGGAAACTCTAGGAGAAATTTAAAAAATGGTACATTAAAATCTGATTTTCAATGGATACAAATGAGAAATTTATCAGATCCAGAGCAGAGTGATAGTGAAAAGATGCACAACTATACAAACTATCAGATTGTTTGTATGTTGCAAAATATAGATGATATAGCTAAAGATGTGCTTGAAATTAAGGAACATATTAAGAAAATGCACACTAGCTATAATGAATGTTTGGGAATACAGAATGAACACACACAGAGGTTGAATGATATTAAATCCAATATGGGTATTATCTACAGATCTCTTAAGCATCTGAAAGATGCTTTGCCTCAGCCTGCTTCTCCTCCTCATTACAGAGAAGTAGATGTTTCAAGTTCTAAGTTAAAATTTTCCTCCCGTATAGATGATTCTAAAGAAGGTCTTAGAAGTATCTTGTTTAAAAACATTGATAATATAGATACTGCTAAGATTGAGAAGATTCAGAAAGGAATAGATCTAGCCAAAGACAAAACTAATTTGATGAAATACAGGTTGGCTACCTTTCCTTCTATTGAAAGCTTGAGACTTCCCAAGAATTATGTTAGTCTCAAAAATCTTTTTGAAAATGGCCAACCATCTGCTCCCAAAATATTGGCTATGTCTGGTGTTACATCTCATACAACCAGAACCCCTGGTGAGCCTACTAAAGGTGAACAAAGTTATAAAAGAGAAAGGGGTGATAATTTTTCTTTCACACATAAAGGTAGAAAGGGTGAACATGATACAACTACACATGAAGCATCTGCAGATAGTCATTTCTCTAGATATACAGAACAATTACATAGTGTCCCTGCCAAATTTGAAAATCCATCAGCAAAAGGATTTGGCAATACACTTTTGGTAAATATTGATTTCATGGAAAGTGAAGAAGTCATAACAGTTTTACATAATTTACATGCTTGGGATTTACAAAGAAAAGCTGAAACAAAAGCTTCTTGGTCTGATATAGTTACTCAAATTGTTTGGTCTTTTACTGGTATCTTAAAACAATGGTGGGATAAGCTGTCTGAAGAAGAAATGAACAATATAATTGAGCATCCTACTAATCCTTTAAAAGAAATATTTGATGCCCTGAAACATGAATTTGTAGGGGTAGTTCCTGAAGAATCTACACATCATGCTCAGTTATTCTTAGCACAGAGGTTATGCAATATAGATCATCTCCATGATTATTATTGTGTTATGCAAAATATTCTTTATCAAGCTTCAGATCCCCACAATGTGGCATATTTGAGATATTACATAGCTTCAATGCCAGTGAAGATTCCATATTTAATAAATCAGTATATTGAGACCAACAAAGTCAAAATAGAAAATTCCTCATTTGCTGCAGTACACCAGATGATAGTTTCTGTTTTACAAAGAGAGTGTGCAGCAAAAAAAGCAAAAAGAATTTTAAGAAGCAGATGAAATTTAGCAATAAGATCTGTAATAATTTTGCAGAAACCTATGATTTTGGATGCAGGAGTAGATATAAGAAGAAAGTTTCAAAGACTTCATGCTCTTGCAAAACAGGTAAATATTCTCCTAAGAAGAAATATTATCCTTCTAAGTTTGAAAAGAAAAGAAGAATAGTATTCAGGAAAAGAGAAAAGCCTTCTAAAAAGGTAACATGTTTTATTTGTGGAAAAGAAGGCCACTATGCTAACACTTGCAAAGAGAAGAAGACAAAGAAAAAGGTAAAAATAATGGATTTCTTCTCTCGTGTTCATGATCCAAAGGATTGGGATCTCATTTCCCATTCAGATGGGGAATATTTTTAAATATCTAGTGATTCTTCATCCTCTGAGGAAGAAGAAGATGGTATGCCAAATATCAGACAAATCAGTCTGAATTCTGACTCATCCGATTCAGATGAAACGTTTATTGCTGATATCAAAATGTTTTATTTCAATAAATTAGATAATTTGCAGACTCAGATTGCTGCAGTAAAGGATAAGCTCAGTCAGCTAGAGCCATCACAGCTAACAGCCAGGAGGAGACTCAAAGAAAAATTAGAGACATTGGAAAAACAATTTCCCTCCTCAAAGAAGTCCAGAGAATTTGAAGATGAGGATTTTATTGCAAGAGAATTTGATTCAATGTTAAAACCATTGCAGATCTTAGACGTATCCCATAGTTCAGGTATGGATACAATAGATTCTCTTAAATTGATGATTAGTGATTTGGAATTGTCTATAAAAAGTACAAGATCAGAAATTCTCCAGTTATCAGCCAAGCTTCAAAATTTGATATCTGATTATGATGATTCAAATTCCAAATTAGCAAGATTATTGATGAAGGATAACCATGAAGAAATGCCTTTGAAATCAAAGGAAGTCGATATGGTGAATATCATGGGGATAGGTGTTAGAGTAGTCATTCCTTTGAGAATAAAGTTACCCAATGTCAAGGAATATACTCTTGATGCACAGATTGATTCTGGTGCAATGTGTACATGTTGTAAATATGGTGCAATCCCTTCCTATTATTGGCAGCCAACCAAGCTTGTATTTAGAGCTTCTAATAAGGACTTAATGGAGATTAATCACATATCTCCTGATTTTCCTGTATTCTTGAATAATGTACAGACATATGTCACTCTGTATAGTTTTGACACAGGTTCTGATGTCCTCTTAGGACAAGATTTTCTGAAAAGGTTTCTTCCTGTCACTTTTGGAAAAGATTCAGTCACCTTCACAACCCTTGTCGGTCCAGTCCAATTTCAAGCCAAAAATGATTTTCAGATTAAAGTCAAGCCCACTGATGAAGATAAGATCCAAGACAGTTTGCAGGATTTATCAAAAATCTAGAAGATTATAAAAAATGCTGAGCTGCATGGTCAATCAACTCTCCAGGCTATTTCTGATAAGCTTAGAAGAGATTGCACAGCCAATCGTCCGGATGCTTTCTGGACTAGAGAAAAATACATTGTGGCTTTACCTTACAAAGAAGGTTATATTTCTAAACCCCAAAAAGCCAGTGCAAATCATATGTCTCCTAATGAATAGGATCTTTTCAAACATGAGATTAAACAGTTATTGGATTAGAAGCTTATTGAGCCATGCAAAAGTCCATGGGCATGTCCTGCCTTCTATGTGAACAAGCTTAGTGAACAAAAAAGAGGTAAGAAGAGACTTGTCATCAATTATAAAGCCTTAAATGAAGCTTTATTACCTATCAGGTATCCTCTTCCTAACAAAGAACTATTGCTTGCAAAAATTGCTAATGCCAATGTTTTTAGAAAATTTGATCTTAAAAGTGGTTTTTGGAAAATTGGCATCGTCCCAACATACAGGTACAAAACTGCATTTACAGTCCCTCATGGTCAGTATCAGTGGACTGCTATGCCCTTTGGCTTGAAGAGTGCTCCTTCATAATTTCAAAAATAGATGGAAGATATTTTCGGAGGGGTAGAGTTCATCATTGTATATATTGATGATTTGCTTGTTTTTAGTAAGGATGTAAATACTCATAAAAAGCATTTAGAAAAGTTTTATGAGATATTTTATAAGCATGGATTGGTATTATCAGATTCTGATGAAAATTTTCAGATTGGCAAAGTCAGAATTGATTATTTAGGACTACATATAGAACAAGGTCATATTGAACTCCAAGATCATGTTTTGATTCATCTTTTGAAGTTTCCTGATATGATTCCTGACATAAAGATGTTGCAGATATTTTTGGGATGTTTGAACTATATTAGACAATTTTATGAAAATCAGTCCAATGATACAAAGATCTTGCAGAAAAGGTTGAAAAAAGACAAAACCAGTTGGACTACAGAGATGACAGAAGCTGTCAGGAATATAAAAAGAAAAGTCAGAGAACTGCCAAAGTTAAAGCTGCTAGACACCAGTCTGCCTTTCATACTTGAAACTGATGCTTCAGACCACACATGGGCTGCAGTATTATTGCAAAAATACGACAGAAAAGATCTTGTTTATGCATATCTGGAGAGGAACTATACAAACTATCAGATTCTTGAAGAGTTGTTAGGTTTTTCCTTTAACTCAATTTAACTAATGTCAGAGAACTATTAATTAAACTATATTAATGTCAGAGAACTATTAATTAAGGGAATCTATCAAGAGAACTAATGTCAGAGAACTATTAATTAAAGGAATACGTCAATAGAGTTAGGAACTGTCAGAACAGAGGTAAGGAACAAAGAATGTCATAAAATTGTTCATTAATTCTTAGAGAATTCCTTAATTCCTTAACTAATTAGTTAGTTAATTAGTTAAGAGCCTTATTCATGCTCGTGATTAGCTAATTAATATCTGGCAGCATAATCATTTCTGGCATTTTGATCAGGACCCAATAATTCATCTAATTAAGTATAAAATGCAATTAGAATATATTAAGGACACTATTCTTTATAGTTATGACTAACCAGCAATTCTAATATTAATAGTGGGAATTAACTAACCAGTGCCTTAAGAATTACTGGGAATTATCATCTAATTAATATTTCTAACTTCTTCACTTTCCATGCAATCATATCTGGCAGCATAATCATTTCTGGTAACCTTAATAATTATAATTATTGGGAATTAACTAACCAGCGCCTTAAGAATAATTAAGAATATTCTGGTACTCAATTATTCTTAATTAATAGTTAAGGCGCTGGTTAATTATTATATTGGGAATTAACTAATTATATTCTAATATTATATTCTAATTAACTATATAATATTGGGAATATAATTAGTTAACTAGCGCCTTAACTAATTGCCAATATTATATAATATTAACTAATTATATTAGAATATAATGGAATTAGTTATATTCTAATATTAGTTAAGTATTGGCAATTAACTAACCAACGCCTTATTCTTAACTAACTAACTATTATTTCTTATTTAATTATGGAATTAAGGCGCCTTAGTTAATTCCCAATAATTATTATTATGCTTAAGAATAATTGAGTACCAGAATTATTATTGAGTAATTAACCAGCGCCTTAGTTAATTCTTATTAATTACTCAATAATAAGAATTAGTCTCTTCAATTATTCTTAAGGCGCTGGTTAGTTAATAGTTGAATATTTCTCTTAATATTCTTATTATCATTTGCTGGTTAATTCTTATTATTAGTTAATTCCCAATAATTTGAAAGGACTCAACCAATGCCTTAACTTAGACTCGTGGACATTAGCACTGACAAATACCACTCAATGGGAGAACCAGATAAAAGAAATTACTCGGACAAAGAACAACTTGGCTCTGATACCAATTTTCACGAAGAGAAACTTTCTATTAATATTCCAGAATGAGAATGATATTACATCAGAAGTCAGATTACAATCTTATAACTTCAAGTATCTTTCCAGAGATCGACTGCAGCGACATTTACCAGATCATGCAACTCATTGAATGAGTGTGCTCACTGGAGGCTTCCTGGCCAGTTGCAGACTCTGTCTCAGAGCTTTAAACACAACAACAAGATAGAATTATTGACAGACTTGAGATCTCCTAAGGACTGAGAGTTAGATCTCCGTGATGCAAGCAGATCGAGAAAATTCTCGCAGATGCAGAGCAGGGAGCTCAGACTCAGACTCAACTCAAACACACAAATGACTCAAGAACTCTAAATGCCCTCTCCTTCTTACAATGCTAGTATTTATAATATTGTAGCAAGTTAACCGGTTAAAATTTTTACCAGAAACCTGAAACAGATGGAATCTACTTTCGGCTAGTCCATCATGCAAAATGTCTATCACGAAAGGAAATTTGTACTAAAAGCTAGATATGTACCAAAATATTAAAGATTCGAGCAAGTGGGGACAACCACTTGTTATCTCGTCCCTTAGAGGCTAGGCCATATGGGGATCGAATCTGGACACAGTATAAAGCTAAATATTTACTGGCAGACAAAACAAAGCAATTACATGATGGCAGGAATCTAGGACATCGACTCTTTTACAAAATTAATTACACAGTGGAGATTTTTAATCGGACAAAATCCCACGGAAACCAAAAGTAAGATATGCAAAGATATCAAATGAGTGATCTTTGCTTTCAGTCACTATTTTCTCTGTCTTCATAGTCATGCTTGTGATCATATCTGGCAGCATAATAATTTCTGGCATTTTGATCAGGACCCAATAATTCATCTAACTCAGGAGCAAGAATCTCATGAGGTAAAGCATCCCCTAACCATGGAGGGTCTTCTTCTCTGAAAGAACAATAGAAAGGGAAAGAGTAAAGATCCGAAGGTCTGTACTCTTCTTCGACAAAAATCCTTCCTTGATGACTTACAAACAAACTGAAGGATTCATATTGTTCATTGAGGACTACAACTGTATCTTGATGGATGAATTCAAAGTCAATAACATAATCATGTTGTGCAGCAACATGTAGCTCCCAAATAAGTGTGCTTATTGTTTCTGGATAGCTTTTATGAAGCATCCAGCAAGCTCTGGGAATATACCTGTACAAGAATAATTTGAACCATTGACTCCACAAATTTATGACACAATCTACATTAATAGCATAGAAAATAACCCTAATATGACCATGGATCCTAGCTCTTTGGTGGATGGTAAAATAATCATTCCAGGTCCAATCAATATTTTGAATGAATGCAAAATAGACTAGAACTAGTGTTCTAGATAATGAATAATATACACGCCATGGCCTATTCCTATATGGAAACTCTCTAAGATATGACTGCATACCCTCTTCTGAATCAAACCACTTTTGCAATATGATTTGTTGCAGACATGCAGGTAAAGACTTGACTCTTTTTCAAAATATTCCCAACAAAACTTATACTCACACTGACTGCAAATTATGACCTGACACCTACTAGACTGACAACTACTAGACAGGACTGGACTCTTACTTGAAGAACTCTCTCCTTTGTAAAAAGGTCTGAACATCTTGATTTCTTTGATTCTTGGAATTTTGATCTCTGAACTTCCTTCTCTGGTCAGCATATCTGCAAGATAATTCTCAGCTCCTGATTTGTAAACAATGTCAAAATCATAACCATCTAACCATAATTCCCATCTGAGAACTCTTGTACTTCCTTTCTCCAGCAATTTCTTATTTGCCAGGATTCCTTTCACATGTTTCAGATCTGTTCTTACCAGAAACCTGACACTCTTCAGGAACAACCTGAACCTTTGTATACCTCTTTTAACAGCAAGTATCTCCTTGTGGAAAGAAGGATACTTAATTTCTGTATCATTAAAGGAACCAGAGGCATATGCACAAACAAGATCTTTTCTGTCGTATTTTTGCAATAATACTGCAACCCATGTGTGGTCTGAAGCATCAGTTTCAAGTATGAATGACAGACTGGTGTCTAGCAGCTTTAACTTTTGCAGTTCTTTGACGTTGCTTTTTATATTCATGACAACTTCTGTCATCTCTGTAGTCCAACTAGTTTTGTATTTTTTCAACCTTTTCTGCAAGATCTTTGTATCATTGGACTGATTTTCATAAAATTTTCTGATATAGTTCAGACATCCCAAAAATCTCTACAACATCTTTATGTCAGGAATTATATTAGGAAACTTCAAAAGATGAATCAAAACATGATCTTGGAGTTCAATATGACCTTGTTCTATATGTAGTCCTAAATAATCAATTCTGACTTTTCCAATTTGAAAATTTTCATCAGAATCTGATAATACCAATCCATGCTTATAAACCATCTCATAAAACTGTTCTAAATGCTTTTTATGAGTATTTACATCCTTACTAAAAACAAGCAAATCATCAATATATACAATGACGAACTCTACCCCTCCGAAAATATCTTCCATCAGTTTTTGAAATTCTGAAGGAGCATTCTTCAAGCCAAAGGGCATAACAGTCCACTGATACTGACCATGAGGGACTGTAAATGCAGTTTTGTACCTGTCTGCTGGGACAATGCCAATTTGCCAAAAACCACTTTTAAGGTCAAATTTGTTAAAAACATTGGCATTAGCAATTTTTGCAAGCAATAGTTCTTAGTTAGGAAGAGGATACCTGATAGGTAATAAAGCTTCATTTAAGGCTTTATAATTGATGACAAGTCTCTTCTTACCTCTTTTCTGTTCACTATGCTTGTTCACATAGAAGGCAGGACATGCCCATGGAATTTTTCATGGCTCAATAATCTTATGATCCAATAATTGTTTAATCTCCTGTTTGCAAAGATTCTGTTCATTAGGAGACATATGATTTGCACTGGCCTTTTGGGGTTAAAAAATATAACCTTATTTGTAAGGTAAAGACACAAAGTATTTTTCTCTAGCCCAGAAAGCATCCGGACGATTGGCTATGCAATCTCTTCTAAGCTTAGCAGAAATAGCCTGGAGAGTTGATTGACCATGTAGCTCAACATTTTTGATAATCTTCTGGATTTTTGATAAATCCTGCAAACTGTCTTGGATCTTATCTTCATCAGTGGGCTTGAATTTAATCTGAAAATCATTTTTGGCTTGAACTTGGACTGGACCGTCAAGGTTTGTGAAGGTGACTGAATCTTTTCCAAAAGTGACTGGAAGAAATCTTTTCAGAAAATATTTTACTAAGAGGACATCAGAACTTGTGTCAAAACTACACAGAGCGACATATGTCTGTACATTATTCAAGAATACAGGAAAATCAGGAGATATGTGATTAATATCCATTAACTCCTTATTAACAGCTCTAAATACAAGCTTGGTTGGTTGCCAATAATAGGAAGGGATTGCACCATATTTACAACATGTACACATTGCACCAGAATCAATATGTGCATCAAGAGTATATTCCTTGACATTGGGTATCTTGATTCTCAAAGGAATGACTACTCTATCACCTATCCCCATGATATTGACCATATCGACTTCCTTTGATTTCAAAGGTATTTCTTCATGGTTATCCTTCATCAATAATCTTGCTAATTTGGAATTTGCATCATCATAATCAGATATCAAATTTTGAAGCTTGGCTAATAACTGGAGCATTTATGATCTTGTAATTTTTATAGACAATTCCAAATCACTAATCATCAATTTAAGAGAATCGATTGTATCCATACCTGAACTATGGGATACGTCTGAGATCTGCAATGGTTTGAACATTGAATCAAATTCTCTTGCAATAAAATCTTCATCTTCAAATTCTCTAGAATTCTTTGAGGAGGGAAATTGTTTTTCCAATGTCTCTAATTTTTCTTTGAGTCTCCTCCTGGATGTTAGCTGTGATGGCTCTAGCTGGCTGAGCTCATCCTTTACTGCAGCAATCTGAGTCTGTAAATTATTTGATTTATTGAAATAAAACATTTTTATATCAGCAATAAACGTTTCATCTGAATCGGATGAGTTCGAATTCAAACTGATTCGTCTGATATTTGGCAGAACATCTTCTTCTTCCTCAGAGGATGAAGAATCACTAGATATTTCAAAATATTCCCCATCTGAATGGGAAATGAGATCCCAATCCTTTGTATCATGAACATGAGAGAAGACATCCATTATTTTTACCTGTTTCTTTGTCTTCTTCTCTTTGCAAGTGTTAGCATAGTGGCCTACTTTTCCACAAATAAAACATGTTACCTTTTTAGAAGGCTTTGCTCTTTTCCTGAATACTATTCTTCTTTTCTTTGCAAAATTAGAAGGATACTATTTCTTCTTAGGAGAATATTTACCTATTTTGCAAGATCATGAAGTCTTTGAAACTTTCTTCTTAGATCTACTCCTGCATCCAAAATCATAGGTTTCTGCAAAATTATTACAAATCTTATTGCTGAATTTTATCTGCTTCTTAAAATTCTTTTTTTCTTTTTCTGCTGCACACTCTCTTTGTAAAACAGAAACTATCATCTGGTGTACTGCAGCAAATGAGGAATTTTATATTTTGACTTTGTTGGTCTCAATATACTGATTTATTAAATCTGGAATCTTCCCTGACATTGAAGCTATGTAATATCTCAAATATGCCACATTGTGGGGATCTGGAGCTTGATAAAGAAGCTTTTGCATAACACAATAATAATCATGGAGATGATCTATATTGCATAACCTCTGTGCTAAGAATGACTGAGCATGATGTGTAGATTCTTCAGGAACTACCCCTACAAATTCATGTTTCAGGGCATCAAATATTGCTTTTAAAGGATCAGTAGGATGCTCAATTATATTGTTCATTTCTTCTTTAGATAGCTTATCCCACCATTGTTTTAAGATACTAGTAAAAGACCAAACAATTTGAGTAACTATGTCAGATCAAGAAGCTTTTGTTTCAGCTTTTCTTTGTAAAGCCCAAGCATGTACATTATGTAAAACTCTTATGACTTCACTTTCCATGCAATCAATATTTACCAAAAGTGTATTGCCAAATCGTTTTGCTGATGGATTTTCAAATTTGGCAGGGACACTATTTAATTGTTCTGTATATCTAGAGAAAGGACTATCTGCAGATGCTTCATGTGCAGTTGTATCATGTTCACCCTTTCTACCTTTATGTGTGAAAGAAAAAGTATCACCCCTTTCTCTTTTAGAACTTTGTTCACCTTGAGTAGGCTCACCAGGGGTTCTGGTTGTATGAGATGTAACACCAGACATAGCCAATATTTTGGGAGCAGATGGTTGGCCATTTTCAACAAGATTTTTGAGATTAACATAATTCTTTGGAAGTCTCAAGCTTTCAATAGAAGGAAAGGTAGCCAACCTGTCTTTCATCAAATTAGTTTTGTCTTTGGCTAGATCTATTCCTTTCTGAATCTTCTCAATCTTAGCAGTATCTATATTATCAATGTTTTTAAACAAGATACTTCTAAGACCTTCTTTAGAATCATCTGTACTAGAGGAAAATTTTAACTTAGAACTTGAAACATCTACTTCTCTGTAATGAGGAGGAGAAGCAGGCTGAGGCAAAGCATCTTTCATATGCTCAAGAGATCTGTAGATAATACCCATATTGGAGTTAATATCATTCAACCTCTATGTGTGTTCATTCTGTATTCCCAAACATTCATTATATCCAGTGTGCATTTTCTTAATATGTTCCTTAATTTCAAGCACATATTTAGCTATATCATCTATATTTTGCAACATACAAACAATCTGATAGTTTGTATAGTTGTGCATATTTTCACTATCACTCTACTCTGGATCTGATAAATTTCTCATTTGTATCCATTGAAAATCAGATTTTAATGTACCATTTTTGAAATTTCTCCTAGAGTTTTCAGGTTCTAAATGTCTTTCATTTATCTTGGCCGTTAGCTCCTCCTGAGATATTGGTAAAGAAAGACTCTTAATATCTGGAAATATTACAGAATTTTCTTTTTCTTGTTTTTGTTCTTCTACTTGGAAACTGGAGGATGTACCAGGTACACAGAACTGACAATCATCTACTTTATGTGACAGGGTTTTCTTATGGCTTCGTCTGGGATCAGAAACATGCATTCTAGGATGAGAAGTAATTGGAGACGGTATGGAAGGGATTACTGCTCTAGTACTGTCTCTACCCCCTAAAAATGGAGATCTTTCATAGGTAGACATAGATCTGGACAAGGTAGGACTTGTTAACCTCAAACCAGTAGAACCATCAGAATGTGTAACTAGAGCGAGTTGTTGGGGTTATTTAGAGGATTTCAGCTGAGGATATTTTTGGGATAGTGGAATATAGGTACTATTCCATTCTTCGGGAAGAGAACATTCGCTAAATCCAATCTGGAGAAGAGCAGTATTACTGGGACCAACAATAACTCCTTCTTTAAGGGCTCGTGAAAAAAGTCTGGGATTTAGAGGAGGCATGGTGGAAGAAAAAAAACGAAGACAAATAGAAGAATGAAGTTGAGCTATTTGTGTCTGTGGGGCTACATCAAAACCATTAAACTGAATATAGGCTATCAAGAATTCATTAATATATGGATATGTTAATTAAACTTGATATCTGCGAATAACTGAGGACCAAGCAGGGCCATTATTAAGTGGGCTTTGGAAACCACCTAACAAGGAATCTTGAAAGTTATTCAATCTTGTGTCGAGGACACAAGTTAAACAGGAAGTATTTAAACCAGGCCTGACTAGTGGATTTATCCCAAATTGAATCATGCCTATATGAATATCTCTATATCCATGTTCAAGACCCCATTCAATATCTTCTTTCTTAATCAATGGAACTTGGTACACTTGCTGACCAACAGAAATCGGAATGTTTACAGAAGTAAACCGAAATAACTGTGTTTCTCTAAATTGAAATGCAGGAATCTTATAGAGCTTATCTACTTCTATCTCTTGCAATGTCCAGTTAGGCTGTGGCTCAAATTCTTGAACAATAAATTTTTCATCATACAATTTCTCTTCAGAAGTTTTGTTCAAATATTTTTTCAGAAATGACCATCTCTTATTTCAAGTAATTTTCTTATCTTTGGGTGTTTGAAGAATAAACTCATTCAAATAACCAGCCATTGAAAGATAGTATTAGTATGCACCTGAACAGAGGAGTTGCAAAGTCTTTGTGCACCAGGAGAAAAACACGGCAGTCCTTCACCTCAACGCTCAACCAACACCTTACCTCTAACTTAGACTCGTGGACAGTAGCACATAACTTAATATAATATTATAAGCTAAGTCTTTAAGTCAGATCTAGTGAAAATCATAATTATAATAGTATATAGTCTCAGTGGTATGAATGTATAGTATAATATTATAGAAGGATAGTAAGTCTTTAAGTCATATCTAGTGAAAATCCTAATTATAATAGTATATAGTCTTAATTATATAATCCGAGCAAAACACGACAGTCCTTCGCCTTAATAGAGACTTCCCAAGAATTATGTTAGTCTCAAAAATCTTGTTTAAAATGGCCAACCATCTGCTCCCAAAATATTGGCTATGTATGGTGTTACATCTCATACAACCAGAACCCCTGGTGAGCCTACTCAAGGTGAACAAAGTTCTAAAAGAGAAAGGGGTGATACTTTTTCTTTCACACATAAAGGTAGAAAGGGTGAACATGATACAACTGCACATGAAGCATCTGCAGATAGTCCTTTCTCTAGATATACAGAACAATTACATAGTGTCCCTGCCAAATTTGAAAATCCATCAGCAAAAGGATTTGGAAATACACTTTTGGTAAATATTGATTGCATGGAAAGTGAAGAAGTCATAACAGTTTTACATAATGTACATGCTTGGGCTTTACAAAGAAAAGCTGAAACAAAAGCTTCTTGGTCTGATATAGTTACTCAAATTGTTTGGTCTTTTACTGGTATCTTAAAACAATGGTGGGATAAGCTGTCTAAAGAAGAAATGAACAATATAATTGAGCATCGTATTGATCCTTTAAAAGAAATATTTGATGCCCTGAAACATGAATTTGTAGGGGTAGTTCCTGAAGAATCTACACATCATGCTTAGTTATTCTTAGCACAGAGGTTATGCAATATAGATCATCTCCATGATTATTATTGTGTTATGAAAAAGATTCTTTATCAAGCTCCAGATCCCCAGAATGTGGCATATTTGAGATATTACATAGCTTCAATGTCAGGGAAGATTCCAGATTTAATAAATCAGTATATTGAGACCAACAAAGTCAAAATAGAAAATTCCTCATTTGTTGCAGTACACCAGATGATAGTTTCTGTTTTACAAAGAGAGTGTGCAGCAGAAAAAGCAAAAAAGAATTTTAAGAAGCAGATGAAATTCAGCAATAATATTTGTAATAATTTTGCAGAAACCTATGATTTTGGATGCAGGAGTAGATCTAAGAAGAAAGTTTCAAAGACTTCATGCTCTTGCAAAACATGTAAATATTCACCTAAGAAGAAATATTATCCTTCTAAGTTTGCAAAGAAAAGAAGAATAGTATGCAGGAAAAGAGTAAAGCCTTCTAAAAAGGTAACATGTTTTATTTGTGGAAAAGAAGGCCACTATGCTAACACTTGCAAAGAGAAGAAGACAAAGAAACAGGTAAAAATAATGGATGTCTTCTCTCATGTTCATGATCCAAAGGATTGGGATCTCATTTCCCATTCAGATGGGGAATATTTTGAAATATCTAGTGATTCTTCATCCTCTGAGGAAGAAGAAGATGGTCTGCCAAATATTAGACAAATCAGTCTGAATTCTGACTCATCCGATTCAGATGAAACGTTTATTGCTGATATCAAAATGTTTTATTTCAATAAATAAAATAATTTGCAGACTCAGATTGCTGCAGTAAAGGATGAGCTCAGTCAGCTAGAGCCATCACAGCTAACAGCCAGGAGGAGACTCAAAGAAAAATTAGAGACATTGGAAAAACAATTGCCCTCCTCAAAGAAGTCCAGAGAATTTGAAGATGAAGATTTTATTGCAAGAGAATTTGATTCAATGTTCAAACCATTGCAGATCTCAGACGGATCCCATAGTTCAAGTATGGATACAATCGATTCTCTTAAATTGATGATTAGTGATTTGGAATTGTCTATAAAAATTTCAAGATCAGAAATGCTCCAGTTATCAGCCAAGCTTCAAAATCTGATATCTGATTATGATGATGCAAATTCCAAATTAGCAAGATTATTGATGAAGGATAACCATGAAGAAATGCCTTTGAAATCAAAGGAAGTCGATATGGTGAATATCATGGGGATAGGTGATAGAGTAGTCATTCCTTTGAGAATAAAGTTACCCAATGTCAAGGAATATACTCTTGATGCACAGATTGATTCTGGTGCAATGTGTACATGTTGTAAATATGGTGCAATCCCTTCCTATTATTGGCAGCCAACCAAGCTTGTATTTAGAGCTGATAATAAGGAGTTAATGGAGATTAATCACATATCTCCTGATTTTCCTGTATTCTTGAATAATGTACAGACATATGTCACTCTGTATAGTTTTGACACAGGTTCTGATGTCCTCTTAGGACAAGATTTTCTGAAAAGATTTCTTACAGTCACTTTTGGAAAAGATTCAGTCACCTTCACAACCCTTGATGGTCCAGTCCAAGTTCAAGCCAAAAATGATTTTCAGATTAAAGTCAAGCCCACTGATGAAGATAAGATCCAAGACAGTTTGCAGGATTTATCAAAAATCCAGAAGATTATCAAAAATGTTGAGCTGCATGGTCAATCAAATCTCCAGGCTATTTCTGATAAGCTTAGAAGAGATTGCACAGCCAATCGTCCGGATGCTTTCTGGACTAGAGAAAAATACTTTGTGGCTTTACCTTAAAAGAAGGTTATATTTCTAAACCCCAAAAGGCCATTGCAAATCATATGTCTCCTAATGAATAGGATCTTTGCAAACAGGAGATTAAACAGTTATTGGATCAAAAGCTTATTGAGCCATGCAAAAGTCCATGGGCATGTCCTGCCTTCTATGTGAACAAGCATAGTGAACAGAAAAGAGGTAAGAAGAGACTTGTCATCAATTATAAAGCCTTAAATGAAGCTTTATTACCTATCAAGTATCCTCTTCCTAACAAAGAACTATTGCTTGAAAAAATTGCAAATGCCAATGTTTTTAGCAAATTTGATCTTAAAAGTGGTTTTTGGCAAATTGGCATCGTCCTAGCAAACAGGTACAAAACTGCATTTACAGTCCCTCACGGTCAGTATCAGTGGACTGTTATGCCCTTTGGCTTGAAGAATGCTCCTTTAGAATTTCAAAAATGGATGGAAGATATTTTCGGAGGGGTAGAGTTCATCATTGTATATATTGATGATTTGCTTGTTTTTAGTAAGGTTGTAAATACTCATAAAAATTATTTAGAACAGTTTTATGAGATGGTTTATAAGCATGGATTGGTATTATCAGATTCTAATGAAAAGTTTTAGATTGGAAAAGTCAGAATTGATTATTAGTAGTATTACTAATAATATATATATAGTATTAGTATTAGTATATATGGTATTAGTATTATACTAGTATTATTGGGTTGGCTAGTATACTAGTATTAATATATATACTACTATATATTTACTATTACTAATATATATATATACTATAGTATTAATAGTAATATATTAATAGTATATATAGTATATATCATAGTATATTAATATTATGATTATAATATATTATAGTATTAATACTAATATATATTAATACTAGTATACTAGCCAACCCAATAATAATAGTATAATTAATATTAATAGTATAATAATATAGTATATTAATATTAATAATCATTAATATTATATTATAGTAATTATAATTATAATACTAATACTATATACTATAATTACTTATTTGGGAGCTACATGTTGCTGCACAACATGATTATGTTATTGACTTTGAATTCATCACTTGTAGTCCTAATATTAGTATTATAATACTAATACTAGTATTATAATACTAATACTATTATTAATACTATACTATATATACTATACTATACTATATTATAATACTATACTACTATTATTATTAATACTATTATAATACTATACTAGTATTATTAATGGTACTAGTAGTATTATAATATTAGTATTAGTATTATACTAGTATTAGTAGTATACTAGTGTAATACTAATACACTATACTATACTAGTATACTAATATAATAGTAGTATATATTATTATAATACTATATATATAGTAATATTAGTATTAGTATATAGTAGTATATTACTAGTATAGTAGTATTATAATATAATAATAGTATACTAGTAATATATAATAGTATATAATAATAATAGTATATATACTAGTAATACTATTAGTATATTATAATATTATATAGTATAGTATTATAATATAGTATAGTATATAGTATATTATAGTACAGTATTATAATATAGTATAGTATATAGTATATTATATTTAATACTATATACTATTATATTAATATACTTAATATAATATATTAATACTATATATATACTAGTATATGATATTAGTAGTATAGTATTATAATAGTATAGTATAATAGTATAATAGATAGTAGTATAGTATACTCATTATTAGTTATACTATTATACTAATAATAGTATAAGACTCTTACTATAATTATTATATTATAGTATTAGTATTATTATTATTATTATTACTATATTATATTATATTATACTATATAGTATAGTATAATATAATATATATGTATATACAGTATATAATATAATATACTATAGTATAGTATAATATAGTATAGTATAGTATAGTATAATATACTAGATATGTATATACAGTATATAATATAATATACTATAGTATAGTATAATATAGTATAATATAGTATAGTATAGTATAGTATAATATACTAGATATGTATATACAGTATATAATATAATATACTATAGTATAGTATAATATAGTATAGTATAGTATAGTATACTATATTATAGTATAGTATAATATATATATATATTATAGTATAGTATATAGTATACTATACTATATATAGTATAGTATAGTATATAGTATAATATAGTATATAGTATACTACTATCTCATTTAGAATAGTATACTATACTATCTCATTTATATACTATACTAAACTCTACTCTACTATACTATACTATACTTATATACTATATTATATTATGAGTCTCTCGGATGTATAATATATACTATACTTATATATTATATTATATTATTATTATGAGGGACGATTTGCTTTAGGTAAAGAGAGGACACAAGATTTGATATGAGGGCACGGATGATCAGACGAGAATCTTTAATTTTGAGTCATGAGTCTCTCAGATGTAGAAATTCTTTGGCTATTTAAGAAGATCTTGGGCCAAAGAGAAGGTATTCGATTCTGAGTCTAGAGTCTAGAGTAAGACTTGAGAAGCCTGTGTCTCTATGTGCGAGCATAGGGAAGAATCTAAAGTGGCCGGGTCTTTTAGGATTTGAGTCTTGTTTGATCTTTAGACTGAGTCTTCTTTGTGATCATTAGACTGAATCTGCTTTGTGTGCCAGGTAGCCTAAAAATTTATCTTGCTATGCAAGGATATTTATCTGTTAAATGCCACAACAGTCTATCTCAGTGAAGATCGAGTCTTGTTGTTGTTGTGTAATATCATCCAGTTTCTCTCAGTAATAAAATGGTATCAAAGCAAAGTTTGTATTTCGTTTGAGCATGTTGTTGGGAACATCTAAGTTTGTTTGAGTCTCGATAATGTCTGTTGCCTGTTAAGCTGAGGATGGCGTCGATGGCATTTGAAGACTAGGAGATTAGAACTTCTTTCCAGGAAGAGCCGTGAAACACTACTCTGTTTGCGATCGTGTCGCTGATAAAACTGGTACACAAAATTTTACACATTTCTGTCTTTACTCTGAAACTGCATATCTTGTTTACAAAGTCTTCTGCTCTATCTGTCTTTCCTAGTCTAAGATGGATTCATTATTTGCATCTAGTTCTCGTCATGAGTTTGGAGATAAATCATTTGATGAACTCTTAAAGGAACAAGAAGAAGCAAATCTAGAATGCAGAAACTCTAATGTTAATGAATCTATAGTTCTTGATCGGTCTATTAATTTATTCTGAGAACCAGTTGCTTCTGACTCTTGGACCCTTCCAAAAATTGACCTTAAGAATGTTTATAAGAATCTAGGATTACTGGATTCCATCCAGTTCTGGAGATATAAGGTTAAAGAGGAAGTTCTGCAAACAACCTCCAATAATAATGTCCTTCATTCTTTAAACATTATAAACCAGCCCGAGTTTGATGCTGCCTGAAAAGATGGTTATAATTTTGCTCATTTTGGCCATGTCCAAATTGGTATTCAGCCTCTACACAGAAAAGGCCAAGATGTTGCTTTCTTTTCATGTGTTTTTGATAGAAGATGGAGAACTTTCCCTAAAGCTCTCATTGGTGGTTGTCAAGGCACCCTTGCCTATGGTCCTGCTTCATGGTCCCGCTTCCATGATTTCTCTATAGCATTAACAGATCCAAATGCTATAAATGCTCTCATTCTAGGCTTATAGACTCACGGTTATGATGATTTTGATGATGACACTAAAAATATAGCCATCTGGTGGTCCTCTGTAGTCAAATTCCATAAAAAAACCACTCCTTCAATGGTTAAATTTGTATCATCCCAGTCAGAATTCACTACCCTGATTACTCATGATTATGGTATGAACCTCATAGCCACCCAGATGATCCCCAGATCTGCACTAAAACCCCCCACAGAATGGGTTACTAAATGGCAATCTATCAGAAAACCTACTCGGCCATCACCTGTCAATTCTTCTACAATCTTTACTACCAAATATGGTAATGTCCATACTGTTTTCCCAGAGTCTCACGCTGAGCGTGGTGTACCTTCTGTTAATATTTCCACATATGTAAATACCACTCCCACATTTTCAATTGATCCTATATTTGTAGATACTATAAAAAGACTAGTCTTGAGCAAAATTGCTTCATCTAGTAACCCTTTAGCTATTGTCTGTGACCATCCTCACTGTTCAAAAACCTTCTGTCAATTCTCTTCACAACCCCCAAATCCACATGGCAACATTGAAGAAGACAGAAGAAGAATAAATATGATTACTTTTGTTCCTAACAAAAGTAAATCTGAAGAGGGATATACAAGGACACATTTCTTCAACATTCATGAAGAAATAATTATACAGTCTACACAGAAAAATAGTCACCAGGGTTTAGGATTTGTTGATGGATCAGAAATTCCATCATACAGAAAGAATCCTAGAAATAAAATTCTGAAGCATGTAGAGATTCCTTCAGACAGTGAAATTATTGCATTCTTGAAAATCTGTAAAGGAATCAGTCCATATGATCCTGAAGATCAATGGAAGAAGAAAATGTTCAATTGGGACATTTTCACTCATAAATCTGAAAATAGGTATGTTGAAGAACTTAGACTGCTGCCTAAAGAAGAAAGAAAAACCTTCAACAACCAGAATAATGAGGAATGGAAAAATTGGATGAAATCCATAAACCAATGGATTTCTTTTTATGAATGGTATTATCCGTCCTCAAATCAGATAGAAGAATCCTTAAGGAAAAGTTTCTTAAATCAGGCTAGACAGAAAAGGATTCAAGATATTGAAAATTTTGTAGCAAACAGGATGGAATCAAATCCTGTTACTATTCCATCTCCACTTGTGATTCCAGAATTTTCTCCTAAAATTCAGAACATGCTATCCAAGCCCAATCTGCCTAGAGATTTGCAGGCCATAACGACAAAGGGAGAAAAACTGGTAAGGGATATCTGCAATTGTTTGCAGGTAAATATGATTAGATCTATTTCCCTTGCAAAGCATAAATGGGAAATTTTTGATGGTCAGATCTATGAGACAGACAATGATTTTCCTCCATGGAAAAATTTTGTTATCAGAAAAAATGACAGAAAAATCTTTAAGCTTTTTCCCATCCAGACAGAGGATTCTATAAAAGACTTTGTCCTTGCCACAAATTGGAAAAACCTTGCACTTTCCAGTTTGGAAAAATATTTAAGAGATCGACATAAATCCATAGAAGAAATGAATAACATTCTAAGAGAAATGATGAATAGAATGTTGCAGAAGAAGGATTATGCTTTGGTTTTTTTAAATGATAATATCAATACCTTAGCAGAAAATGATAAGAATATAGCTGAAAGCCTGGATAAACTAAGAATATCCACAGACAAAAAAATCATTGATGCAGCTATAGTGCATGGGAAAGAAATTTTTAAGGTAAATTCCAGTCTTGATATTATCAAGAAACAAGTTCTAAATGTTTCCAATTCCATTGATTCATTGAAGAAGAAGCCTTCCTCTGATTGATATAAGTCAACTACTTTGTTTAGTGAGCCTTTTTCGCAGATGCCATACACCATATCTGGTTCTGTATCAAGTTTGATAAACCAGCCTGTAGAAATTGAATTTCCTAAGCCAGGAATTTCTTATCCTTACAGTCTTTTTGCTGCCTCCAGTTATTTTGGCCATCTAAAATCAAACCCCATAACTTCCTCTCAACCTAGTTCTTCAACTAGTTCCTCTCTCACAGACTGGATCAAGAAGCAAAAGGCAGAGGAGGAACGTACAAAAGAGGAAGAATCAATAGAAAAATGGTATGATGAGAAACAAAAAGAAGATACGGGTCTGCACAAGATTGAAATAGAAGAGGAAGAACCTTCTTTAGAAAAACTTGAGGAATATGTACATAATTTCTCTCCTCATGACAAAATTCAATTTGGCATCCCTAAAGACAATACAGTCCATGCAACCACATCCAGATCCACATGGAATTCTACCTGGTCCCCTGCCCCAGATAGAAGAGATTTAATGAAATCTGAATATCATAAGGATTGGTCTGCATCCTCCACTTATTAGTGGAATATTGATAATTGCACTGAAGCAGAAGTTTTGTCAGTAATGCATTCTATGCTTATTTGTTACAGAACTTATTTAGCTGATGATATTGGCCCCATTAATTCTACCAGAAGAATTATAGGTGGTTTTGAAGGATCTTTAGATTCTTGGTTGAAAGCTGAAACATTAAAAGATCCTACTCTGTTAGCTACATGGGAAAAATCACAAGTTCTGAATACAAATGGCACTGTATATATGGATCCAACAATATCATTGCCTGTAAATAATATGATTGGTTGTTTACTCTATGGCATCACTGTGAACTTCATTGGTTTCCCACAAATCAATAATGATTTGACTACTATCACTCTGGTTGCTATGAAACTCCATAATATGCAGCATTTTGATGAATAATTTAATGAGTTCTTACATCGATTGCACACTCTGTCTCCTGAAATAATTCTTGAATCTAAGTGGAAAGAAATATTCATCTCTTCTTTACCATTATGGGTTTCACAAGCCGTAGTCACCAAGCTGCCAGGAAAGATTGGTGATTACAAATTTGGTGTAATCAGGCAAGCAGTCAAAGCCATAATTGTTGAGCTCTGATTGCAAATGAATATTGCTCGAGCAACAAAAAATCCCAAAAAGCCCCATGGCTATCAGCAATTGTGCAAACAATGGCATCTTTCTGCCCCAAAAAATTCAGAGGGGAGGGAACAGAGTGAGAAGAAAAAGTATTCTTCAAAGAATTTTTTAGGCAAAAGAATCATTCATCAGAAAAAACCCAAATATTATAAAAGAATACAACTATATTCCAGAAAGAAATAAGTTAAATGTTACCACTGTGGAAAGAAAGGACATATTTCCCCAAATTGTCCAGAAAAAGACAAGAAGAAAGGAAAACCAGATAAAGGTAAAAAGAAAGTTTTCTATAGAAACAAATCTGGTAAGGTAAATTATATGAATTTTCCTGATAGCTGTGATGAATTAACCAGTGAAGAAGAATTAGATAATGTAAATAGGTTTGATTCTGATACTTCTGACTCTGATGAAGAATAATGCAATGATCCACATTGTGAAGAATGTTTTAAAGATGATTGTGATTGCAATGATCCAAGTGTTTGTCAATGTCATTCAATAAATATGATGAAGCAATCAGAGGAAAATGAACAAACAAGAAATTTGTTCACTCAAATGATGGCAGCCACAGACCCCCAGCTGAAAGACATGTATAACGAATTGCTGCTTAAGCAATTGAACTCCAGACCACCAAATTAGAATAATCCTAATAGAGGATATGTGCCACCAGCTTCTCTTTTTTCAGTTGAAGCTTTAATAAGACAATTCAGGCAAGAAGACTTTGGAGAAGACCTTCCACAGACATTGCCCAGTATTCACAAAGCAATCAAAGAACTGAGAAAGACAGTAAAAGAGAATAGGAGACTTTGTATTGAAAGTCATCAGGATTGTCAGCTCAAAAAGATAAAGGTTGAAAATGAACCAGGATCCAGTTCGGCCCAGCCTGTTTTCTCAGGACAGACACAGAATTACATCTACCATCAGAAGCCCTTTAAAGGAGTAGAAATTCATGAGCATCATTCTGATGAAGAAACAGAAGATGATCGAAGTGGTTTAGGCTGCAATCAAATTACTGGAGATGTAATGTACTGTATCAAATTAAAGGTAAGAATTGGTTCAAAAATTGAATATTGGAAAGTCCTTATGGATACTGGTTCCAGACTTAATATTGTAAGTGATACAGTGATAGAGTCTCATCTCAGAAGACCTACTAGTTGTCCAAAAGTCACAACAGCCAGTGGTGATATTAGAACGACTTCAGAAGCCTCAGTTGATATTTTTCTGGAAAATTCAATTGGAATCAAATTTTTTTGTCCCATTGTTATAGGTATGGATTGTGCAATGTACCTAGGGACACCTTTCTTTCAGAATTTCCAAAAACATGGAGAAAATTTTGACTTGCATACAAGGAGATTTGGCTACTTTTTGGAGCTAGAAGGTAAAGAATTATTTTTCCCTTTCATCAATTCTAGTTCTCCTAACAGAATAAAGAGGATTGAAAGATTGGAAAATCTATTAGCAAAAATGGAAAAGAAAAAGGAAATTCTCAGAATTGATGAAAATCTTGAACAAGGGAAATTTGATAAAGAAATGGTCAATCTCAAGAATAAATTTTTGGAATGTTTTTCAGAGGACCCCAATGCTTTTTGGCATGTGCACAAGCATGAAGTGGAGCTACCATTAAAGAAATATTTTAATGGGAAGCTAAGAAGATCAAAAGCCATCCCTATGAACCAGGAACAAATGATTCTCTGCAAGAAAGAGATCAAGGATCTCTTACAAAAGGGGATGATCAGAAAAAGCAAGAGTCTAATAGTCTGTTTTGCATTTTATGTTAATAAACATGCAGAGATAGCCAGAGGAAAACCTAGGCTGGTAGTAAATTATAAACCTTTGAATAATTTACTGGACTATGATGCTTATCCACTTCCAAAGCCATCTACCATCTTGGCATAGATCTCCAGATCCAAGATCTTTTCTAAATTTGATTTAAAGTCGGGATTTTGGCAAGTGGGAATTAAAGAATCCGACAAATGGAAAAATGCTTTTTCAGTCCTTGAAGGCCATTTTGAGTGGAATATAATGCCTTTCGGACTGATAAATGCTCCTTCAGCCGTCCAGCGCATCATGGATGAAACCTTTGAAGGTATGGAAGATTTCCTTAAGAAGTACATTGATGACATTTTGGTTCATTCAGAATATATTCCTACTCACATAAAACATTTGAAGTTATTTCTCCAAAGAGTTAAAGAAAAAGGAATAGTTTTTTCTAAGTCAAAAATGAAGTTATTCAAGACAATGATAGATTTTTTGGGCTACAACATACAATTTGGCTCCTACCAGGTAATCCAGAGAAGTCTAGACTTCATTGATAATTTCCATAATGAAATTTTGGATAAAACTCAATTGCAGAGGTTTCTAGGAAGCCTTAATTATGTTTCCAAATTTCTTCAACATTGTGCCCAAGAAAGAAAACTTTTGAATCAAGGACTGCAAAAGGAACCCATCCCATGGAATGAATAATACACCAGAGCTGTCCAGAGGATTAAAGAAAAAATTCGCAGAATCCAACCTCTCAGAATCCAGCATTTTACAGATTTTTGTCTTTACTCTGAAACTGCATATCTTGTTTACAAAGTCTTCTGCTCTATCTGTCTTTCCTAGTCTAAGATGGATTCATTATCTGCATCTAGTTCTCGTCATGAGTTTGGAGATAAATCATTTTATGAACTCTTAAAGGAACATGAAGAAGCAAATCTAGAACACAGAAACTCTAATGTTAATGAATCTATAGTTCTTGATCGGTCTATTAATTTATTCTCAGAACCAGTTGCTTCTGACTCTTGGACCCTTCCAAAAATTGACCCTAAGAATGTTTATAAGAATCTAGGATTACTGGATTCCATCCAGTTCTGGAGATATAAGGTTAAAGAGGAAGTTCTGCAAACGACCTCCAATAATAATATCCTTCATTCTTTAAACATTATAAACCAGCCCGAGTTTGATGCTACCCGAAAAGCTGGTTATAATTTTGCTCATTTTGGCCATGTCCAAATTGGTATTCAGCCTCTGCACAGAAAAGGCCAAGATGTTGCTTTCTTTTCATGTGTTTTTGATAGAAGATGGAGAACTTTCCCTAAAGCTCTCATTGGTGGTTGTCAAGGCACCCTTGCCTATGGTCTTGCTTCATGGTCCTGCTTCCCTGATTTCTCTATAGCATTAACAGATCCAAATGCTATAAATGATCTCAAGCTAGGATTACAGACTCACGGTTATGATGATTTTGATGATGATAGTAAAAATATAGCCATCTGGTGGTCCTCTATAGTCAAATTCTATAAAAAAAACACTCCTTCAATGGTTAAATATGTATCATCCCAGTCAGAATTCACTACCCTGATTACTCATGATTATGGTATGAACATCATAGCCCCCCAGATGATCCCCAGATCTGCACTAAAACCCCCCACAGAATGGGTTACTAAATGGGAATCTATCAGAAAACCTACTCGGCCATCACCTGTCAATTCTTCTACAGTATTCACTACCAGAGATGGTAATGTCCATACTGTTTTCCTAGAGTCTCGCGCTAAGCGTGGTGGACCTTCTGTTAATATTTCCACATCTGTAAATACCACTCCCACTTTTTCAATTGATCCTATATTTGTAGATACTGTAAAAAGACTAGTCTTGAGAAAAATTGCTTCATCCAATAACCCTTTAGCTGATGTCTGTGACCATCCTCACTGTTCAAAAACCTTCTGTCAATTCTCTTCACAACCCCCAAATCCACATGGCAACATTGAAGAAGACAGAAGAAGAATAAAAATGATTACTTTGGTTCCTAACAAAAGTAAGTCTGAAGAGGGATATACAAGGACACATTTCTTCAACATTCATGAAGAAATAATTATACAGTCTACACAGCAAAATAGTCACCAGGGTTTAGGATCTGTTGATGGATCAGAAATTCCATCATACGGAAAGAATCCTAGAAATAAAATTCCGAAGCATGTAGAGATTCCTTCAGACAGTGAAATTATTGCATTCTTGAAAATCTATAAAGGAATCAGTCCATATGATCCTGAAGATCAGTGGAAGAAGAAAATGTTCAATTGGGACATTTTCACTCATAAATATGAAAATAGGTATGTTGAAGAACTTAGAATTCTGCCTAAAGAAGAAATAAAAACCTTCAACAACCAGAAGAATGAGGAATGGAAAAATTGGATGAAATCCAAAAACCAATGGATTTCTTTTTATGAATGGTATTATCCTTCCTCAAATCAGATAGAAGAATCCTTAAGGAAAAGTTTCTTAAATCAGGTTAGATAGAAAAGGATTCAAGATGTTGATAATTTTGTAGCAGACAAGATGGAATCAAATCCTGTTACTATTCCATCTCCACTTGTGATTCCAGAATTTTCTCCTAAAATTCAGAACATGCTATCCAAGCCCAATCTGCCTAGAGATTTGCAGGCCATAAGGACAAAGGGAGAAAAACTGGTAAGGGATATCTGCAATTGTTTGCAGGTAAATATGATTAGATATAGTTCCCCTGAAAAGCATAAATGGGAACTTTTTGATGGTTAGATCTATGAGACAGACAATGATTTTCCTCCATGGAAAAATTTTGTTATCAGAAAAAATGACGGAAAAATCTTTAAGCTTTTTCCCATCCAGAAAAAGGATTCTGTAAAAGACTATGTCCTTGCCACAAACTGGACAAACCTTGCACTTTCCAGTTTGGAAAAATATTTAAGAGATCGACATAAATCCATAGAAGAAATGAATAACATTCTAAAAGAAATGATGAATAGAATGTTGCAAAAGCAGGATTATGCTTTGGTTTGTTTAAATGATAATATCAATACCTTAGCAGAAAATGATAAGCATATAGCTGAAAGCCTGGATAAATTGAGAATATTCACATACAAAAAAATCATTGATGCAGCTACAGTGGATGGGAAAGAAATTGTTAAGGTAAACTCCAGTCTTGATATTATCAAGAAACAAGTTCTAAATGTTTCCAATTCCATTGATTCATTGAAGAAGAAGCCTTCCTCTGATTCATATAAGTTCACTACTTTTTTTAGTGATCCTTCTTCGCAAATGCCATACACCATATCTGGTTATGTATCAAGTTTGATAAAGCAGCCTGTAGAAATTGAATTTCCTAAGCCAGGAATTTCTTATCCTTACAGTCTTTTTGCTGCCCCCAGTTATTTTGGCCATCTAAAATCAAACCCCACAACTTCCTCTCAACCTAGTTCTTCAACTAGTTCCTCTCTCACAGACTGGATCAAGAAGAAAAAGGCAGAGGAGGAACGTACAAAAGAGGAAGAATCAATAGAAAAATGGTATGATGAGAAACAAAAAGAAGATACGGGTCTGCACAAGATTGAAATAGAAGAGGATGAACCTTCTTTAGAAAAACTTGAGGAATATGTACAAAATTTCTCTCCTCAGGACAAAATTCAATTTGGCATCCCTGAAGACAATACAATCCATGCAACCACATCCAGATCCACATGGAATTCTACTTGGTCCCCTGCCCCAGATAGAAGAGATTTAATGAAATATGAATATCATAAGGATTGGTTTGCATCCTCCACTTATTCGTGGAATATTGATAATTGCACTGAAGCAGAAGTTTTGTCAGTAATGCATTCTATGCTTGTTTGTTACAAAACTTATTTAGCTGATGATATTGGCCCCATTAATTCTACCAGAAGAATTATTGGTGGTTTTGAAGGATCTTTAGATTCTTGGTTGAAAGCTGAAACATTAAAAGATCCTACTCTGTTAGCTACATGGGAAAAATCACAAGTTTTGAATGCATATGGAACTGTATATATGGATCCAACAACATCACTGCTTGTAAATAATATGACTGGTTGTTTACTCTATGGCATCACTATGAACTTCATTGGTTTCCCACAAATCAATAATGATTTGACTGCTATCACTCTGGTTGCTATGAAACTCCATAATATGCAACATTTTGATGAATACTTTAATGAGTTCTTACATCGATTGCACACTCTGTCTCCTGAACTCATTCTTGAATCTAAGTGGAAATAAATATTCATCTCTTCTTTACCATTAAGGGTTTCACAAGCCATAGTCACCAAGCTGCCAGGAAAGATTGGCGATTAAAAATTTGGTGTAATCAGGCAAGTAGTCAAAGCCATAATTGTTGAGCTCTGCTCGCAAATGAAGATTGCTCGAGCAGCAACAAATCCAAAAAAGCCCCATTGCTATCAGCAATTGTGCAAACAATGGCATCTTTCTGCCCCAAAAAATTCAGAGGGGAGGAACGGAGTAAGAAGAAAAAGTATTCTTCAAAGAATTTTTTAGGCAAAAGAATCATTCATCAGAAAAAACCAAAGATTATAAAATAACACAACTATATTCTAGAAAGCAAGAAGTTAAATGTTACCACTGTGGAAAGAAAGGACATATTTCCCCAAATTGTCCAGAAAAATACAAGAAGAAAGGAAAACCAGATAAAGGTAAAAAGAAAGTTTTCTACAGAAACAAATCTGGTAAGGTAAATTATATGAATTTTCTTGATAGCTATGATGAATTAACTAGTGAATAAGAATCAGATAATGTAAGTAGGTTTGATTCTGGTACTTCTGACTCTGATGAAGAATACTGTAATGATCCACATTGTGAAGAATGTTTTAAAGATGATTGTGATTGCAGTGATCCAGATGTTTGTCAATGTCATTCAATAAATATGATGAAGAAATCAGAGGTAGATGAACAAACAAGAAATTTGTTCACTCAAATGATGGCAGCCACAGACCCCCGGCTGAAAGACATGTATAAAGAATTTCTGCTTAAGCAATTGAACTCCAGACCACCAAATCAGAATAATCCTAACAGAGGATATGTGCCACCAGCTTCTCTTTTTTCAGTTGAAGCTTTAACAAGACAATTCAGGCAAGAAGACTTTGGAGAATACCTTCCACATACATTTCCTAGTATTCACAAAGCAATCAAAGAACTGAGAAAGACAGTAAAAGAGAATAGGATACTTTGTATTGAAAGTCATCAGGACTGTCAGCTCACAAAGATAAAGGTTGAAAATGAACCAGGATCCAGTTTGGCCCAGCCTGTTTTCTCAGGACAGACACAGAATTACATCTACCATCAGAAGCCCTTTAAAGGAGTAGAAATTCATGAGCATCATTCTGATGAAGAAAAAGAAGATGATCGAAGTGGTTTAGGCTGCAATCAAATTACTGGAGATGTAATGTACTATATCAAATTAAAGGTAAGAATTGGTTCAAAAATTGAATATTGGAAAGTCCTTATGGATACTGGTTCCAGACTTAATATTGTAAGTGATACAGTGATAGAGTCTCATCTCAGAAGACCTACTAGTTGTCCAAAAGTCACAACAGCCAGTGGTGATATTAGAATGACTTCAGAAGCCTCAGCTGATATTTTTCTGACAGATTCAATTGGAATCAAAGTTGTTTGTCCCATTGTTACAGGTATGGATTGTGCAATGTACCTAGGGACAACTTTCTTTCAGAATTTCCAAAAACATGGAGCAAAGTTTGACCTGCATACAAGGAGATTTGGCTACTTTTTGGAGCTAGAAGGTAAAGAATTATTTTTCCCTTTCATTAATTCTAGTTCTCCTAACAGAATAAAGAGGATTGAAAATTGGAAAATCTATTAGCAAAAATGGAAAAGAAAAAGGAAATTCTCAGAATTGATGAAAATCTTGAACAAGGGAAATTTGATAAAGAAATAGTCAATCTCAAGAATAAATTTTTGGAATGTTGTTCGGAGGACCCCAATGATTTTTGGCATGTGCACAAGCATGAAGTGGAGATACCATTGAAGAAATATTTTAATGGGAAGCTCAGAAGATCAAAAGCCATCCTTATGAACCAGGAACAAATGATTCTTTGCAAGAAAGAGATCAAGGATCTCTTACAAAAGGGGTTGATCAGAAAAAGCAAGAGTCCAATAGCCTGTTTTGCATTTTATGTTAATAAACATGCAGAGATAGCTAGAGGAAAACCCAGGCTAGTAGTAAATTATAAATCTTTGAATAATTTACTGGAATATGATGCTTATCCACTTCCAAAGCCATCTACCATCTTGGCACAGATCTCCAGATCCAAGATCTTTTCTAAATTTGATTTAAAGTCAGGATTTTGGCAAGTGGGAATTAAAGAATCCGACAAATGGAAAACTTCTTTTTCAGTCCCTGAAGGCCATTTTGAGTGGAATATAATGCCTTTCGGACTGATAAATGCTCCTTCAGCCTTCCAGCGCATCATGGATGAAACCTTTGAAGGTATGGAAGGTTTCCTTAAAAAGTAAATTGATGATATTTTGGTTCATTCAGAAGATATTCCTTTTCACATAAAACATTTGAAGTTATTTCTCCAAAGAGTTAAAGAAAAAGGAATAGTTATTTCTGAGTAAAAAATGAAGTTATTCAGGACAATGATAGATTTTTTGGGCTACAACATACAATTTGGCTCCTACCCGGTAATCTAGAGAAGTATAGACTTCATTGATAATTTCCCTAATGAAATTTTGGATAAAAATTAATTGCAGAGGTTTCTAGGAAGCCTTAATTATGTTTCCAAATTTCTTCAACATTGTGCCCAAGAAAGAAAACTTTTGAATCAAAGACTACAAAAGGAACCCATCCCATGGAATGAAGAATGCACCAGAGTTGTCCAGAGGATTAAAGAAAGAATTCGCAGATTCCAGCCTCTCAGTCCAATTCAAGAAAATTGGAAGAAAGTGATCTTGACAGATGCAAGTAATATAGGTTGGGGAGCCATTCTCTGTCAAGAAGATCCAAAACAAGCAAAAAATACACTAGAAATCTGCCAGTATGCCTCTGGATTATGGTCAAAAAATCAAAAGAATTGGGCAAGCCTCAAGAAGGAACTCAGAGCAGTCTGTTTGGGAATAGAGAAATTTAAAGACTTTGTGATCTATACAAAGTTTTTAGTAAAAACTGACTGTCATGCATTAAAGTTCGCCATCCAGAAATGTGATTTTGAAGATGCTGCCATGGTAAGATGGATGATGACCCTCAGTCAATATAACTTTGAAATAGAATTCATTCCTGGTCATAAGAATTATTTTTCTGATATGTTGTCTATAGAATTTTTAGAAAAGAATTCTATTCATTCTCTAACTTGTAATTTCATTAGAAGATTTGAGGATTATATTGAAATAGAAGCAGTCCATGGATGGGTCAGATATGATAATATCAGTAGTACCAGTCTTTTAGATCATGATGATGACTGGTATCCAATAAAGGAGATAAGGTGGAGAGAAAGTATTCCCAATCTCTGGACTTGGGATGATCAAGATGTTGAAAATGATTTGGCCATTTAAGAGCTTGATTATTTGGTTCACATTGGTAACATATCTTATGAAATATTTTATGAAGATGATAACAGAATTGGAAATTGTAGATTAACAATCAGAAGTTTTAATAATCCTTCTAGGAGAAACAATTATGATCCTGAAAGACAGAAGACTGCCTTTTTCCAGATGATGAATTTGGAAAATATTTCTTCTAATTTCTTCTATCATCTGCAATTTGATTTTAGCTATGAAAATTGGCCAACAGAAAGGATAAATCAAGAATATCCTCTTCCAGATTGGTTTGAAGGATGGTGGAAGATTTACGGACTTAGTGGTATTATTACAATGCCTTATCAATTCACCAGACTGAAGATTGATGGATTATCTGCACCCGGCATGCTTCAGACAAGAGTCCTGTACAAAACACTTAAAGATCTGATTGAACTAGAAGATATTGATTTTATAAATGCTTTGAGAAGATGTGGTCATACTCATTGGTTCGTAGCCCAAAGGATCAGTGCAAGACAGCTTGCCCAGAGTACCGATGGAACTCAAATGGAGTACAATGATTTCCATCAACAATCAGATCCCGATGCCAATCCTTTTGAATGGATAAATTTCCTCCAACTGCGAGAAGATCATGAAAGTAAGATTTGGGAATCAGAAAAGGAAGTGACAGTTCAATACTTTTCCACCTATCTAATAGTTCATTTCCGACATAGTTACTATACACCTCCACAAGTTGCATTCCTTGTACTGTAAAGTCTTTCTAACCGACAATGGAGTTAGACATTTCTTTCATGGGTTATTCATAAAAGAATCTCCATTTTGTACACACACTTGCACTTAGTACATAGGTATGTCACAGAAGCTCTGCACGGATGTCACTTTGGTGTTACCCGAAAGCAATGCTTCCTTACATTTTACTTTCTGTCATGTAATAATGGTAAAGATTTTGATACCCTTGCACGAGACTATCAAATCTATTTCGGACGATTTGCTTTAGTTTCCTTATGACATTCGTAAAATATTTTGATACCTTTGCACGGGACTATCAAATCTATTTCGGACGATTTGCTTTAGGTAAAGAGAGGACACAAGATTTTATATGCAGGCACGGATGATCAGACGAGAATCTTTACTTTTGAGTCATGAGTCTCTCGGATGTAGAAATTATTTGGCTATTTAAAAATATCTTGGGCCAAAGAGAAGGTATTCGATTCTGAGTCTAGAGTCTAGAGTAAGACTTGAGCAGTCTGCGTCTCTATGTGCGAGCATAGGGAAGAATCTAAAGTGGCTGGGTCTTTTAGGATTTGAGTCTTGTTTGATCTTTAGACTGAGTCTGCTTTGTGATCTTTAGACTGAGTCTGCTTTGTGTGCCAGGTTGCCTACATAATTCTCTTACTATGCAAGGATATTTATCTATTAAATGCCACAACAGTCTATCTCAGTGAAGATCGAGTCTTGTTGTTGTTGTGTAATATCATCCATTTTCTCTCAGTAATAAAAGGATGATCTCATTGAACACATCCTTCAAAGCCACCCCCCACTGCCATTCCACTCGATGACCTAGTGAGAGAATATGAAATCCACCCTTGGATTGAGATGCACTCCATTGAATCGATCTCTGAAGCCACCAAGGTTGTGGAAATTGGCCCATCTAGATCCTTGAAGATAAAATCATCCCTCTCGACCAAAGAATAAGAGTAGTTGTGCCAACTCCTAAGGGAAAACTTAGATTATTTTGCTTAGGAATACAAGGACATGAAAGAGGTACATCCCTTAGTATGCACATATAATATCTATATTAAAGAGGGATGCAAGCCTGTGCACGAGCCCCAAAGGAGGATGAACCCAACATTAAAGGAAATATTAAAGGATGAAGTGCAAAATTTGTTGGATGTAGGGTTCATCTACTCCATCTCAAACAGTGAGTGGGTGTCTCCTCTTGTTCTAGTCCCAAAGAAAAATGAGAAGTGGTGAATCTATGTTGACTACCGATAACTAAACAAAGCTACTAAGAAAGACCATTCCCTTTTCCCTTCATTGATAAAGTACTCAATGGATGGTCTTGTAGGAAAGTATTTTTTCTCTTTCCTGGATGGATTTAGTGGGTATAACCAAATTCAGATCAGACCTAAGGACCAAGACAAGACCACATTCACATGTCCTTAGGGCATCTTCGCTTACATATTCCTTCCCTTTGGCCTGTGCAATGCCCCTGTCACTTTCCAGAGAGAAGTCATGACCATTTTTTATAAACTTGTCCATGATTTTTTAGAGATTTACATGGATGATTTGACACCTTATGGGTATGATTTCTAGGAGGCTCTCTCCAATCTGGGTAAGGTGTTGAGGAAATACATTGAAATGCATCTCTCCCTGAGTCCTAAAAAGTGTGAATTTTTTAAAAGGGTAGGGATTGTACTAGGCCACTCCATATCAAAATAAGGAATACAGGTAGACCCAAACAAAATCACCATTATAAAAAGGGTGCCTATTCCTCAAAAGAAGAGAGATGTCAGAAGTTTCCTAGGTTTGGTGGCTACTATAAGAGGTTCATTAAGGACTTCCGTAAAGTGGCTTCCCCATTATTTGGATTGTTGGCCAAGGATTCTGAGTTTTGTTGGTCTAATATTTTTCAGGAGGATTTTGATATCATCAAGGAAAAACTAACCACTGCCCCTATACTTAAAGGTCCCAATTGGGCTCTACCCTTCCACATCCATACATATGCATTAGATAAAGCTGTGGGGGAAGCCTTGGGACAATTGGAAGATAAATTACCCAATTCCATTTATTTCAATTGTAAGAATATGTCCACGACTGAACTAAACTATGCTGTCACTGAAAAAGAGCTCTTAGCTATTGTCCATTCCCTCAATAAATTTAGGCATTTTATTACTGGTTATCAAGCCTTTTTGCATATTGACCATGCAATAATCAAATATTTAAGGAAAAAACATGATGTCAATGTTAGAATTATTAGATGGTTATTATTTGTGTAGCAATTTTATTTGACCATTGTTGCTAAGCTAGGAAAAGCAAATATTTTTGCAAATTCCTTATCTAGAATAACTTTATCTGTAGATGAGGAAGGGATCGTTGATGATCAGATTCTGGATGAAAACCTATTTTCTATATAAGTACTCTCTCCTTGGTTTTCTGATATAACCAACTACCTAGTTGCTAAGAGGTTTCCTCCAAATATTTCATCCAAATACAAGAGAAGAATTATAAGAAAAAGTGCCCCTTTCACTTGGATTGGTGGAAATCTCTTCAAATTGGGTCCAGATCAAATTATCAGGAGATGTGTTAGGGAAGATGAGGTCTTTGACATCCTCTTAGAATGTCATGATGGTCCCTTTTGGGGTCATTTTGATGCTAAGAGGAAAACCTTCAAAGCCTTGCAAGCTCGCTATTATTGGCCTACTCTCCACCAGGATGCCAAGATATACACAAGTAGATGTGATCAGTGTCATAGGATGAGGATACCTACAATGAGGGATGAAATTCCTATACAACCTAAGGTGGCTTTAGATCCATTTAACAAGTGGGGAATGGACTTCATTGGACCCATTGATCCACCATCCGAGAAGAAGAGATATATCATAGTATGCACCAATTACTTTACCAAGTGGGATGAAACAAGGGTCGTAAAGGCATCAATAGAAGAGAAGGTGGAAATTTTTTTGAGAGAGAATGTTTTTTTAAAGTTTGGATATCCCAGGGAAGTGGTCACCAACCAGGGGGCTCAATTAAAATCTCATCTAATTGAGAATGTAATGAATAAAATAATATAAATAATGATTAATTAGTTAATTAGTAATTAGGTTGAAAGGCCATGTCTAATGAGACATGACATTTCGTGAAGAGGCACCTACCTAGGTATATAAGCAGACCTCATTTGTAACATTTATCTGATTCTTCATACACTTTATATAATAATACTTGTATCCTCACGGATATTTATATTTTCCAAGTCTTCTGGAGTATTTAATGTGAGAAGGAACTTTGTTCGCTTCATTTGGTATCAAAGAGAGAAGGAAAGTTTATTAAAAAAGGGGGGAATAAATTAAAAGGAAAAAAAAGATTTAAAAGAAAACAGTTCCAAAAGAAAAAAATAAAAAATGGTTCTACATTATTGATAAAAAGTGCATGATAAAAAAACTATACGTAAGAGAAGGAAGAGTAGATAAGATTATTTTTATTCTTATTTAAGTGGATTACAAGCTCATGGTTTTAGAAGCCCATGGTAATTGCCCATGGTATTTTCAAGGTAAAATAAGAACGAAAGAAATAAAAAACCTCTTTGTGTGAATGCTAAGTTTACTTTTTACATGGAGAAAATTAACTGAGTCAAATACACATAAGTGGAAATATATTTTATATTATACCCAGAGAGGTGAGTAGCCACATTCACTAGGGTTGTAACTTTTCAAAAAAAATTAAAATTAAAAAAAAAAGAGTTAAAAAAAAATTATAAATAAAAATAAATAAATAAAACTATAATTTACTTAGTCAAAGAACTCATCACTAAAGGAAGGCTATATTTAAGGTTATAAGTGACAAAAGTACTTTACAAAAGTGTGAAGAAAGTAAAACGTACTCTCCTTTGAGAAAAAATATAATTCAAATTATTATTGTAAGGTTATTTAGGAGAAAAATAAATTAATTATCCCAATTAACTATTGGAATAAGGAACTTGACTATCGGGAAGTCAAAAGTTAAATAAGATAAGTTTAATTAAAAACCAAGGAAGATTAATATTATAAGTTAAAAAATGTTGAATTTGGAGAACATTTATCTCAACAAGAAAAATGACATCTAATACAAAAATGAAGTCACGATGATTTTTAGAAACCTTTCCCATCGATGCCAAAGTGATATTTAAAATTAAAGGAACTCTCACTGGAAAAAATGTCATTATTGCTATATCACCCGCTGGAGAAAAAAATTATATAAACCCTAAAATTGCAAACTGGTTGGTGATTATGGAGTCAAATATAATTGAAAAATTAGACTTTTTTGACAAAAAAAAAAATGACATAAAAGGTCTACAACTAAATATTGGGGATTATACTTTTATCACTCAGTTTACCATGAAAACCTTACTTTTTGACAATAGTGACATTGTGTTAGGTTCACCATGGATGGAAACCCTAGGTTCAGTTATCTTAAATAAGAAAAATAAAATTTTGACATTCTCCTACAAAAAGAAGAAAATAATGCTACAGGACATTAACTTGAAGCCAAATTCAGTGACGCCTGAAGAAATACAAGAAATTTCAAAAGTAATTCTTCAAGAAAGTAAAAAGGCAATCCAAAATATGCAAAAAGAAATTGACAAAATCACAACTAAAAATAATGAATAAGTTTCTCGCCTCAAGGACCACAACGAAAAATTACTAATATAGATTAAGAAGTTGAAGAAAGATAAGAAGTCATTAGAAAACAAGGTGCAACAACTTGTCGAAAAGGAATCATCGATATCTTCAAATGTATAAATTCAAGTAGAAGAAAAAACGAACATTGATCCAGTAAATGTCACAACTCAAGAAGAAGACAAGCAAGCTACAAAAGATGCAAACTTAGATGTTTCAGTCAAGACGAGGAACATTCTAAGTGAAGGTTATGTAATCAACTCAATAACATCCTCGCCAGAAGAAAATCAAAGAAGTCAAACCAAAAAATTTCCCTATCGACATCCAAATCACGGGAGTAAAAAATTCAACCAAGCTATGTATTCAGAATAGAAACAACAAGCTGATGTTCCAAAGAATACTAATATCAGTGAAATATTCTCAACTGATAATTCAACACAAGTTTCAAGTCGCCGCAAGATTCCACAAAATATTGATTTAGGATAGTCTGATCCATTCTCAGTGCGATAGTTTTGTTTGTCACTTAGAGGATCATATTAACTTGTATCGACAAGGATGGCTACCCCGAGACGAGAAGATGTTTGTATCAGGAAAAGAAATCAAGGCCTTTCATCAACAAGATTTGATGACAAAGCTTTTTGAGGAGGAAGTCAATGTAATGAATAAAATAATATAAATAATGATTAGTTAGTTAATTAGTAATTAGGTTGAAAGGCCATGTTTGATGAGACATGACATTTCGTAAAGAGGCACCTACCTAGGTATATAAGCAGGTCTCATTTGTAACATTTATCTGATTCTTCATACATTTTATATAATAATACTTGTATCCTCATGGATATTTTTATATTCCAAGTATTCTGGAGTATTTAATGTGAGAAGGAACTTTGTTCGCTTTAGAGAACCTCATGAGGCAACACAAAATAAATCACAAAACTTCCACTGCCTATTATCCTCAAGAAAATGGGCAGGTGGAAGTGACAAATAGAGCCTTGGAGAACATCCTCACCCATTAGGGTAATTTTGAGGTCTACAATGGGCCTCCTAAGGAAATTATAAAATAATAGTGGAAATAATGAAATAAGATTATATTACATCATCAAATTCTAGAGGGAAAAAATAAAAAACTACTTTTTCAACTCGTATTTTCAACTTATCTCCCTATGGGTTTACTCAAATTTCGAGTAGGAACACTCATTGGATGCATAATTTCATCCAAGGAGTTCCAATGTTACAACTTTATATGGACCCTGCTACACAAAAAATGATAAATACATGAAAAACGTGGTTGCAATCACATTTTTTCATGTATTTCTCATTTTTTGTGAAGCAGGGTCTGTCAAAATTATGCATCATGGGTACTCCTTGGATGAGGAATTAAATTTTTCATCCAACGACTACTCCTGCTCAAAATTTGAGTAAAACCTTAGGGATATAGGTTGAAAATACAAGTTTAAAAAGTAGTTTTATTATTTTATTAGTTTTTAATATTTTTACCTTTTTACCCCAAAAATGGTGAATCATCTCCCATGGTTGACATCATCATCTTGAGTCCTATTGGTTCTTATAAATTTTATTTTGGTTGTACATTTTTCTTAGGAGGTCCATTTTAGACCTCAAAATTTTTCTAATGAAAGTTGTGAGAAGCAGTAGAAAAGATTGGACAAATAGATTGGTGGAGGCCACTTGGGCTGACAATATCACCTAGAAGAAAACTAGAGGGTTTACTTCCTATGATCTAGTTTATGGGAAGAAAGCTTTTCTTTCCATTGATTTTGAGTAATATAACACCCTTAGGATGGTGTCTCATTTGGATTTATACATCACAAAGACACAACAAGAAAGACTGCTTCCACTGAATGGTTTGGATGAATTTAAAATTCAGGCCCTCCTTCACACAGAAGTAATACAACTACAAATAAAAGATTGGCATGGCAAGAACATCAATGAGAAGAAATTTCAGGAAGGATATTGGTCTCTGCTCTATGAATCCAGATTCAAGGACTTCAAGGGAAATTTAATGACCAGATGGTGATGACCTTATCAAGTGGAGAAATTCCATGACAATGGGGTTGTTCAAATCAGGACCATAGATGAGGAGGGGATCCCTATGCTTGTCATTGGTTACAGGCTAAATATGTACAAGAGGCCCCTGTCCAAGGAAAACTTTATCAATACAATAAACATAGAGGTGAATTTAATTGGAAGCTTCACAGTTTTCGGTCCCTCACCTTCCTAGAAAAAATAAAAAAGAAAAAATAAAGAGGCTTGGGTGAAAACATTTCTGAGGCATCCAAGGCCAACTTCAGGGTTGAAAACCTCCATGAGGCAATCCTGGAGTGAAAAAAGAGAAAAAGAGAAAAGCATACAAATAAAAAATGCTTGGGTGAAAACCTCTGCTGAGGCAGCCCACCTGTCTTAAAAAAAAACAAAAACAAAAAAATAAAAATGAGAAAAATAAAAATTCCAAAAGAATAAAATAGAACCAATGCACTAACCTACTTTTGTTTTACAGGTTGCTATACAGGGATAAAATGGAAAAAGGGAGAAAACTTTATTCCATCTCTCTCTCTCTCCTCTACCTACTTACTCCATATCCAACCCCCACATTCATTCCTCCATCCATCTCTACCACCAGGTGAGAAAAAAATCCAATTTTTTCTCTATCTCTACAGTGCTATAGGATGTCCTAGGCTACTATAGGAAGGATACGAGAGGATAAATAAGCTCACCCGAGGCTGTCTAACCCTATAAAATACATGAAAATTTTTTCCCCGTCTATTTCTACCATCCCTAACCATCACTCCATCCCATGCATGAAGAATCACTCATCAAACACTCTATTTTTCCACTGTGAATCAACTTGTGTTAAATACGCACACATGGCCTCTTCTCTCATGTTTTCCTCCATTACACCACTCCATAAACATCCTAACACCAACCCTATCATATCTACAATATCCTTCTCCCTTCCTCAGGTAATTTTGAGCTCCAAAACTACAACGAAGATATTTCTATAGGAAGATGATCACTTTCTGTATCAGACCTGTGCATGCAGCAAAATATATTGACCACATCCAACACATCAAAATAATGAGAAGTATGATGAATATATGATCCTGAATATCACCAGGGGACTCCAAAATGGAAGCTACATCATCAGTAGCAGCTTACAGTCTCCATGAGGTACCTGCAGAATACACAACAAAAACAAATACAGTAAGCACCTCACTCAGAAAATAAAAACACAACAAATAAAAGACAACCTTTGTGACCATTATAGTGCTCCAACTCCCTGCATAAAAGGTTCTTGCAACTCATCAACAACTAGGTAGGCTCAGTTATGAATCCCTCACCTTCTTTCTATGCAACAATTGAATAAATGAGTAAATGTTTAGAAAATAGAGTTTAATAGGAAAAAAGGTGGCCAGTTAACTTGGCCACACTCGAATATTTAAAGTGAAGAGTTGGTGGAGTTTCACGCCACATGGATTTGTCACATCACTTATGGGAAATATAACAGAAAGTGGGATATGATTACAAGGTCAAGGGAATGATAGGCTTGAGTGGGACCAACGGTCCAAATATGGAAACCTCGTGCCAAATCCACATTACCAATACACTCCAAGCCCACTTGATTTAGCATAAAATCATAATTTGGCTCATTTCCACTCACTCTATTGCTCATTTCGAGATCACTTAGCAAAAGGAAAAAGGCAGGAGACACTGAGGAGCTTTGATCCTTGGTCGATTTTTTCATGCAGATAGTGCTACAGGAAACTCTGCTACTACTACAGGAAGTTTCCAGGGAAGTCACAAATTTTTGAGGAGTGAAATGCAAGCCACCATCAGGGCATATTAGCACCCCGACACTATACTTGAAGCCAGAATTTTTAGAAGTGTAGAGGTAACTGGTCATTATCCCCATCAAAGTACAATAATTTTCATGATAATCTACACACAAAAGAGCATAAGTTAGAGAATTAAAAGGTTGTATAAGAAGGTGGGGGGTAACAAAAACCACACCTTGTGACCATTGCAGAGATTTGAGGTCACATATCACAGTGAATTTGAAAAAACAAGCCACATAAGACACCTATCAAATATAGTCAAAATATTGGGGGAGGTTTTAATAGGAGATAGCCCACAGACACCAAGAGAAGTAGGCTACATCCTCCTGTTGTAGACATCTTCAAAAACCATCAGTGGTTTGGGTTATTCGAGCTCCTCAAGGGGTATGATGATGAAGTGGCTCCATGAAAACAATGAAAATCAAGTGGCTTGGATTAAATCTTAGTCCACCTTTGTTGTTGGGGCTGAGTGAAAGAAAAGATCAAACTAAGGAAGATAAGGAATGGAAAGAGGAAGAAAAGAATGCAAGGTTTTACCCACCTGAAGGATCCCTTCCATGATACCCTGGGATGCCAGAGAAGCTACAAGGGATCTGAAATAAATCAAGATAGGGGGCTGTGTAATATTCCCAATTAGCCCAAGCTAATGGGAATGCACAATTTTGTTTCAATTTTCAGTTTTATGAATAAAATTGTAAAGGAGGATCAATAAAACTCCTAATCAGTAGAATAAATCAATGCCACATGTGAACATGGACAAATCTAGGAAATTTACACAAACACACTTAGGTGTGAAAGAGACTGGAGCACTTGACTAAGTCAACCAGGACCAAATCAACAACATTGTCTAGGTGTAGTGAATCTCCTAAAGGCACAACGCAGTTTTAGTTGTAGGCTTCTCATGTGAATGGAGCTAAATCATTGAAATGGTTTAGGGTTTGACAAGACTTTCATCCCATATAAGGAAGATGAGGATAGTAGAAGAAGGTTGTTGATTGCGTATATTTCTGAATATATTTTATGTTTAAACATATATCATTCTCTGTTGTTTAGCTGAGGATAATGCTGTTTAGCAGTAGGGTGTTCCTATTCGGGAATCCCACCTCTTCCATTGAGGATCTCTTGGAAGAGTCTTGCTGATCTCATCCACTATCAGGCATTTGGCCAAGATCATCTTCCAACTACAACACAGATCCTATTGAGGGTTTGGTTGTCCTTGTAAGTTGTAGCAAGTGGAGGCTAGATCTACTCAGATCTAGGCCATTCTAGGGCCTCTTTTCACTGGGAAAGTATTCTATCCCATTGGCAAGACATTTCTGAACCTTTGGAGCTTCATTTTCAGACCTTGGCATCAGGCCAATCCAGTGCTTCAACCTACAATGCAGTTTTCCTTCCAGGACTGCATTAATTGCAAGAAGGAAGTTGCAGGGTGTTTTGACACACTTTTTGAGGAGAGATCTCTAGTGCTGGGGTTATACCTTTCACTATGGTGATCCATGGATTAGATTTCTGATCCATGTTCTGTACAAATCTGGTCTGCTTTTATTGTATTCATCTTCAGAAATTTCTTAAGACTATTGCAAATCTGCTACTTTAGATCTCAGATCTACTCACTGTGTTGCATGTTTTGATCAAAACCCCAAGGGGATCTTGTAAAGGAGCTTTTCTAGTGTACAGATCTGAAATAGATCTGATCTTTTATGCACAGATCTGCTCTATATCTTGAGTGTAATATACAGCTACTGCAACTAATAAAAATAATGCTGTCAAGCCATTTTTCAGTCAATACATGTGTTGCGGCCCTCTTTCTTGAGGAATTTCTTCTATTCTTGTCTTCTAAATTTTATTGTATACTGTAAGGGCCTCATTATGGATCTGATTTGTTGCTGTATATATGAAATTTTATCCCTCTTATTGGTCTCCTTCTATTTCTCTCAAAAACTACATTATTTTCCTGCATTATTGTTGCATATTGTTGCAGCTCCATTCTTGGGTGTTTTTCAACTATACTAGGTGTGGAGGTCTGTTTACCTCACCTAGTTTGATTTGTTTTTGCTCCCCTTTTGGATTTAGATGCTAGATCTATAGATCTAAGGGATCCAAGGGTTAAAAACTCATTTCAGTGCACATACTTTTGAAAAGTGCGTTATTCCAGCAGGTATTGTTGAGTGTTCCCATTTGGGGATATTACAGTGGTATCAGAGAATCCATCTTGGCACAACTTGTGAATTGCTTTCTTGAAGATCCAAGATTTATTCAAAAGAAGAAGGGCATATCACTGATAGAAAGAAGAAATACTTGAGAAGAATACAAAATAATTTTGATTACACCAATGATGATAAAGACAAGGGAAATGCCCCTGAATCTAGAAGTGATGAAGATGGGAAGGAGTTTGCAAAAACCCTTCTGAAAGCCATGCAAGATCTTGTTAGAGAGATCAAAGAGATGAGGTTAGACAGGATCAAGGAATCTCCTTGGATATTTCATCCTGGAGAAAGCTCTGGCATGTCTCACCACTGGAATGATCTTCCAGTGAACCAGCCACAAGGTCCACAATGCTCTACTATGCCTAATTTCTTGGCTGTGGAGACTGAAGGGCCTCAAGAGAAAGCATCCCTTGAAGAAAAATTTGAATAGTGTGAGTCTTAGAATCATAGATTCAAGGACCACTTGAGTTTTCAAGATTTTTATCACCTCAAGGACAAAAGAAGACCAAGGCATCAGTATAGTGATGGTGGATTCACACAGAATCATGATCGACATCACTCTATGGGCAGATTATTTTTACCCAAGTTTGATGGGTTATCCACTAGTTCTGCCAAAGCATGGGTAGAAAAGTTGGATGTCTACTTTTAGTTGAAAAAATTCCCTGAGATGAAATCTATAAATATTGCAGCGCTGCACTTTGAAGGTGAAGCACACAACTAGTGGTTCCATGGGTTGTCTACATTGGGCCATGCCAATGTGACTGCCCATTCTGATTTTACTCGAAGACTGGTGGAGAGGTTTGATAGAAAGGATCTAGAAGCACCTTTCATGAGTCTTGCAAGGTTGAAGTATTCAAGTAATGCAGAGTCTTATATCTATGAATTTCTGAGATTATATATTATGGTTCCTCATCTGTTTGTAGCAAGGAGGGTGTACATGTTCATCAATGGCTTGGATGAACCTCTGCATGGGTTGGTTAAATATACCAAGCCCATTACCTTGCATGATGCCATTTAGAGGGCTAGAGACCTTTAATATGCCTTTCCAAAAGCAAAGGAAAACTTTCAGAATAAGCCCTATTTTCCTTCTAAAGGAAAAGAAGAGAAAGTTTCTCCTTCAAAGGAGAGCTCACACAAGAAGCCTCTTGATGATGAAGTCTAGAAAGATCTAAGAAGGAGGAAGCTATGTTTCACTTGACAAGAACCATGGGTACCTAGACATAGATGTGCTACTGGTAAAGCACATTACATAGAGGTATTCTCATATCTTGAAGAAGATGAAGATGATGAGCCAAGGAGGGCTCACAGTGCTGACCATGTTGGAGGAGATCCAACACCTTCAGGAGATGAGAATGGAGCATTTTCTCCCATTGGAGGAACTCTTGCATCCTTGAGGGGAGTACCTAACTACTTAACCTTAAGAGTTCAAGGGTCAATCATGAATCAGAGGGTTTCTCTATTGATTGATAGTGGGGCTACCCATAATTTCATTGATGCCCATCTTGTGCAAAGGAGGGAAATACCCACTGATACTTTTGAGGGATGCTCTGTTTTGGTCCTAGGAGATAGAAAAATGCAATGCATGCATTATATTCCATCACTTTCAGTCACCATGGGATCCTACACTTTGGTGGATCACTTCTTTGTAGTTGACATACCAGACATCAATGCCAGTTTTGGTGTTCAATGGTTGATTACATTGGGGAAAGTCACCATTGATTGGGAGGCTTTACAAATGGAATGGGTGGACAAGAAGAGTGGTTCAATTCAAATAATAAAAGGCATGAATACATACCCCTCACACAACAGTTCCACACAAAAAACAGAGATGGATTTGCGCAGTGGAAACAAGGACCTCACTGTACCTTCTCTCATGTTCATGAGATTTCTACAAGGGGAACTCTTATCTAGTGGCAAACCACATGAGAGGCCACCTGATTCAGTTTTGGTGAGATATCCCTCACTAATTGATGCTCCAAAATCATATCCGAGAGGGATGGGAGCATTAGAAGACACAACTATAGCGCTGGAAGGCTTGGGCAAGCACAAGAAGGAGGGAGATTTTCTTCTCTCATCATCATCACCCACCTTCATTTCTTATTCTGCACTATTGGAGGAGAAGAAGGGAAGGTATGTCCTTCCTACTTGTACCTTTGGCATAATAAATTTCAAAGAAGAGATCAGAAACATGGCAAGCATTCCTATTGATGCATCATTAACGTAGTCTTTGTTGGGGAGTGTAGATCTATATTGGAAATCCCAGCTGTTGGTGGATTATTCCAAATATCTCCATACTTGTATGATGCTTGATGACCATCTGCATGAAGATGGCTATCTAGTCCATTAGGGAGTCGTCTATCATCATGATAGTATCTTCTTACCTAGAGCCTCCAAGCTCAAGGATAGGATGCAAAGGGCCTTCAAAGAGTTCTGTTTCAGTCCTACCTATTCTATGAATATCTACAACACTATCATGAGATGCTTTGAATGGTAAGGTTTTGGAGGAGAGCTACATCATAATTTTCTAGAATGCAAGAGCTATGTGGAGTTGGGGTAGGCAAAGGACTCTATGCAAGAGTCATTTCAGTCATTTCTTCCTTCTCTTGGAAAGGGAGGAAAATTTTTGCACAATTCCATGTATAGAAGAAACTTTGATGGTGAAAATCCTGATCATGTAATGCAAGCTTCATTTTCTAATTTGACAAATTATTTCACCATTTTTTTGTAGGCCATGACTCCCAATAGGAGTGTTGTATCATGTAAATCTCATGGCAAACATTGGGCCACTGCAATTTCTGAATTTAGCCACTCCCTTGTTGTGCAAAGGGAGATTCCTTTTCATGATGGGTGCTTCCCAAAGAACTAAACATATCTCACATTTTCAGCCATGGTAAGATAACTTGTGTAGCAAGTAAGTGGTGGGGAAACCACTTATTATACCTTGATTTTATGTAGGCAGGAGATGCACTGCACTGGCACCATAAGTGGGACTATGACCCACCTCTTTATGCTCAAATTTCTGTGTATGTATATGTAATTATGCTTCCATACTTGGATGATATAGTTGTGCTATTTATGGGACTGTATGGAGGGAGGATGGGCAGTTTGTATGTACCACATGGGATGGAACTTCTCTATGTGCCTCATGCTACATGTTTTAGAGAGAGCATTTCTCCAACCATGTTTTTTTCTGTCGATTTTTTCACTCCTTATGGGATGGATTATGTACATGTCATGATGACTTTGGAGGAACAATTCATGGAGGCTTGGATTGGTGAGCACCTAGCTTGTGAGGAGAGCTTGATATTTGATGGTGTCACCAATGGAGGAGGAGAACACTCACCCTATTAGTTTCTTGATGACAAGAAAAATTTTGGAGGGGAGGACTGTAATATTCCAAATTAGCCCAAGCTAATGGGAATGTACAATTTTGTTTCAATTTTCAGTTTCATGAATAAAATTGTTAAGGAGGATCAATAAAAATCCTAATGAGTAGAATAAATAAATGCCACATGTGAACATGGACAGATTTGGGCTATTTACACAAGCACACTTAGGTGTGAAAGAGACTGGAGCACTTGAATAAGTCAACTAGGACCATATAAACAACGCTGTCTAGGTACAGTGAATCTCCTAAAGGCACAGTGCAGTTTTAGTTGGAGGCTTCCCATGTGCATGGAACTAAATCATTGAAACGATTTAGGGTTTTACAGGACTTTCATCCTATATAAGGAAGAGGAGGAAAACAGAAGAAGGTTTTTGATTGTGTATATTTCTAAATATATTTTTTATTTAGACATATATCATTCTCTGTTGTTTAGCTTAGGATAGTGTTGTTTAACACTAGGGTGTTCCTGTTCGGGAATCCCACCTCTTCCATTGAGGATCTCTTGGAAGATTCTTGTTGATCTCATCCACTATCAGGCAATTTTCCAAGCTCATCATTCAAATACAACGCAAATCTTGTTGAGGGTTTGGTTGTCCTTGTAAGCTACAGAAAGTAGAGGCTAGATCTGCTCAGATCTAGGCCATTATAGGGCCTCTTTTCACTGGGAAAGTCTTCTATCCCATTGGAAAGAGATTTCTGAACCTTTGGAGCTACATTTTCAGATCTTGGCATCAGGCCAATCCAACGCTTCAACCTACAACGCATTTTTCCTTCCAATATTGCGTTAATTGCAAGAAGGAAGTTGCATGGTGTTTTGACACACTTTTTGAGGAGAGATCTCTAGTGCTGGGGTTCTGCCCTTCACTATGGTGATCCATGGATTAGATTGCTGATCCATGTTCTGTAAATAACTGATCTGATTTTATTTTATTCATATTCAGAAATTTCTGAAGACTATTGCATATTTGCTACTTTAGATCTCAGATCTACTCACTGTGTTGCATGTTTTGTTCAAAACCCCAAGGGGATCTTGTAAAGGAGCTTTTCTAGTGTACAGATCTGAAATAGATCTGATATTTTGTACAAAGATCTAATCTAGATATGGAGTGTAATATACAACTACTGCAGCTAATAAAAATAACGTTGTCAAGCCATTTTTCAGTCAATACATGTGTTGCAGCCCTTTTTCTTGAGGAATTTCTTTATTCTTATCTTCTACATTCTGTTGTATATTGTAAGGGCCTCATTATGGATCTGATTTGTTACTGTATATATGAAATTTGATCCATATTATTGGTCTCCTTCTATTTCTCTCAAAAAATGTGTTATTTTCTTGCAGTATTGTTGCATATTGCTGCAACCCCATTCTTGGGTGTTTTTCAGCTATACTAGGTGTGGGAGGTCTATTTACCTCACCTAGTTTGATTTGTTTTTTCTCCCCTTTTGGATTTAGATGCTAGATCTCCAGATCTAAGGGATCCAAGGGCTATAAACTCATTTCAGTGCACATACTTTTGAAAAGTGCGTTATTCCAGCAGGTATTGCTGAGTGTTCCCATTTGGGGATATTACAGTGGTATCAGAGCATCCATCTTGGCACAACCTGTTAATTTATTTCTGTAAGAGATAAGATGTATTTAGAATAATAAGGGCATCTCACTAACATAGAGGAGAGGTACCTGAGAATAAGAAAAAATAAATTTTATTACACCAATGATGATAAAAACAAGGGAAAAGCCCCTGAATCTGGAAGTGATGAAGATTGGAAGGAATTTGCAAAAACCCTTATGAAAGCCATGCAAGAGCTTGCTAGAGCGAACAAAGAGATGAGATTGGATAGGATCAAGGAATCTCCTAGGATATTTCATCCTGGAGAAAGCTTTGGCATGTCTCACCACTGGAATGATCAACTAGTGAACCAACCACAAGCTCCACAACGCTCTACTATGCCTACTTTCTTGGCTGTGGAGAATGAAGGGCCTTAAGAGAAAGCATCCCTTGAAGACTACTTTGAAGATTATGAGTCTCAGAATCATAGATTCAAGGACCACTTGAGTTTTCAAGAGTTTTATCACCTCAAGGACAAAAGAAGACCAAGGCATCAGTATAGAGATGGTGGGTTCACACATAATCATGATCGACATCACTCTATGGGAAGATTTGTTTTACCCAAGTTTGATGGGTTATCCACTGGCTTTGCCAAAGCATGGGTAGAAAAATTGGATATATACTTTTAGTTGAACAAAGTCCCTGAGATGGAAGCTATCAAGATTGCAGCGCTGTAATTTGAAGGTGAATCACACAACTGGTGGTTCCATGGGTTGTCTACATTGGGCCATGCCAATGTGACTGCCCATTCTGAGTTTACTGGAAGACTAGTGGAGAGGTTTGACATAAAGGATCCAGAAGCACCTTTCATGAGCCTTGTAAGGTTGAAGTAGTTAGGTAATGTAGAGTCTTATATCTATGAATTTCTGAGATTATCTATTATGGTTTCTGATCTGTTTGCAGCAAGGAGGGTGTACATGTGCATCGATGGCTTGGATGAACCTCTTCATGGGTTGGTTAAATATACCAAGCCCATTACCTTGCATGATGCCATTGAGAGGGCTAGAGACCTTCAAGATGCCTTGCCGAAATTAAAGGAAAAATTTCAGAATAAGCCCTCTTTTCCTTCTAAAGGAAAAGAAGAGAAAGTTGCTCCTTCAAAGGAGAGCTCACACAAGAGGCCTCTTGATGATGAAGTCTGGAAAGATCTAAGAAGGAGGAAGCTATGCTTCACTTTCCAAGAACCATGGGTACCTGTACATATATGTGCTACTGGTAAAGCACATTTCATAGAGGTCTTCTCATATCTTGAAGAAGATGAATATGATGAGCCAAGGAGGGCTCACAGCATTGACCATGCTGGAGGAGATCTAACACCTTAAGGAGATGAGAATGGAGCATTTTATCCCATTGGAGGAACTCTTGCATCCTTGAGGGGAGTACCTACGTACTTAACCTTAAGAGTTCAAGGATCAATCATGAATCAGAGGGTTTCTGTATTGATTGACAGTGGGGCTACCCACAATTTCATTGATGCCCATCTTGTGAAAAGGAGGGCAGTACCCACTGATAATTTTGAGGGATTCTTTGTTTTGGTCCCAGGAGATAGAACAATGCAATGCATGCATTATGTTCCATCACTTTCAGTTACCATGGGATCCTACACTTTGGTGGATCACTTCTTTCTAGTTGACATACCAGACACCAATGTCATTTTGGGTGTTCAATGGTTGATTACATTAGGGAAAGTCACCAATGATTGGGAGGCTTTACAAATGGAATGGGTGGAAAAGAAGAGTGGTGCAATTCAAATAATCAAAGGCATGCATACATACCCCTCACACAACACTTCCACAAAAAAAACATAGATGGATTTACGTAGTGGAAGCAAGGATCTCACTATCCCTTCTCTAATGTTCATGAGATTTCTGCAAGGGGCACTCTTATCTAGTGGAAAACCACCCAGGAGGCCACCTGATTCAATTTTGGTGAGATATATATCACTACTTGATGCTCCAAAATCAAATCCGGGAGGGATGGGAGCATTAGAAGACACAACTACAGCGCTGGAAGGCTTGGTCAAGCACAATAATGAGGGAGATTTTCTTCTTTCATCATCATCACCCACCTTCATTTCTGATTCTGCGCTGTTGGAGGAGAAGAAGGGAAGGTATGTCCTTCCTACTTGTACCTTTGGCATAATAAATTCCAAAGAAAAGATTAGAAACATGGCAAGCATTCCTATTGATGCATCATTACCGCTGTCTTTATTGGGGAGTGTAGATCTATATTGGAAATCCTAGTTGTTGGTGGATTATTCCAAATATCTCCACACTTGTATGATGCTTGATGACCAGCTGCATGAAGAAGGATATCTAGTCCATGATGGAGTCATCTATCATCATGATAGGATCTTCTTACCTAGAGCCTCCAAGCTCAAGGAGAGGATGTTACAAAGGGCCTTAAAATATTTATTTTTCAGCCCTATCTATTCTATGAAGATCTACAACACTATCATGAGATGGTTTGAATGGGAAGGTTTTGGAGGAGAGCTACATCAGCATTTTATAGAATGCAAGAGCTATGTGGAGTTGGGGCAGCCAAAGGACTCTATGCAAGGGTCATTTCAGTCATTTCTTCCTTCTCTTGAAAAGGGAGGAAAATTTGTGCACAATTCCATGTATAGAAGAAACATTGATGGTGAAAATTTTGATCATGTAATGCAAGCTTCATTTTCTGATTTGACACATTCTTTCACCGTGTTTTTGCAGGACATGAATCCCAAGAGGAGTGTTGTATCATGTAAATCTCATGGCAAAAATTGGGCCACTGCAATTTCTGAATTTGGCCACTCCCTTGTTGTGCAAAGGGAGATTCTTTTTCATGATGGGTGCTTCCCAAAGAACCAAACATATCTCACATTTTCAGCCATGGTGAGATAACTTGTGTAGCAAGTAAGTGGTGGGGAAACCACTTACCATACCTTGATTTGATGTAGGCAGGAGATGAACTGCACTGGCACCATAAGTGGGACTATGACCCACCTCTTTATGCTCAAATTTCTATTTGTGTATATGTAATTATGCTTCCATACTTGGATGATATAGTTGTGCTATTTGTGGGACTGTATGGAGGGAGGATGGGCAGTTTGTATGTACCACATGGGATGGAAATTCTCTATGTGCCTCATGCTACATGTTTTAGAGAGAGCATTTCTCCAACCATGTTTTTTTCTGTCGATTTTTTCACTCCTTATGGGATGGATTATGTACATGTCATGATGACTTTAGAGGAACAATTCATGGATGCTTGGATTGGTGAGCACCTAGCTTGTGAGGAGAGCTTCTTGAGGAATTTCTTCTATTCTTATCTTCTACATTCTGTTGTATACTGTAAGGGCCTCATTATGGATCTGATTTGTTGCTGTATATATGAAATTTGATCCATATTATTGGTCTCCTTCTATTTCTCTCAAAAATTGTGTTATTTTCTTGTAGTATTGTTGCATATTGCTGCAACCCCATTCTTGGGTGTTTTTCAGCTATACTAGGTGTGGGAGGTCTGTTTACCTCACCTAGTTTGATTTGTTTTTTCTCCCCTTTTGGATTTAGATGATAGATCTACAGATCTAAGGGATCCAAGGGCTATAAACTCATTGCAGTGCACATACTTCTGAAAAGTGCGTTATTCCAGCAGGTATTGCTGAGTGTTCCCATTTGGGGATATTATAGTGGTATTAGAGCATCCATCTTGGCACAACCTGTTAATTTATTTCTTTAAGAGCTAAGATGTATTTATAAGAATAAGGGAATCTCACTAACATAGAGGAGAGGTACCTGAGAATAATACAAAAGAAATTTGATTACACCAATGATGATAAAAACAAGGGAAAATCCCCTGAATCTGGAAGTGATGAAGATTGGAAGGAGTTTGCAAAAACCCTTCTAAAAGCCATGCAAGATCTTGCTAGAGCGATCAAAGAGATGAGATTGGATAGGAACAAGGAATCTCCTAGGATATTTCATCATGGAGAAATCTCTGGCATGTCTCACCACTGGAATGATCAACTAGTGAACCAACCACAAAGCTCCACAACGCTCTACTATGCCTACTTTCTTGGCTGTGGAGAATGAAGGGCCTCAAGAGCAAGCATCCCTTGAAGACTAATTTGAATATTATGAGTCTCAGAATCAGAGATTCAAGGACCACTTGAGTTTTCAAGAGTTTTATCACCTCAAGGACAAAAGAAGACCAAGGCATCAATATAGAGATGGTGGATTCACACAGAATCATGATCGACATCACTCTATGGGAAGATTTGTTTTACCCAAGTTTGATGGGTTATCCACTGGTTTTGCCAAAGCATGGCTAGAAAAACTAGATATCTACTTTTAGTTGAACAAATTCCCTGAGATGGAAGCTATCAAGATTGCAGCGCTGTAATTTGAAGGTGAATCACACAACTGGTGGTTCCATGGGTTGTATACATTGGGCCATGCCAATGTGACTGCGCATTCTGAGTTTACTGGAAGACTAGTGGAGAGGTTTGACATAAGGGATCCAGAAGCACCTTTCATGAGCCTTTCAAGGTTGAAGTAGTCAGGTAATGCAGAGTCTTATATCTCTGAATTTCTGAGACTATCTATTATGGTTCCTGATCTGTCTGCAGCAAGGAGGGTGTACATGTTCATCGATGGCTTGGATGAACCTCTTCATGGGTTGGTTAAATATACCAAGCCCATTACCTTGCATGATGCCATTGAGAGGGCTAGAGTCCTTCAAGATACCTTGCCGAAAGTAAAGGAAAACTTTTAGAATAAGCCCTCTTTTCCTTCTAAAGGAAAAGAAGAGAAAGTTTCTCCTTCAAAGGAGAGCTCACACAAGAAGCCTCTTTATGATGAAGTCTGGAAAGATCTAAGAAGGAGGAATCTATGCTTCACTTTCCAAGAACCATGGGTACCTGGACATAGATGTGCTACTAGTAAAGCACATTTCATAGAGGTCTTCTCATATCTTGAAGAAGATAAATATGATGAGCCAAGGAGGGCTCACAGTGTTGACCATGTTGGAGGAGATCCAACACCTTAAGGAGATGAGAATGGAGCATTTTCTCCCATTGGAGGAACTCTTGCATCCTTGAGGGGAGTACCTAAGTACTTAACCTTAATATTTCAAGGATCAATCATGAATCAGAGGGTTTCTGTATTGATTGACAGTGGGGCTACCCACAATTTCATTGATGCCCATCTTGTGCAAAGAAGGGAAATACCCACTTATACTTTTGAGGGATTCTCTGTTTTAGTCCTAGGAGATAGAACAATGCAATACATGCATTATGTTCCATCACTTTTAGTTACCATGGGATCCTACACTTTGGTGGATCACTTCTTTGTAGTTGACATACCAGACACCAATGTCATTTTGGGTGTTCAATGGTTGATTACATTAGGGAAAGTCACCAATGATTGGGAGGCTTTAAAAATGGAATGGGTGGAAAAGAAGAGTGGTGCACTTCAACTAATCAAAGGCATGCATACATACCCCTCACACAACACTTCCACACAAAAAACAGAGATGGATTTACGCAGTGGAAGCGAGGATCTCACTGTCCCTTCTCTAATGTTCATGAGATTTCTGCAAGGGGAACTCTTATCTAGTGGAAAACCACCCAGGAGGCCACCTGATTCAATTTTGGTGAGATATCTATCACTACTTGATGCTCCAAAATCAAATCCGGGAGGGATGGGAGCATTAGAAGACATAGCTACAACGCTGGAAGGCTTGGTCAAGCACAATAATGAGGGAGATTTTCTTCTTTCATCATCATCACCCACCTTCATTTCTAATTCTGCGCTGTTGAAGGAGAAGAAGGGAAGGTATGTCCTTCCTACTTTTACCTTTGGCATAATAAATGCCAAATAAAATATCAGAAACATGGCAAGCATTCCTATTGATGCATCATTAGCACTGTCTTTGTTGGGGAGTGTAGATCTATATTGGAAATCCCAGTTGTTGGTGGATTATTCCAAATATCTCCACACTTGTATGATGCTTGATGAGCAGCTGCATGAAGAAGGATATCTAGTCCATGAGGGAGTCATCTATCATCATGATAGGATCTTCTTACCTAGAGCCTCCAAGCTCAAGGAGAGGATGTTACAAAGGGCCTTAAAATATTTATTTTTCAGCCCTACCTATTCTATGAAGATCTACAACACTATCATGAGATGGTTTGAATGGGAAGGTTTTGGAGGAGAGCTACATCAACATTTTAAAGAATGCAAGGGCTATGTGGAGTTGGGGCAGCCAAAGGAATCTATGCAAGGGTCATTTCAGTCATTTCTTCCTTCTCTTGAAAAGGGAGGAAAATTTGTGCACAATTCCATGTATAGAAGAAACATCGATGGTGAAAATTTTGATCATGTAATGCAAGCTTCATTTTCTGATTTGAAACATTATTTCACCGTGTTTTTGCAGGCCATGACTCCCAAGAGGAGTGTTGTATCATGTAAATCTCATGGCAAAAATTGGGCCACTGCAATTTCTGAATTTGGCCACTCCCTTGTTGTGCAAATGGAGATTCTTTTTCATGATGGGTGCTTCCCAAAGAACCAAACATATCTCACATTTTCAGCCATGGTGAGATAACTTGTGTAGCAAGTAAGTGGTGGGGAAACCACTTACCATACCTTGATTTGATGTAGGCAGGAGATGCACTGCACTGGAACCAAAATTGGGACTATGACCCACCTCTTTATGCTCAAATTTCTGTTTGTGTATATGTAATTATGCTTCCATACTTGGATGATATAGTTGTGCTATTTATGGGACTGCATGGAGGGAGGATGGGCAGTTTGTATGTACCACATGGGATGGAAATTCTCTATGTGCCTCATGCTACATGTTTTAGAGAGAGAATTTCTCCAACCATGTTTTTTTCTGTCGATTTTTTCACTTCTTATGGGATGGATTATGTACATGACATGATGACTTTAGAGGAACAATTCATGGATGCTTGGATTGGTGAGCACCTAACTTGTGAGGAGAGCTTGATATTTGATGGTGTCACCAATGGAGGAGGATAACACTCACCATATTAGTTGCTTGATGATAAGCAACATTTTGGAGGGGAGGACTGTAATATTCCCAATTAGCCCAAGCTAATGGGAATGTACAATTTTGTTTCAATTTTCAGTTTCATGAATAAAATTGTTAAGGAGGATCAATAAAAATCCTAATCAGTATAATAAATCAATGCCACATGTGAACATGGAAAAATATGGGCTATTTAAACAAGCACACTTAGGTGTGAAAGAGACTGGAGCACTTGAATAAGTCAACCAGGACCATATCAACAATTTTGTCTAGGTACAGTGAATCTCCTAAAGGCACAGTGCAGTTTTAGTTGGAGGCTTCTCATGTGCATGGAACTAAATCATTGAAATGGTTTAGGGTTTTACAGGACTTTCATCCTATATAAGGAAGAGGAAGAAAACAGAAGAAGGTTGTTGATCGTGTATATTTCTGAATATATTGTCTATTTAGACATATATCATTCTCTGTTGTTTAGCTTTGGATAGTGTTGTTTAGCACTAGGGTGTTCCTGTTCGGGAATCCCACCTCTTCCATTGAGGATCTCTTGGAATATTCTTGCTGATCTCATCCACTATCAGGCAATTTTCCAAGCTCATCTTCCAACTACAACGCAGATCTTGTTGAGGTTTTGGTTGTCCTTGTAAGCTACAGAAAGTGGAGGCTAGATCTGCTCATATCTAGTCCATTATAGGGCCTCTTTTCACTGGGAAAGTATTCTATCCCATTGGAAAGAGAGTTCTGAACCTTTGGAGCTGTATTTTCAGATCTTGGCATCAGGCCAATCCAGCGCTTCAACCTACAACGCATTTTTCCTTCCAAGATTGCGTTAATTGCAAGAAGGAAGTTGCATGGTGTTTTGACACACTTTTTGAGGAGAGATCTCTAGTGCTGGGGTTCTGCCCTTCACTATGGTGATCCATGTATTAGATTGCTGATCCATGTTCTGTAAATAACTGATCTGCTTTTATTGTATTCATATTTAGAAATTTCTAAAGACTATTGCATATTTTCTACTTTAGATCTCAGATCTACTCACTGTGTTGCATTTTTTGATCAAAACCCCAAGGGGATCTTGTAAAGGAGTTTTTCTAGGGTACAGATCTGAAATAGATCTGATATTTTGTACATATATCTAATCTAGATCTGGAGTGTAATATACAACTACTGCAGCTAATAAAAATAACGTTGTCAAGCCATTTTTCAGTTAATACATGTGTTGTAGCCCTTTTTCTTGAGGAATTTCTTCTATTCTTATCTTATACATTCTGTTGTATACTGTAAGGGCCTCATTATGGATCTGATTTGTTGCTTTATATATGAAATTTGATCCATATTATTGGTCTCCTTCTATTTCTCTCAAAAACTGTGTTATTTTCTTGCAGTATTGTTGCATATTGCTGCAACCCCATTCTTGGGTGTTTTTCAGCTATACTAGGTGTGGGAGGCCTGTTTACCTCACCTAGTTTGATTTTTTTTTTCTCCCCTTTTGGTTTTAGATGCTAGATCTCCAGATCTAAGGGATCCAAGGGCTGTAAAATCATTACAGTGCACATACTTCTGAAAAGTGCGTTATTCCAGCAGGTATTGCTGAGTGTTCCCATTTGGGGATATTATAGTGGTATTAGAGCATCCATCTTGGCACAACCTGTTAATTTATTTCTTTAAGAGCTAAGATGTCTTTAGAAGAATAAGGGAATCTCACTAACATAGAGAAGAGGTACCTGAGAATAATACAAAAGAAATTTGATTACACCAATGATGATAAAAACAAGGGAAAAGCCACTGAATCTAGAAGTGATGAAGATTGGAAGGAGTTTGCAAAAATCCTTCTGAAAGCCATGCAAGATCTTGATAGAGCGATCAAAGAGATGAGATTGGATAGGATCAAGGAATATCCTAGGATATTTCATCCTGGAGAAAGCTCTGGCATGTCTCACCACTGGAATGATCAACTAGTGAACCAACCACAAGCTCCACAATGCTCTACTATGCCTACTTTCTTGGTTGTGGAGAATGAAGGGCCTCAAGAGAAAGCATCCCTTGAAGACTAATTTGAAAATTATGAGTCTCAGAATCAGAGATTCAAGGACCACTTGAGTTTTCAATATTTTTATCACCTCAAGGACAAAAGAAGACCAAGGCATCAGTATGGAGATGGTGGATTCACACATAATCATGATCGACATCACTCTATGGGAAGATTCGTTTTACCCAAGTTTGATGGGTTATCCACTGGTTTTTCCAAAGCAAGGGTAGAAAAATTGGATATCTACTTTTAGTTGAACAAAGTCCCTGAGATGGAAGCTATTAAGATTGCAGCACTGCAATTTGAAGGTGAATCACACAACTGGTGGTTCCATGGGTTGTCTACATTGGTCCATGCCAATGTGATTTCCCATTCTGAGTTTACTGGAAGACTAGTGGAGAGGTTTGACATAAAGGATCCAGAAGCACCTTTCATGAGCCTTGCAAGGTTGAAGTAGTCAGGTAATGTAGAGTCTTATATCTCTGAATTTCTCAGATTATCTATTGTGGTTCCTGATCTGTTTGCAGCAAGGAGGGTGTACATGTTCATCGATGGCTTGGATGAACCTCTTCATGGGTTGGTTAAATATACCAAGCCCATTACCTTGAATGATGCCATTGAGAGGGCTAGAGACCTTCAAGATGCCTTGCCGAAAGTAAAGGAAAACTTTCAGAATAAGCCCTCTTTTCCTTCTAAAGGAAAAGAAGAGAAAGTTGCTCCTTCAAAGGAGAGCTCACACAAGAAGCCTCTTGATGATGAAGTCTGGAAAGATCTAAGAAGGGGGAATCTATGCTTCAATTTCCAAGAACCATTGGTACCTGGACATAGATGTGATACTGGTAAAGAACATTTCATAGAGGTCTTCTCATATCTTGAAGAAGATGAATATGATGAGCCAAGGAGGGCTCACAACGTTGACCATGTTGGAGGAGATCCAACACCTTAAGGAGATGAGAATGGAGCATTTTCTCCCATTGGAGGAACTCTTGCATCCTTGAGGGGAGTACCTAAGTACTTAACCTTAAGAGTTCAAGGATCAATCATGAATCAGAGGGTTTTTGTATTGATTGACAGTGGGGCTACCCACAATTTCATTGATGCCCATCTTGTGCAAAGGAGGGCAATACCCACTGATACTTTTGAGGGATTCTCTGTTTTGGTCCCAGGAGATAGAACAATGCAATGCATGCATTATGTTCCATCACTTTCAGTTACCATGGGATCCTACACTTTGGTGGATCACTTCTTTCTAGTTGACATACCAGACACCAATGTCATTTTGGGTGTTCAATGGTTGATTACATTAGAGAAAGTCACCAATGATTGGGAGGCTTTACAAATGGAATGGATGGAAAAGAAGAGTGGTGCACTTAAAATAATCAAAGGCATGCATACATACCCCTCACACAACACTTCCACACAAAAAACAGAGATGGATTTACGCAGTGGAAGCGAGGATCTCACTGTCCCTTCTCTAATGTTCATGAGATTTCTGCAAGGGGCACTCTTATCTAGTGGAAAACCACCCAGGAGGCCACCTGATTCAATTTTGGTGAGATATCTATCACTACTTGATGCTAAAAAATCAAATCCGGGAGGGATGGGAGCATTAGAAGACACAGCTACAGTGCTGGAAGGCTTGGTCAAGCACAATAATGAGGGAGATTTTCTTCTCTCATCATCATCACCCACCTTCATTTCTGATTCTGCGCTGTTGGAGGAGAAGAAGGGAAGGTATGTCCTTCCTACTTGTACCTTTGGCATAAGAAATGCCAAAGAAAAGATTAGAAACATGGCAAGCATTCCTATTGATGCATCATTAGCGCTATCTTTGTTGGGGAGTGTAGATCTATATTGGAAATTCCAGTTGTTGGTGGATTATTCCAAATATCTCCACACTTGTATGATGCTTGATGAGCAGCTGCATGAAGAAGGATATCTAGCCCATGAGGGAGTCATCTATCATCATGATAGGATCTTCTTACCTAGAGCCTCCAAGCTCAAGGAGAGGATGTTACAAAGGGCCTTAAAATATTTATTTTTCATCCTTACCTATTCTATGAAGATCTACAACACTATCATGAGATGGTTTGAATGGGAAGGTTTTGGAGGAGAGCTACATCAGAATTTTATAGAGTGCAAGAGCTATGTGGAGTTGGGGCAGCCAAAGGACTCTATGCAAGGGTCATTTCAGTCATTTCTTCCTTCTCTTGAAAAGGGAGGAAAATTTGTGCACAATTCCATGTATAGAAGAAACATTGATGGTGAAAATTTTGATCATGTAATGCAAGCTTAATTTTCTGATTTGACACATTCTTTCAGGTGTTTTTGTGATATGACTCCCAAGAGGAGTGTTGTATCATGTAAATAATTGGGCCACTTTGCCAGTTCACGATTTGGCCACTCCCTTGTTGTGAAAAGGGAGATTCTTTTTCATGATGGGTGCTTCCAAAAGACACCAAATATATCTCACATTTTCCGCCATGGTGAGATAAATTGTGTAGCAAGTAAGTGGTGGGGAAACCACTTACCATAACTTGATTTGATGCAGGCAGGAGATGCATTGCGCTGGCACCATAAGTGGGACTATGACCCACCTCCTTATGCTCAAATTTCTATTTGTGTATATGTAATTATGCTTCCATACTTGGATGATATAGTTGTGCTATTTATGGGACTGTATGGAGGGAGGATGGGCAATTTGTATGTACCACATGGGATGGAACTTCTCTATGTGCCTCATGCTAGTATTTTAGAGCATTGCTCCAACCATGTTTTTTTTCTGTCGATTTTTTCACTCCTTGTGGGATAGATTATGTACATGTCATGATGACTTTGGAGGAACAATTCATGGAGGCTTGGATTGGTGAGCACCTAGCTTGTGAGGAGAGCTTGATCTTTGATGGTGTCACCAATGGAGGAGGAGAAGTGTTGCAGCACTCACCCTATTAGTTGCTTGATGACAAAAAACATTTTGGAGGGGAGGACTGTAATATTCCCAATTAGCCCAAGCTAATGGGAATGTACAATTTTGTTTCAATTTTCAGTTTCATGAATAAAATTGTAAATGAGGAATAATAAAACTCCTAATCAGCGGAATTAATCAATGCCACATGTGAAAAAGGACAAATCTGGGCGATTTGGACAAGCACACTTAGGTGTGAAAGAGACTCGAGCACTTTACTAAGTCAACCAGGACCATATCAACAACGTTTTCTAGGTACAATGAATCTCCTAAGGACACAACACAGTTTTAGTTGGAGGCTTCTCATGTGCATGGAGCTAAATAATTGAAATGGTTTAGGGTTTGACAAGAATTTCATCCTATATAAGGAAGAGGAGAACAATGGAATAAGGTTGTTGATTGTGTATATTTCTGAATATATTGTCTATTTAGACATATATCATTCTCTATTGTTTGGCTGAGGATAGTGCTGTTTAGCACTAGGGTGTTCCTGTTCGGGAATCCCACCTCTTCCATTGAGGATCTGTTGGAAGATTCTTTAACGATATCATGGGAGATCGAGGCATTTGGCCAAGCTCATCTTCCAACTAAAATGCAGATCATGTTGATAATTTTGTTGTCCTTGTAAGCTGCAGCAAGTGGAGGCTAGATCTGCTCAGATCTAGGCCATTCTAGGGCCTCTTTTCACTAGGAAAGTATTCTATCCCATTGACAAGAGAGTTCTAAACCTTTGGAGCTACATTTTCAGATCTTGGCATTAGGCCAATCCAGTGCTTCAACCTACAATGCAGTTTTCCTTCCAGGACTGCGCTAATTGCAAGAAGGAAGTTGCAGGGTGTTTTGACACACTTTTTGAGGAGAGATCTCTGGTGCTGGGGTTCTGCCCTTCAATATGGTGATCCATGGATTAGATTGATAATTCATGTTCCGTACGGATATGATCTACTTTTATTGTATTCATCTTCATAAATTTCTGAAGACAATTGCAGATCTGCTACTTTAGATCTCAGATCTACTCACTGTGTTGCATGTTTTGATCAAAACCCCAAGGGGAACTTGTAAAGGAGATTTTATAGTGTACAGATCTGAAATAGATCTGATATTTTGTACACATATCAGATCTAGATCTGGAGTGTAATATAAATCTATTGCTTGACTAATAAAAATAACCTTTTCAAGCCATTTTCCAGTCAATACATGTGTTGCAGCCCTCTTTCTTGAGGAATTTCTTCTATTCTTGTCTTCTACATTCTGTTGTATACTGTAAGGGCCTCATTATGGATCTGATTTGTTGCTGTATATATGAAATTTGAACCCTTTTATTGATCTCCTGCTATTTCTCTAAAAAATGGCATTATTTTCCTGCAGTATTGTTGCATATTGTTGTAGCCCCATTCTTGGGTGTTTTCGACTATACTAGATGCAGGAGGTCATTTACCTCACCTAGTTTTATTTTTTTTTGCTCCCCTTTTGGATTTAGATGCTAGATCTCCATATATAAGAGATCCAAGGGCTGAAAAATCATTTTAGTGCACACACTTCTGAAAAGTGCGTTATTCCAACAGCTGTTATTGAGTGTTCCCATTGGGGATATTACAGTGGTATCAGAGCATCCATCTTGGCACAACTTGTGAATTTCTTTCTTGAAGAGCCAAGATTTATTTAGAAGAAGAAGGACATCTCAATGACAGAGAGAAGAGGTACCTAGGAAGAAGACCAAATAATTTTTTTTACACCAATGATGATAAAGACAAGGGAAAATCCCCTGAATCTGGAAGTGATGAAGATGGGAAGGAGTTTGAAAAAACCATTTTGAAAGACATGAAAGATCTTGCTAGAGAGATCAAAGAGATGAGATTGGACATGATCAAGGAATATCCTAGGAGATTTCATCCCCGCCCGGTGGCATGTCCTACTTTGGAATGATCAACCGGTGAACCGACCCGAAGCTCACAATGCTCTGCACTATGCCTACTTTCTTGGTTGTGGAGAATGAGAGCAAGAGCAAGCATCCCTTAAAGACTAATTTGAAGAGTATGAGTCTCGGTGGGTGTTTCAAGGACCACTTCCAGGTTTTCAAGAGTTTTTCACCTCAAGGAAAAAATAAGACCAAGTCATCAGTATAGAGATGGTGGATTCACACAGAATCATGATCGACATCACTCTATGGGAAGATTATTTTTACCCAAGTTTGATGGGTTTTCCACTAGTTCTGTTAAAGGATGGGTAGAAAAGCTGGATATCTACTTTTCAGTTGAACAAATTCCCTGAGATGGAAGCTATCAAGATTGCAGTGCTGCACTTTAAAGGTGAAGCATACAACTGGTGGTTCCATGGGTTGTCTACATTGGGCCATGCCAATGTAGCGCCTATTACGAGTTTATTTTCGTGCGGTGGAGAGGTTTGAAAGAAAGGATCCAGAAGAACCTTTCATGAGCCTTGCAAGTTTGAAGCAGTCAGGTAATGCAAAGTCTTATATCTTTGAATTTATGAGTTTATCTATTATGGTTCCTAATCTGTCTGTAGCAAGGAGGGTGTACATGTTCATCGATGGCTTGGATGAAACTCTGCATGGGTTGGTTAAATATACCAAGCCCATTACCTTGCATGATGCCATTGAGAGGGCTAGGTCCTTCAAGATTCCTTGCCAGAAGCAAAGGAAAACTTTCAGAATAAGCCCTCTTTTCCTTCTAAAGGAAAAGAAGAGAATGTTGCTCCTTAAAAGGAAAGCTCACACAAGAATCCTCTTGATGATGAAGTCCGGAAAGATATAAGAAGGAGGAAGCTATGATTCACTTTCCAAGAACCATGGGTACCTAGACATAGATGTGCTATTGATAAATCACATTACATAGAGGTCTTCTTAGATCTTGAAGAAGATGAAGATATAACACCTTCAGGAGATGAGAATGTAACATTTTCTCCCATTGGAGGAAACCTTACATCATTGAGGGGAGTATCTAAGTACTTAACCTTAAGAGTTCAAGGGTAAATCATGAATCAGAGGGTTTTTGTATTGATTGACGATTAGAGCCTATTTCATTGATGCCCATCTTGTGCGAAAGGAGGGAAATACTTGCTTGATACTTTTGAGAAATTCTCTATTTTGGTCCCAGGAGATAGAAAAACGAAATGCATGCATTATGTTCCATCACTTTCAGTCACCATGGGATCCTACACTTTAGTGGATCACTTCTTTGTAGTTGACATACCATACACCAATTTCATTTTGGGTGTTCAATGGTTGATTACATTGGGGAAAGTCACCACTGATTGGGAGGCTTTATAAATGGAATGGGTGGACAAGAAGAGTGGTGCACTTAAAATAATCAAAGGCATGCATACATACCCCTCACACCACAGTTCCACACAAAAAACAGAGATGGATTTGTGCAGTGGAAGCAAGGACCTCACTATCCCTTCTCTCATGTTCATGAGATTTCTACAAGGGGCACTCTTATCTAGAGGCAAACCATCCGGGAGGCCACCTGATTCAGTTTTGGTGAGAGATATCTCACTACTTTATGTGCCAAAATTAGATCCGTGAGGGATGGGAGAATTATAAGACACAGCTACAGTTTTGGAAGGCTTGGGCAAGCACATGAAGGAGGAAGTTACTGTTACTCTCATCATCATCACCCACCTTCTTTTATGATTTGCGTTGTTGGAGAAGAAGGGGAAGGTATGTCCTTCCCTGGCAGCCACCCCTTTAACAAGAAATGTTAAAAAAGAGTTCAGAAACATGGCAAGAAACATTGATGCATCATTAGTGCTGTCTTTGTTGGGGAGTGTAGATCTATATTGGAAATCCCAGTTATTGGTGGATTATTCCAAAGAACTCCACACTTGTATGATTCTTGATGACAAGCTTCATGAAGAGGGCTATCTAGTCCATGAGGGAGTCATATATCATCAAGATAGTATCTTCTTACCTAGAGCCTCCAAGCTCAAGGAGAGGATGCTACAAAGGGCCTTCAAAGAGTTCTATTTCAGCCCTACCTATTCTATGAAGATCTACAACATTATCATGAGATGCTTTGAATGGAAAGGTTTTAGAGGAGAGCTACATCAACATTTTCTAGAATGCAAGAGCTATGCGGAGTTGGGGTAGCCAAAGGAATCTATGCAAGAGTCATTTCAGTCATTTCTTTCTTCTCTTTAAAAGGGAGGAAAATTTGTGTACAATTCCATGTATAGAAGAAACATTGATGGTGAAAAATCTAATCATGTAATGCAAGCTTCATTTTTTTATTTGACACATTCTTTCACCATGTTTTTGCAGGCCATGACTCCCAAGAGGAGTGTTGTATCATGTGAATCTCATGGCAAACATTGGGCCATTGCAATTTCTGAATTTGGCCACTCCCTTGTTGTGCAAATATAGATTATTTTTCATGATGGGTGCTTCCCAAAGGCACCAAATATATCTCACATTTTCAGCCATGGTGAGATAACTTGTGCAACAAGTAAGTGGTGGGGAAACCACTTACCATACCTTTATTTGATTTAGGTAGGAGATGCACTGCACTGGCACCATAAGTGGGACTATGACCCACCTCCTTATGCTCGAATTCCTGTTTGTGTATATGTAATTATGCTTCCATACTTGGATGATATAGTTGTGCTATTTATGGGACTGTATGGAGGGAGGATGGAAAGTTTGTATGTACCACATGGGATGGAAATTCTCTATGTGCCTTATGCTACATGTTTTAGAGAAGACCCTTTCTCCGGCAATGTTTGTTTATGTTAAGTTTTTCACTCCTTGTGGGATGGATTATGTACATCTCATGATGACTTTGGAGGAATAATTCATGGAGGCTTGGATTGGTAAGAACTTAGCTTGTGAGGAGAGCTTGATATTTGATGGTGTCACCAATGGATGAGGAGAAGTGTTGCAAAAATAACCCTATCATTTTCTTGAGGACAAGCAACATTTTTTGGAGGGGAGGGATGTAATATTCCCAATTAGCCCAAGCTAATGGGAATGTACAATTTTGTTTCAATTTTTCAGTTTCATGAATAAAATTGTAAAGGAGGATCAATAAAACTCCTAATCGGCGGAATAAATCAATTCCACATGTGAACATGGATTAAATGCAGGCTATTTACATAAGCACACTTAGGTGGAAAGAGACTAGAGCACTTGACTAAGTCAACCGGACCATATCAACAACTTTTCTGATAAGTGAATCTCCTAAGGCACAACAATTTTAGTCGAGCTTCTCATGTGGAGCCTAAATCATTGCAAATGATTTGAGGTTTGAAAATAGAACTTTCATTTTATATCCTTTGCAACCAGTCGCGGACAACGAGAAGAAGGTTGTTGATTGTGTATATTTACGAATATATTGTCTGACCCAGACATATATCATTCTACGGTGTTTAGGCGAGGATAGTGTTGTTTAGCACTAGGGTCTTCTGTTCGGGAATCCCACCTATTCCATTAAGGATATCTTGGAATATTCTTGCTAATCTCATCCACTATCGAGGGCATTTTCCAAGTGTCTATTCCAACTACAACACGAGATCTGACTGGGGGTTTGGTTGTCCTTGTAAGTTGCACCAAGTGGAGGCTAGTTCTTGCTCGGATCTAGCCCATTATAGGGCTTCTTCCTTTGGGAAAGTCTTCTAATCCCATTGGAAAAGAGAGTTCTAAACCTTTGGAGCTGAATTTTCAGATCTTGGCATCGAGGAGCCAATCTAGTGCTTCAACCTACAACACGAGTTTTCCTTCCAAAAGCTGCGTTAATTACCTGAAAGTTACGAAGTGTTTTGACACACTTCTTGAGGAGAGATCTCGGTGCTCGGGTTACGCCTTCACTATGGTGATCCATGGATTAGATTGATGATCCATGTTCTGTACAGATCTGATCTTCTTTTATTGTATTCATCTTCAGAAATTTCTGAAGACTATTGCAAATCTTCTACTTTAGATCTCAGATCTACTCACTGTGTTGCATGTTTTGATCAAAACCCCAAGGGGATCTTGTAAAGGAGATTTTCTAGTGTACAAATATGATCTTTTGTACACAGATTTTCTCTAGATCTGGATTTTAATATACAGTTGCTGCAGCTAATAAAAATAACGCTACCAAGCCATTTTTCAGTCAATACATATGTTGCAGCCCTCTTTCTTGAGGAATTTCTTCTATTCTTGTCTTCTACATTCTGTTGTATACTGTAAGAGCCTCATTATGGATCTGATTTGTTGTTGTATATATGAAATTTGATCCCTCTTATTGGTCTCCTGCTATTTCTCTCAAAAATTGCGTTATTTTCCTACATTATTGTTGCATATTGTTGTAGCCCCATTCTTGGGTGTTTTTCAGCTATACTAGGTGTGGGAGGTTTGTTAACCTCACCTAGTTTGATTTGTTTTTGCTCCCCTTTTGGATTTAGATGCTATATCTCCAGATCTAAGGGATCCAAGAGCTACAAACTCATTTTAGTGCACATACTTCTGAAGAGTGCGTTATTCCAGCAGGTATTGCTGAGTGTTCCCATTTGGGGATATTACAGGCTGAGTTTCTCAGAGGATGAACAACCATTTGGTATGGGGGTGATGATGAGCACAATCGTTAGGTATATTATAAGGAGTTAAAATGTCACATTTTTAGCTTATTTACTCTCTCTCACACACATTTAATTTCATTTGGTCATATTTTTCTTAGTGAGAATGGTGTATTAAGGGTTGTCATGATTTGAGGCCTAATGTGGTTTAAATGTAGGAAAATGAAGGGAATAATTCCAATTTTGAGAAAGATTCCATATCAGGGCTCACAATCGACAGCGAGGAGAAATAATAGGGAGGACCACCTTCTTAACTCCCAAAACCATCCAATATATCTTCAAGATCCTCCTCCAACAATTCGGAGTTAGAGGCAACCCAGAAAGTGAATGGTAAGAAGGAGCCAAGATCCAATTCTATCGCGTTCCAAGGGAACAAAGATCTAATTCTTAGGGAAATGTTGGTAGCTACCCTCTAGCATCAATATATAAGAGAAATATCTCATTAGGATTTCGATTTTATATGCATGAAGAGCACTCTTGGCTTTGTATCAGATATTTTTTGACTTTCATTGTTCATGTAAAAGACTGGTTATGAAATAAGATGAGCATTTGGTTTCTTTTCCAATAAGTTGATTTCAAGGAGTTGGGCTTGTGGGTTAGGGTCCAATCCATTGGTTTCAGTCTCTCTTGTGTACATGTGTGTCTTTATTGTATGTTTCAATAGTTGATTTATTCCATTGAATTGTTGGTAGTGTATAAAACATTAAAATTGTTTTACTAAGCCCCCCTCTCTCACCTCTTCCATTAGAGATTGAGGAGGAAGTTATTCCACCACAGACCAAATATATTTTCATTTTAATATTTCTTAGACAAGTTAGGATAGTTTTTAATTTTCTTATTTTGAACATGTTGTAGGTTTAAAGGTATATTTATGTTTCAATTGCATAGGTATATCTATTCAAATTCAACTCATGTTTTCCACCATTTTTATGACAAGTTTGTTGATGATGAATGCATGCGTATATGTCTTTTTTTTTCAGGTTTGGATAGAGCAGAAGAGAAGTACCCCTTCAGCACCATCATCTTGAGTTTCCACCCTCCATTAGATACCTTCCATTCAAGTCACCTATATCCCTATTTTTGAGGTCACCATCACATCACCGAGAGCAGTATTTTGGGTGCAAGATGGGCCTTTCGTAGAGCTCTGAGGTTGGTCCATGGGGTTTTTCATCCTCCATGCACTTGGATCCACCTTTCCCTCACCTTCCCTAACATTATTTCCATCATCTCTAGCCTCCAAACCCTCTCAGCCTATTTCTTGTAGATTTTTAGGGCATCCTGTAGCGCTACAGGAAATCTTGTAGTAGCTTCCTGCAGTAGTTCCAAACACCCTCTCCTTCAGCCCAAAATCATTGCTCCACCTCCCCTAAGCCTAGAAACGCCACCAGTAGACCTATATTCTTGAATCTTTGGTCGAGGGACACTCTAATACAACCCAAATACCTTCTTCTTTTTTTGCAAAATAGAGCAATTCCAAGAATGATTAGTCCATCACAAAATGCATCATTAGCACAATAGTTAATCATGAATTAGATAAGAGTTAGTTATTCATTGATTCATCATGTGTGCAAGGATAGAATAGTTCCTTTTCTACAATTCAATTCAAAAATCTAGACAATGAATGCCACTTAGTGTAATTTCCTTTCTTGTACTAGCATAAGTGTGAATCTTTCTTTCTTGCAAAAGTAGACAATAGTTAGATGAATCACTGTAATTTAGATTAATTTCTTTTCTTTCCAATAGAGTAATGTTTAGGATATTTTTTAAGTCTTAGGTTGCATTTAGAAGTGTGAAAAACTTCATGTTTCAGAATAACCCTAGTTTCTAGCACCTTATTGTAGTCATTAGGGGAATTTTTAGGTCTAAAATGGGCCTTCTAAGGAAATTATAAAATAATAGTGGAAATAATAAAATAAAATTAGATTACATCATCAACTTTTAGAGGGAAAAAAGAATAAACTACTTTTTCAACTTATATTTTCAAATTATCTCCCTATGGTTTTACTCACATTTCCAGCAAGAACACATTTTGGATGCAGAATTTGATTCCTCATCCAAGGAGTACCCATGTTGCATAATTTCGATGGACTCTGCCACACGAAAAATGTGAAATACATGAAAAACATGGGTACTCATTAGATGAGGAATTAAATTTTGCATCCAACGAGTACTCCTGCTCCCATGGTTGACATCATCATCTTGAATTCTATTTGTTCTTATAAAGTTTATTTTGGTTGTACATTTTTCTAAGGAGGCCCATTTTAGACCTCAAAAGTTCTCTAATGACTAAGATGAGCATGGCATGAGTAGAGCTCATCTGATGTGCATATAGCACTATCACCTCCAAATTTGTACGAACCCCGGGCTGATAAAGTAAAGTTGAGTAGCCTCTGGGACTTGCAACACTCTTGGTTCAATACCAAGGCTCACCAATCAATTGATGCCAATACGAGTGAATGGCAGCATATTGAAGACATAAAGGGACGAATTACCTCTCCACCGTAACCCATGCCCGACTATATGAAATGAGGAAAAGTCTTAAGTATACATCTGCGGGTTGAAAGTGGGAACGAGACTATAAACTACTCTTTCGAAGCTGAACTTCGCCGAAGATGGATTAATGCGTGAAACTCAGGAGGATGTGGAATTTTGAGGGAACTATGACAAGGGAGGAATTGTTGCGAAGTATGAGAGGATCTGTTGAAGTCCACCAAAAATATGACTGTTGGAAGCGAAAAATTTTATTTTATAGGGATGTTTCCGTAAAAGGAGTGAGGGAAACAAATTTATTGGGCATAGTTGGGAAAATATTCCACCAAATCCACATTCATGAGTTGAATATGAAGACAATCATGGGGTTTAAAATTCAAATTTGTTAGAAATATCGTAGCCCACTCCACATTTGGCCACTTTGCTTCCTGAGAATTAGAATTGTGAAACTGTGCCTAAGTGTTACCAAAGTGATTCATTATATTTTTTTGAATATATGGGAAGAAATTTCCATAGAATTGATCAGAATAGGACTAGCCAAAACCATGACAACCACAACAACAGATGTCACAGGTCCGAGATCACCAAGGAAACAATCGACTGCAGGAGAAGCAGTGCAACCAAAGAAAAAGAAGGAAAAAATACCAACTACATCCCCTAGTGTTGGACAGTCCCCAAGACAGAAAATAAATAAGAAACAAAGGTCTAAGGAGCGATTAGACAAGTAGAAGAAACCTATGGAGGTGCTGGAGAGCGACGAAGAGGAGATTGCAGCAGACATTTCATAGCATGTGGTAGCAGAATAAGTGGAGCCTATTTCTAGGATGCCGCCATATGTAGCACCAAGGAAGTTGGGTGAGAAGTCAGTAAAAGACCCAGATGCTACGAATTTCACTATATTCACACCTCTACTGCCTGATGATGTGTCTTTTGAGGGAGAAACATTCAAAAAAGTACAACACCTAAGGATGGAGGATAGAGTTTTGTGGGTACCTAGCGGAGCACTACAGTTTGAAGCTGCAGCAGATCGAGAGTGATCAAATAAATAGGAAAAAATTAACTTAAGTCTTGCTGCACTTCCCATTCAAACATTGCATGACTTCCACCAGGGTGTCACAGATGAGTTGAAGGTGTGAGAATAACATGCCTCGTAGATAACTAAAGACGTTTTGAAATACAACAAACACATAATGTTGCAAATGAATCAGATCATCAAGGAGAGGGAAAAGGCGCGAAAACAACATAGAGAACTGAAGGATGTCATAGGCAAAAATTACAGTGAGCTTCTAGACATCAAGGCCAGCGCGAACAAATCCCCAAAAGAGAAAGTTGCAAAGCTCACCCTTGCGATTAAGGAGAATCAGAACAACATGGACAAAATTCAATTCAAATATCAAATGCAGATCACTGAGCTGTTGATGAGGATACAACTAGCCACATAACCAAAGGCTAGAGAGCAACGGGAAGTAGATATTAAGACATCATTTAAAGGCATTTCCAACACAGTCAAGGACTTTGGAAATTTGTTAGAAGACACCATAGAAATTTGGACCTCCCTGCAGGAGGATCCTAACATTAAATAGGTTGAACATGAAGTAATGTATAGGTTGAAGTAGTTGGAAGAGATCAGGACCACTGTGAGGAATTTAGAACCCCCACAATGACTCACTCAGATTATAGAAGGGAAAGCTCTACAGAGCCAGATTGAGGATCTACACAGAAAGGAACAATTGATTACAACAAGGAAACAACCATGATAGGATGAATCCATTAAACTGTACTAGATAGTTTATGGACATCTGAAAGAGATGTGAAAGAAGAATAAATATGTGCTTTAGAAGGTCATTGGGCCAACATCATAGAATATGCTAGAGGAGGCGTGCCAAGAATAGAAGTTGTTTGTAGAAATGATTTAGCCTTTGAGTACAACCTACACCAGCATCGTAGAGAAGGTTCGGGGTACACCAACTGAGTGACTCAGGATAAGTCATATGTGAATACTGGGGACTTGTTGGGAATGGCCCAACTTGGTCCATTTTTGGTCAAAAGACTCTGCAACTCAAGGAGTATAGTGCACGGTCTAGTGAGGATAAATCAACCACACAGAGTTTAGGGGCTTTGGGATGGGTCAAAGCCCCTCTTTTTGTAAAGGGCTCGGGTTTATTTTTTTAAGTTTGAGTCCACCCATGGTATGTGGACCATGGTTTTGAGTCGATGTAAATTCTATATAAAAAATGTATTATTGAGTCGAAGTATTAATCAAGAGAGTCTTGTACTGGTGATAAGCACAACTTATTGAATATCTTATCTTTTTGTGTTTTTGGCCTAAGGGAAGTATCTATAGCTGTGTGTGCGGAGGCCTTGAAGAGTCTGCATCTGTGTGCATGGATGACCTGCTACTATGTGCACAGGTCAGAGAAGTATTGTACCGAAGAAGACTTATCATTAATAAAAGAAAGGAAGTTTGAAGAATACCTATGTATATTTGTGTAATTTACTTATTATCTACACTTGAAGTTGTTTTTATGCATCATGAAGCCTTTTATGTTGTTTATATCCATTATATTGTGTTGAATATTGCATAATATCAATAAAGGCATAATGCGCAATAGTATTAAGCGATGAATAGGGCATAGACTGTGAAAATAGATAATTTCCTCCGCACAGTCCAAAAAAGCATAAGAGAGAATCTTAGCAGTGGATCCAAGTCCTACTGTCCCTCTGGATGTAGACATATGATCATGTTATCCCCCAATATTGCCTTGAGTGAGACTGTGATCTGCTCTACAAGTCATTGCCGAAATGACGGTAATAGAGGGGTTTGTTGGTTGTGCAACAAATATGAACCTGGGTCGAGACCCCTTTGAGCCAAAGTTAGGGAAAATCAACTTCCTCCACAAGTTCATCTCCAATTATGGTTAGCTTGTTAAGCCAATTCAGGAGATGGTAAAAAAGGACACAATCTATAGATGTGATGAAAGGGAAAAGGACACATTTTCCCATATCAAGAAGGCTATCATAGAAGCACCTACTCTATACACCCCATATTTCAACAAAGTTTTTCTATTCTACACTTTTGCTTCTGAAACTTTTCTCGTTTTCATGCCTATGCAAAAGGATGATCATAACAACGGGTGACATATTTCATGAGCATTAGTCTTCAAGGATCTGAACTTAACTATCCCACCATTGATAAACAAGCTTATGCGGTATATAAGGCAGTGAAGAATGTTTGGACATATATCTTGAAAAAACATTGTATTATATTTGTTCTACACCCAACATTCATATCATTGTTTGTTCAACAAGAGCTGGGTGAGAGAAGAGCGAAATAGATGACCGGTTTATAGGAGTACGATTTAGAGTTCAAAACAGTTCACACAATCAAGGGAATCTGTATATGTCAACTTGTAGCAGAATAAGTGGATTAAAAAGAAGAATAAGATCCCTTTGGATGGGAGCAGGAGATCGAAAAGTATAATGTAGAGTGAAATTCCCCCACTATTATCACAGACTCTTGGTAATAAAATGTGCACCAATACCTTGAGCATGGATTCGTTCCCTCCCATTTATCTGCACGACAAAAAATGGAAATGAGACTCAAACAATTATCTTACTAGTTGTTGCATGGGGTTATTTTCAAAAAGCACCATAATGGATTATTTCTCAAAGTGAACGACTCAAAGAAAGTATTGCATGATCTCCACGATGGACTGGCTGGGGGGAATTTTGCAGGAAACACAACTACACATAAATTTATGCGGGCCAATTTATATTTGCGTACATTATTCAAATATTCTCATGCCTATGCCCGCAAGTGTAAGGCTTGTCAAAGGTGTGCCGACCGAAGCAAGAAGTCAGCCACCCCATTGCAACTTATCACAGTGGAAGAAAATTTTCAACAATGGGGTCTGGATGTCATTGGAGAAATATTTCCACATTATTCAAAGCAACATCACTATAGTCTCACTACCACATACTAATTTATGTAGTGGATAGAAATATTTTTTCTTAAGTAGTTGAATGATGAGGAAGTCATCAATTTTCTTAAACAAAATATCATTTCCACGTTCAAAATTCCTACTTCACTTGTTTTTTAATAATGAAACATACTTTTTATCAGAAAATGGAATTGTATTGAAACATTAAGCTAATTAATATCTAGAGGAAAATGGTGTTTTCGAGTCCACAAATAAGAACCTCATATGTATCATCAAAAATACCATATTCTCTTAATAAAGGAACTGAAACTCTACTTTGGTAAATGATTTATGTGTTAACTAAGTCATGCCAAATCCTTCTATGAAAACATCCCATTACTTCCTAGTGTATGGAAAATAAGCCATCCTCCCTCCAAACATCTACTTTCCTGCTCTCCAGCTTTCGCAAGAATCCAAAGGCAAACCATGCTTATTAGTGAAACGTAGGATGGAAACTCTTCACAACTTACAGGAAGAAATGTCAAAAGCAAAAGAAAAAAATTCACTTCATCAGAGTCATATCAAGAGGTGGTTTGACAAGATGTCTAAAGGGAAGAATAAAATTAGTGTGGGTGACTTAATCTTGACGTGGGACAAATCCCAAGAGCATAAAGGAAAACAAACCAAGTTTCAATCCCCATGGATTGGACCAGTTATAGTTCACAAAAATCTTGGCTAACACACATATAGTCTTCAATCAATTGACGAGAAGATTGACTCTCTCCATGTCAATGGCCAATATTTAAAAAACGCTTTTCAATGATGATTTGGGGTTATGCCCTACACTATGTACATAGTCTCTCTTGTTGTTTGATTTCTATTTTATTTTGATCAAGTGAATAAGTTTTGTGCATGAACATGTTTTTTCTTCTTAGTATGTGTGTGGCTAAAGTCTAAAGAGTTTTGTGCAACTTCAACATTTGGATGAACATTCTGTCCTTCTTCCTTGTATTGGATATATCTTTTGGTCGATGAATTTCCAACGGAAAATATGATCTGTCTATGAGGAGAGTTTTGGTCAAACCATGAAATCGTGTCTAATTGCAAAAATTTTTTCCTACATTTGGTTCATTATGTTTTGGTGTTTTCATGCTTATCCAATTAGTAAAAAAGAAGGGGAAAAATCTAAATGAGAAAACCTAAATCAAAGGTCTTTGTATGCTTCTCTGAAGGAACAACCTCTCCTTCTCTCAATAAGTCAATATCCTATTGTAGATGCTACAACACCCTCCAAAATTTTGCCTATACCAAATTTCATATCCTTCCTTGGTCTTCTTCATCATCTTCGCAAACTTTGAAGTTCATTTTATTCGTTTTCTTTGAATGTTGTGATCCCTTTTGCAAGATAGGAAAATTGTCATCTTTGGCATGTTGGGTGTCTCATTGTATGCATGAGCCTATTCTAGTGGTTATAAGAGGCCACCTTTGTGAAAATGAGTTGTTCTAACCTTGTAAGTATATGTCGCACTCATTTCCAAAGTTTTGAGCACTGTCACACAAGTGTCGTCACAGTCATCGTAAAGTATATCTTTGGTGTTGCACTTTTCATAACTTGTCGTAAATTTGTCACACAGAGGGAAATGCATTATTTGAATGTGATAGATGATCTATGTTGGTTAAGTCATAAAAATATGATGTGTGTGTGATCATAGTCAAATTTTCATCACCGTTCACACCGATCTCATGGGTCCCACACAACCATTTTTTGGAAAAAATTCCCGACCAACCAACCTAGCTTCACCCAACCTCCCTTGAGCTCCACACTACACAATATCATCCCTCTAGCTATGACATTTATTCTTGTCACTGGGCAATCTGAAGTTCCTGCCTCCCAGGACTGCTGCACTCTGAAGTTTCTGTGACCAAGCCTTGACCTAGACCTCCAAAATTGTGCATACATGACCCCCAACCCGATCATTAGGGGAATTTTGAGGTATAAAATGGGCATCCTAAGGAAATTATAAATTAATAGTGGAAATAATAAAATAAGATCTGATGACATCATCAAATTTTAGAGGGAAAAAATTAAAATAACTACTTTTTCAACTCATATTTTCAACTTATCTCCGAACTTTTTTACTCAAATTTCGAGCGGGAGTACTCGTTAGATGAATAATTTAATTCCTCATCCAAGGAATACCCATGTTGCATACTTTCTATGGGTCCCACTACATGAAAAATGAAAAATACATGAAAAACGTGATTGTAATCACATTTTTTTTTATGTATTTCTCATTTTTTGTGTAGCAGGGCTCATTGAAAGTATGCAACATGGGTACTCATTGGATGAGGAATTAAATTTTTCATCCAATGAGTGCTCCTGCTTGAAATTTGAGTAACAACTTTGGGAGATAAGTTGAAAATACGAGTTGAAAAAGTACTTTTATTATTTCATTATTTTTTAATATTTTTACCCTTTTACTTAAAAAATGGTGAATCATCCCCTATGGTTGACATCATCATCTTGAATCCTATTGGTTCTTATAAAGTTTATTTTTTTGTACATTTTTCTTAGGAGGCCCATTTTAGACCTCAAAATCCCCCTAATATTGAACTATGCACTTGGCAACCACGAGCTTCAAGCTCATTCCCTAACCCCTTGAACTGCACAACTATGTCTTCCATATTCTTCACAAAGGAAAAAAAAAAAAAAAAAAAAAAAAAAACCACCCCTATAGGGGTAGTGGTTTCATCCCTTGAAGACGTGGTTCCTTCCACCCTTAAAGAGTTAGGAGATTCTGTGGAAAACACAGAAGAACCTCTAGTTTTTAGTGGTGTTAATAGAGATAACTCCATACTCTCAGGCATAAATTTTCGCTAGTTGGGTGGTGAGTTAGAAGAAGAAGAGCCATCATATTATGATAAAGAAGAGGTAGTAGAGAAGAGATGAAAAAATGGTAGACCAAGATCTGTATTGGATGACTGAGGGCCCATTTTCACTTCCGAGTGTTTTACACAAGATGCCAAAGCACTCGGAGAAGCTATTAACAAAGCATGACCCTGATAAAAAAATAAAGGATGAATACCACCTAAATAACTTTTACCTACATGTGCAAACAATTTAGGTATGCCATGATGATGTTTCATGTATAATTTTTCCATGCACCTTGGATGGTAGAGCAGTTATATGGTATCACAACCTTCCTCTGAACTCCATCCAAAATTGAAGGGGGTTTAAGAAAATCTTCCTTGAAAAATTCGTCGATGATAAAACCCCCGCCATGTTATTGAAAGAGTTGGGTAATCTAAATATGGAGAAAAAAATAGAAAATGAAAGATTTCAATCATAGGTTCAACCACATCATGAATAGATTTCCAGAAGACACGGAACCTCATGACTCCATCACAATAGATTACTACACTTTTTCCTTGCCGGGAAGCATTGTGCAATTTGTGAAGCAAATTTCGAAACCAACATTGATGGAAAATTATGAATAGGTTATTGCATTTGAGAAATACTTGTGTGGAATTGGAGTCATCATAGATGACGAAACAACAAAAGACTCCAGAGACACGAGTAAAAGGTCTTAGGCTTCCGTAAGTAAGGCCAAGGAGAAAGAAGTGTTCGACCTTGAAAGATTTACTCGTTATGTCAAGAATATATCAAATGAGATGGAAAAACTCAAACAAAGTTCATGTGAGACCACTGTGAGCAACAAGCCCCCAAGATTCAACTTGTTCAAAAGGATTGTGAATTCAGGAAACAATAATAACCAACTGGAAAATTCTTTGCAAATCTCGAATGTCATGTTGAATTACGAAGGTTTGGGAATGGATACATATTGATCATATCATCAAGATTATCATTCTGAGAAAACATTCCCACAATGGAATCATACCATGAACGTTCTTGATATGCATCTTTGTAATGCAGTGATTTCTAATGAGAAAACCAAGCCCGAGGAATAAAAGGAAGAAGTTGCTACACTCGATGAGACTCGAAGTGTGGGGCATGTAGTAAAAATTTTCAATTGCATACTCACAACCCAAAAGAGCACCAAGAAACATCCTCCAAGTGACCCTTTGGCCCAGAAGCAGAACAACTGATATAATTTGAGAAGCCAAGGGTCAACCACTACTATAGAGTTGACGAAGCAGAAACTCAAAGAAGGCTTGTTAAGGAAAATTATTCCACCCTTCAACTTAGTACAGGACACTTAGAGCAAGTCTGGGAAAGTAGTCTCAATGAAAAATACTTTCGCAAGTAGTAAGGACAAAACCATCACTCTAGAAGTCAGAAACAAAGTAACTTCCCTAAACACTTTAGGAATTCTTCCTAGTGTGGACTACAACAAATTTTATGACATGAAAAAGGTTCATGTGAACATTTCAATGTTTGAGTTAACAAATATCACGAGCCATCGGGACATTCTCTTACGAGCACTTGGGCAGCCCTCCACAGGTAACGAGGCCCCTTTAGACAAGGGATTAGGTGCATATTTTGGTTCCCTCGAATCAATACTTAATGCTTTAAAATTGGAAGAAAATACACTTTTCCCTCCATTTTTTAACGTTTGAAATTTTCAATTTCAATGTACACAATTGCTTGGTTGATTCTGATGCATCAGAAAATGTAATGCCATTGTATATTGCAAAAAACAATCAATGAAAAATGGAATAAAATAGATGCATAGATTATTCTGCTAGACAAGACTCTTTTCCACATAGTTGGTGAACTCAAATACATTATTATCCATTTATCATATTATGGATGAGTTCACAAATGCATAATCATAGTGATTGTGGACATACCAGAAGCATACATACTATTGTTAAGCAAATATTGGTCAAGTAAGTTACAAGGATACTTTGCTATAGACTGGTCACACCTATGGCTTCCGTATAAGGGCAGAAACAAGTGAAGTCGAAAAGATACATGAAACATAATGTTACTCCCTTGAACAGATAGAATGAACCATTTTCTTTCACAGAACTCATTTTCGGAAATTGCTTCCTGGAGACTCAATTGGGGTGTTATCTTGCACAACCATCCCCAGTACCGCTAGAAACACTATTGGAGATCCTTCCTAGTCCAACTGGTGGAAATTATCTTTGTATAGTTATTAGTAGTAGTACTACTACTGTAGTTCATTATCCTTTTACATATGACTTGTGGACCCTAAACTTTAAGGGTTCTAAAACACAGGAGGGCTCTGGAGTCTGTTGTGTTTTAATAGACCCATTGTAGAAAACACTTGATCTCGAGCCACTTGGAATTTGAGTGCACAAATAATACTGCAAAATATGAGGCACTTATATTGGGCTTACAAAGAGCCATCAACCTCAATGTTGCATCCTTAAAAAAATTAGGCGATTCAGAAATTTTAGTATTGTTGTACCTTAGGAGACAGTTCTTGGCTGTGGGGGAACCAGTGCCTGAGACATTTTAGAATTGGATTAAAAAATTGAATTAATGGTGAGAAGTACAATCCATGAAGGATTGTAGCAAAAATTTCTAGTTTGAAACCACAACCTTCTAAAATAGAATGGCCAGAGGCTATTGAGAGTTGCAGGGTGGAGATGTAAAGAAGAAAAAGAGGGAGACAAAGTTTTCATACATGCAATTAAGAATTTGTCCTTCACCTCTGTATAAATAATGATCGAAGAAGAAGAAGAATATGAATGAGCTTCCAGACATGGAGCACTTCATTAAGGGCTTCAATATTAATTTTTAATAATTATAATGACATTTTAATGAGTACAACAAAGAAAATTCATTATAGCATAAACTAAAGTGCCAACTTCATCTTACACTATCCAGGAGAGGAAAAACATGTATGAATGTTGGGACACATGAAAAATAAAAATGAATGCAACACCAATGCTGGAATGAAACTAACATATATTATTTAGGATTCTCCAAAGATTATGCTTTACAATACTCAGTCATGTAGGCTGGACTACGAACCCCTCCAATGTCTTCCTTTCTCACTTTTATTCTCCTCCTAACCTAATTGTCCTAGCGTTAGTTGAAAAACTAATTCTTTTAACAGTTATAAAATTGTCTGCCTCTTTAAAATTTCTAAAATATCTGAGTTACACATCATTATTTTGAATACTAAAAATAAGTGTGTTTATAAAACCCCCTAATTAGATCCCCTTTTACAAATTTCACTGAACAAACACATGTATGTCATGCCTTAAAATTGAAAGAGTAATAAATGCGTGGAAAAGAGTTGGTTTTGAATTTTTAACGAATGTAACCAGCAGGCGGTCCCGATGAATGTTAATATCCATGTAATTTATAAAAATGAAGGCACCCTTAGTGGTTTTCAGAAATGAGGATGAGTGATGCCACATTGAAACTTAACCGTTGATCTGCAAACAACAGTTTAGATCAAACCGCTCTACGAGGCCACTCTCTCACATAAGTTTCATGCAGTTTTTGCTTCCACGTTGCTGTTGGATCTGGGCACATGAGATTTGAGCCATCGATCCCTTTCCCATATTTATTTTCTCTCTAACGAAATGTTGAAAATGAAATCCTCTCAAATAAAGTGATGTCACTTGAAATACTGGAGTATATTAATGCTTCTAGTGGATTTCTTGACGAGAGATCATTCAAATCACAATTCTGGACGTGTTTTTCTATCTCAGGAATTTTCAAACCATTAGCCCCTTCCTGCGACAAGATGTGGAATAATGCAACCTTCAATGTTCCAAGAACCAAACCATGGTATCCTATTTGACTGCCCTCCTTATCAATAGTTTTAGCACGCATTTGTATTTCCTTATTTAGCTTTGCACAAAATCCATCATCCACCACAACTTGCCTCAAAATATCTGGACACGTACTGGGATTCAAGAATTATTTCCAAATTGTAACATCAAATATTTGACATTTTACAACTTGGGTTAATCTCAGAAATATGCCATCGTTTAGAGAAGAATCACATATAATCTGTTTTCCAGCACTGACAGAGCTTTGAAGTTCACTTTAAACATCCTCTAGAAGAAGTTTTAGAAGAGAAATATGAATTGGCCCAGTATCTTTGAATCATGGTCATGCAAAGCCTGAATAAAATCATCCAGAGTGAAGGGAAACAACCGATCACATCAGCTAAAGTATATAAAAATCGAAAGACCATGAAAAAATTTCTAACAGCCTCCTTTGAATCCTTCCATGGATGGGCCAAAAAAATTTGTTTCATTTTCAATGAAGCAGATGGAAACCTCCCTGGTAAGCCTTCATTGTATTCAGAATTTGATCTGCAAGTTTCATTAGTTTCAATGCCAAGTGCATTGGATGTAATTTGCAATCTCTCAATTCTAAGCACTCATCCTCAATTAACTTTTATGACTTCTCGAATTGTTTCTCTGCATTTCCTTTTCTGGTAGCATTAAATTTTTCTTTGTATTTTTGCTTATGACTTTTTCACACTTCCCTTTGGCTTTGAAATCTCCTTTATTCCTGAGATATGTGGCGCTTCAGCTTCAATACATAACCCTATTTTTTCTACATGTTTTTCTCCTGATTTCCCTTTTTCATAGCCATATATTTAGGTTGAACTTCATCTTCCCCTTGAAACTAAAAGAAGATTAATTTTCCACTCATCAAGCATACCAACATATGTATCTATGATTCCTCTATATGTTTCAATGTCAGTAAAAGGATGGACATTGTCACTTGGACCAGTAATATGCACTTCCCTATCCATATTTCCAATTTCAGCATGCATTGGGGCATATCGAGGAGGCAAAAGAACATTCCCACCTGATCTTCTTGCTGTGAATTTATTATGCCCAGATTAAAGGCCCATTGAGAAAAAGGAGTATGTAGGATCTTCTTTAGCAGAATATATGTTTGGATGAATTAAATGTAACTTAGGTAAATGGGAGCTTCTCACCATATTTTCTTTGTTGGCATAAGTTGGGCATCTTGAGAAGCAGTATTTTCCTCATAGCATGGCACTAATGGGGTGTCAAAAGCACCTAGAGGAAGTGGATCAAATTCAATACTTAGTAGCGGGCCATCTTCATGAAAGCATCCAGACAAGTGAATTTGAACACTGTAACATCCACATGATAAGCATCCTCTTGCAAATATGTTTGTCCTGTAGCTACCTCCTAATTTTCATTTCTCTTCTTTGATTCTATCTTTTTATAATTTTCCCTCTAGTGTAATGGTCTATTTGTCTGAATTTTAAAATTATTCCCATTCTGTGACCACAATTTGGTTGATTTTATTTTGGAAGGACTCCCATTCCCAATGTTGATATTTCCCATGATGAAATAATTCTTACAAAATTTTCTCTATAGCATAGTAGTTTTCTGGATTGGAATTCTCATCATTAAGCTCCAAGATAATGGCTACACTTCGAGGATTCCTAATGTTTAACGACATTGGTTATCAACCCTTTTGAGACTAGAAAGACATGCCATATTGAGCTATAACATCTAGCTCCAATTGGGGACAGGGTTTTGTTTGAAAAACACTGAGAAAATTAGACTAGTTGCCTTCTCATTGGGAAAATGGATTCCATAATTATGAAAACCCTAAAATATGAAGAACTGAAACCAGAAATTCTTGAAATCTAAAACTTCTCCAAAATTGTTCCAACTGAGACTGGCATATTTATACATCAAATAAAAACTAAATTGAAGAACTATAATTGAAAATGAAATGCTCGCTAATTGAGATTATTTGTGTAAAACTTCTGGTTATAAACAAGGTTGGATTATCTCAAGTAAAATCCACCTTCCAATTGTACTAGGATAGCATTTGAGTGCTATACCTAATGCCTTCGTGTTGCTGAAATTCAAAAATCAAAATACGTACACACCAAGAAAAGTCCTCAAGTAAATAACTTGATACATACCTAAGAAATAACCTCTGTTTTCGATCAAAAAATGTGATCCTGTAGTCATCTACTGGGTCATGGAAGTGATAAAAGAATGTTTCAACTGCCCCCTCTCCTAAACAATATGTTGACATATATTTTCTTGAGCTAGGAAACTATACTCACATTTTAACTCCTAAACTTGGGGTTGTAGAATAACCCACTTCTTTGCATAATCATACAAAAGAGCTTCTGCTTCAAAAATATTGTTGTACAAAATTGTATTTAGTCTTTCACACATTTCCATAGAAGCACAATTGATCTAAATAAAAGAATTTAAAAATGATGCCATGTGTTTTGGTTCAAAAAATTGCTAATGTGACAAATTTTATTGAAAACGAAGAAACTTTCACTACTGTGAGCTAAGTGCTCTATATAATGTGAGCATTCACTTTCAACATTCACAATGTTTAATTTAAGAAATACCATGTCATATTCATTCATTAATTCAGGAAATGAGATATAATTTGCTACAAAAGTAAAGTGATTTTGCTGAGGAAAATAATTTAACTCATAAGAATTTGACTTACAGCCTGTGAAATTTGAGAAATGAAAGTTTAGATCAGATGATTGTACTTTGGACTCCGATTGATTTATTCCTAGATTTTTAGAAATATTTTGATAGGGAAGATTCCCACATGCCCATAGATTAACCTCAATTTCTTGTGCGTAGAGAAACATTTTCTCCATAGTGCAAGGCTTCCTTTCCCTAAGAAAAAATGCCAAGTCAAGAGGATGAGCTGCTAAATAATACACCATGGCAACAGATTTAAGAAGTTGAATTTCTTTGCGCATGCAAAAATAAATTTTTTGAAACCTCCAATTAAACTCAGTGACCAATTAATTTATTTGCCTCTAGATAGCGTATAATTACAATATGTGTTTTTCGTATGATTTATGCTTGTCCAATATCTAAGAAATATATCCTAAGAACCTTGCCATGAATTAATTGAACTTGCTTCCAAATATTGAAACCATTGCTGAGATTCCCGCTTTAATGTATGACAAATCAAACTAATAACCACATCCTCATAAATGGTTTGAAATTTATCCAGAATGCTGTATTCAAATTGTAGGAGATGTTTTTCAGTTGTAACATCATCACTTTGGTAGAAATTTAAATCTTTTTGAAGGATACTGATGAAGAATTATAGGCAGCACCAAGGGTTTGAAAATTTCCTTGGCTCCAATCTTAAAAGTAGTGGATTGTTTATGAGGCAGAGCCTTATCTCCCAAAGATAATGAATCATCACATTTATGCCCAGACGGTGACTGATTATCTTTAGGAAATGTAATGCAACAATCATTTCTCCTCTCATATTTAGGAGATAAATTTGTGTGAAGGTCAATAATACAAGAAGAAGAAAGATATTATTTTTCCAATAAAGAATGTACTTTTTGGGCTTTACAATCTTCTGAGAATATAAAGTAGGAAACAATATTCTTGATATATAACAGAAAAAATCCCACTGAACTAATAATAAAAATAGAACTTCCTTTAAAAAACTCAAACTCTGATGCTTTTTTTTCCCACAGTGATTCCTCATTTTCTTGCCAAAAAAATTCCTCTTCTAATGAAACCTTCATTGGTGGAGTCACTAGGTGAATAATAAACAACCTAATTTATATATACATATTTTTCACCATCAGGAAATATATCTCAATACTTAGGAAAAATAACTTCGTATCTCTGTTCCCCAGAAACGACGCCAAAAAAGGTTGTACCTCAGGAGATAGTTCTTGGTTGTGGGGGAACCAGTGCCTGAGACATTTTTGAATTCGATAAAAAGAATGAAATTAATGGTCGGAATTAAGGGCCATGAAGGCTTGTAACCAAAATTTCTGGTTTGAAACCCCAACCTTCTAAAACATAATGGCCAGAGGTTTGAGAGTTGTAGGGTGGATATGTAAATCAGAAAATGAAGGAGAGAGATTTTTGGCATAGGAAATTAAGAATTTGTGCTTCACCTCTATAGAAAGAATGATGGATGAATAAGGAGAATATGAATGAGATTCCTGGACATGGAATGCCTCATTAAGGGTTTAAAGTTTATTTTTTAATGATTACAATGACATTTTAATGAGTACAATCAAGTAAATTAATTAAAGGATAAACTAAAGCGCTAATTGCATCTTACACTATCCAGGAGAGGAAAGACATGTATGAATGTTGGGACACATGAGAAATAACAATCACTGCAACACCAATGCTGGAATCAAACTGACATATATTATTAAGGCTTCTCCAAAGATCCCAGTTTACAATACTCAGTCATGTAGACTGGACTCCGAACCCCTCCAATGTATTCCTTTATCACTTTTATTCTCATAATAACCTAACTATCCCAGTGTTAGTTGCAAAAAAAATTATTTTAAAAATTATAAAAATGCCTACCTCTTTAAACTTTCTAAAATATTTGAGTTACACCATTATTTTAAATATTACAAATAACTTTGTTTATAAAACCCCCCAATTAGAGCCCCTTTTAAAAAATTCACTAAACAAACACATGCATATCATGCCTTAAAATTGAAAGAGTAATAAATGTGTGTGAAAGAGTTGGTGTCGAATGTTTTAATGAATGTAACCATTGAAGTGGGTCCCGGTGAATGTTAATATGCATGTCATTTATCAAAACCCCAACTATTTATAGAGGCCCCCTTAGTGGTTTTCAGAAATGAGGATGAATGATGTTGCATTGAAACATAACCGTCGATTTGAAAATAGTGGTTTAGATCAAACCACTCTACGGGGGCACTCTCTCACATAAGTTTCATGCAGTTTGTTCCTCTAGGTTGTTGTTGGATCTGGGCACATGAGATCTGAGCCATCAATCCCTTTCCCATCTTTATTTTCTCTCTAACGAAATTCTAAAGATGAAATCCTCTCAAATAGAGTGATGTCACTTGAAAGACTGGAGTATATTAATGATTCTAGTGCATTACTTGACATGAGATCATTCAAATCACAATTCTAGACGTGTTTTTCTATCTCATGAATTTTCAAACCATTAGCCCCTTCCTTCGACAGGATGTGGAATAGTGAAACCTTCAATGTTTCAGGAACCAAACCATGGTATCTTGTTTGACTACCCTCATCAATATTTTTACCAAGCCTTTGCATTTCCTTCTTTCTCTTTGCACAAAATCCAACATCCACCACAACTTGCCTCAAAATATCTAGCAACATAAGGGAATTCAATAATACTTTCCAAGTTGTAACATCAAAGGTTCGACGTTTTACAGCTTGGGTTAGTCTCCGAAAGCTGCCATATTTGAGAGAAGAATCACATTTAATCCATTTTCTAGCATTGATAGAGCTCTAAAGTTCACTTTCAACATCCTCGAGAAGAACTTTCATAAGAGAAATATGAATTGGCCCATGTAGCTTTGAATCATGGTCACGCAAAGCCTGAAGAAACTCATCCAGAGTGAATGGACACAAACCGATTACATCAGCTAAAGTATATAAAAATGGAAATACCATGAACATATTTCTAACATTATCCTTTGAATCCTTCCATGGATGGGATAGACAAAGTTGTTTCATTTTCAATGAAGCGGGTGGAAACCTCCCCGGAAAATATTCATGGTATTCAAAATTTGATCTGCTAGTTTCTCCAGATTCAATGCCAACTACATTGGATGTAATTTGTAGATATACCAATTCTAAGCACTCATCCTCAATTAACTTTTCCAACTTCCTGGACTAATTTTCTGCATTTCCTTTTCTGGAAGCAGTAACCTTTGCGTTGTCTCTTTGCTTTTGACTTTTGCACACCTCCCTTTGGATTTGAAATCTCCTTTCTTCTTGAAATATGTTGTGCTTCAGCTTCAATACATATCCTTGTTTTTTTTGTAGGTTTTTCTCCTGATTTCCATTTTTCATAGCCATATATTTAGGTTGAACTTCGTATTCCCCTTGAAACTGAAAGAAGATTACTCTCCCACTCATAAGGCATACCAACATATGTATCTATGATTCCTCTATATGTTTCAACATTGGGAAAAGGATCAACGTCATCACTTGGACCAACAATGTGCACTTCCCTATCCATATTTCCAATTTCAACATGCATTGGGGCATATTGAGGAGGAAAAAGAGCCTTCCCACCTGATATTCCTATTGCGAATTTATTATGCCCAGACTGAAGGTCCATTGAGAAAAAGGCAGATGTAGGAGCTTCTTTAGCAGAATATTTATTTGGATGAATTAAATGTAACTTATATAAATTGGAGCTTCTCCCCATATTATCTTTGTTGACATAATCTAGACATCTTGAAAAGTAGTATTTTCCTCATAGCATGGCACTAATGGGGTGTCAAAAGCGCCTGGAGGAAGTGGATCAAATTTAATACTTAGCGGTGGGCCATCTTCACGAAAGTGTCCATACAAGTGACTTTGAACAACTATAATAGCCACATGATAAGAATCCTCTTACACATATGTCTTTTCTATAGCTACCTTTGAATTTCTCTTTCTCTTCTTTTATTCTATCTTGTTAGGATATTTCCTCTTGTGTAATGGTCTATTTGTCTTCATTTTAAAATGATTCCCAATCTGTATTCACAATCTAGTTGATTTCATTTTGCAAGGACTCCCATTCCTCAATGTTGATCTTTCCTGTGATGAAATAATTCTTAAAAAGTTGTTCTCTATATAATATTAGTTTCCTAGATTGTCATTCTCATCATTAAGCTCCAAGACAACGACTGCACTTTTAGGATTACTTGTTTAATGAAATTTGGTTTTCAACCCTTTTGAGACTAGAAAGACATTCCAAGCTGAGCTACAATAGGTACGTGATGCCATACAGTGTGTTTCACCTCATCTAAAGAGTTATCAACAAGAGGTATGTCATCTAATTTCACATTACCAAGATTTTAATATTATTTATGTTCCAAGAATACATAACGCAGTTGTGGATGCATTAACAAATGCTGCTGCTAGGTTGTCACCATTGAGGGACAAATTTTATATAGAAATTTTTTACAAACTATCCATCCCTGATAACATCACTAATCTACACGTTTTTTATGATGACCAATAAATATTGTGCTTCATGGCGAACATTGATGTGTTCAAAGACACAACGATCAATGACGACGAGCACAAAAAGGCCCTATAGGATGAAGCCAACACGAATAAAGGAAATATCACCTAAAGGGTGTGGTATCTTTGGAGAAGATTTATTACTTGCAGTATCACTTTCAGGGACCTATTAATGATAAAACCCACAGTTCCACGTTGTCACACAAGAAAAATAACTTGGGACTAAAAAAGGATCTGAAGTATGTCAATCTTGGTACTTGTTGTACACCATAAGAGTGGACAGATTTTATCTGCTTATTCGAGCAGTACCAATATGTGTTCACATGGACATACGATGAGCTTAAAACTTATGACATGTGAATAATCCAGCATGTGATACCAATAAAACAAGGGGCCAAGCCATTTTAGTAGAAAATGAGAAAATTACATCTGATGCTGGAGCCTCTTATTCAAAAAGAGTTAAGGAAGTTGTTGGATATTCGAATCATATAAAAAGTGCGACACTCCACCCGGGTGTCAAATTTGGTCCCATTAAGAAACGAATTCATTTATGTGTTGATTTATGAAATCTTTATCATTCCTCAGACAAGGATAACTACCCCCATGCCGTCCATGGAACAAATATTGCAAACAATACCAGGGTCTAAAATATTTTCTTTGCTTGATGGTTATTCATGATATAACCAAGTTCTGGTCTCAGAGCCTGACATACTTAAAACCACCTTTTGAATGAAGTGGGGTACGTTCGTGTTTAAGAAAATTCCATTTGTGTTGTTTAATGATGGTGAAACATTTCAACATGCTATAGAAATCACATTCCACAGATTTATTGGGTAGTATATAGTGGTATATATCGACGACGTAACAATGTTTTCAAAATAGAGGTCAAATCACATTCGCCACTTAAAGAAAATTTTCGAGCGATGTCGCAAGTATGGGATAACCCTCAATTCTAAGAAGAGTATATTTACAGTGTCTGAGGGTAATCTCTTGGGCCACATAATTTCCAAAAGTGGGATTAATATAGACCCGGAAAAGGTTAAATAAATCACATAAATTCCCTTCCTAATGAACAAGAAAGCTATGCAGTCCTTTCTGGGGAAGATCAAATTCCTTCATGAGTTCATCTCTGATTATTCACATATTGTAAAAATCATACATGATATGGTGAAGAAGGGTTCTATCTACAAATGGGATAAAAGGGAAAAGGATTAATTTTCTCGTATTAATAAATCTATCGTAGAAGCACCCGCATTGTACAACCCATATTTTAATAAGTATTTTTTTCTCTAGACTTTGCTTCTCACACATATCTTGCCGATGTACTCACAAAGAAGGATGATATGAATAACGAGCAGCCTATTTCTTTCAGGAGCTTGAGTCTACAAGGACCCAAGCTTAACTACCCCTCCATGGACAAACAATATTATTCGGTATACAAGGTGGTGAAGCACTTTCAGACCTATCTATTGAAGAATCATTGTATCATCTTAGTCCCACACCCAGTGGTCAGATCAGTGCTTGTTAAACAAGACATGGGTGAAAGAAGAGCAAACTAGATGACTGGTTTGTAGGAATATGATTTATAAATAAGTCTAGTTCACACAATCAAGGGCCATGGTATTTTTTGAATAAAAATAGAAGAAATGGACACAAAGGAATAAGAAGATCCTTCAGGGTGGGAGTAAGAAATTAAAATGTATGATATTGAGCGAACCTCCCCCACTACTAGAACAAACTCTTTGTATGTGGATGCACACCAATACCTAGAGCATAACACCATGCCAATCCCATTTTTTCACATGACAAAAGAGGGAACCAAGGCTTAAATAATTATATTACTAGTTGGTGCATGGGGTGCTTTTCAGAAACCACCACAACAAAGTATTTCTTAGGTGTTTGAACACACATGATTCAAAGAAGGTATTGTGTGATCTCCACGATGGACCAGCTAGGGGACACTTAGTGGGAAACACAACGACGCATAAAATCATGTAGTCTAGTTTTTATTTTCCTACAATATTGAAATATGTTGATGCTTACGTCTGCAACTTCCTGGTATGTGAAAGGTGTTCTGACAGAACCAAGAAGTCAACCTCCCCGCTGCAGCCTATCGAAGTGGAAGAATTTTTTCAACAGTGTGGCATAGATATTAAAAGAGAAATATTTACACATTCATCAAATAAATACCACTACATTATCATTGCCACAGATTACTTCACACGGTGGACAGAAGAAATTCCACTCAAACAGGTGAACAATCAGGAAGTCATCAAATTTCTGCAACAAAACATTATCTCCAGGTTCGACGGTTTTAGTTATTTTTTTTTTGACAATGAAACATATTTTTCATCGTTAAAACTCTATGAATATGCATTGGAAAATGGAATTGTATTGAATCATTATGATAATTACTACCCTCAAGGGAATGGTCTTGCTAAATCCAAAAATAAGAACTCGATCTGCATAATTAATAATACCATATTTTTTTAGCAGAGGAACTGACACTCTGCTTTGGTAAATTCTCTTTCGAATGATCGAGTCATGCCTAAGACTTCCCTAAAGCCTCCCCTTACTTCTTGGTATATGGAAAATAAGGCATCCTCTCACCAAAATTCTACTTTCCTGCTCTCCAATCCTCAAAAAAATCCCAAGGCAAGCCATATATGTTAGTGCAGCGTAGGATGAACACACTTCACAACCTATAGGAATAAAGGTTGAAAGCAAAGGAAAAAAATTTAATTCACCAAAACTGTATCAAGACGTGCTTCAATAGGAAGTCTTTAGGGAAAAGTAGATTTAGTGTGGATTGTTGTGAAGATAAATCCCCTTTGCAGACAAAGGTGATCTCTCTAGCCCTAGAGTGGGTCTAGCAACTTGAGATACTTTTTAATTCAAAGCTTTCTTAGCTAATATTCAAAATGTGACAAGAAAGGAGATAGAGGTACCTTTTCTTGATGTTATGTTCGAACTCGTTGATGATGACCTTGATCCATGATCTTTTTAGGCTTGTTCCTTGCTACTGATGGCACACAAATACTAGTGGATGATCAAGAGGAAAAATGCAAAAATAAAATCTTTCCATTTCAATGAAGTATAAAATATTGAGGGAAGATATGCAAACTAAAGTGTAATCAGTGTAGCAAACAATGATGCCCCACAAACTAGTTCAAAATTATGAGATGCAATTCTTTCAAATTGAATTCACTTTCCCCAAAATGCAACTTATTGAAAAAATGAAAACATTTCTCTTTTCCACTTAGATGCAAAAAATGAAACCTTTTTTTTTAAATTTTTACGTTGAAATGCAATCAAAAGTAAAATGAATGAAAGAAATGAAGAAATGCAAAAAATCAAACTTTTCACTTTTCTTTCAATCAAATGGAAATAAAAATCGCTTTAAAAATACATGAATGAAATCATTTTCACTCCCTTTTCAAAGCGATAAAGACAAGCCAAATCAAATAACTAAAATGAAAATCACTTTCAGTTTTATTTTGAATTTGGAATTCAAAATACACACTCTTCTAAACTCATAAATCAGATAATTTGTGATCTTATGTTTGATGATAAATTGAAGGTGAGATCAGAATGCAGTAATGACCAGTGCATGTGACAAAAAACTTCAGCCCAAGTTAGAAGCAATTTTGCAAAAGGTGTTTCAAATGGTCAAAGATTATCCAAATTCACAAGTAAGTCAAAGAAATGAAAACACTCGTTCAAACGAGACAAACAAGTCAAACACACAGCAAGGAGGTCATTGAGACTCGACATGCATTCTTCAGGGGCTAGGACACACTAGAAAAACCAAGAGAAACCACAACTTATCCTAGGTTTGAGATCAATGCTTATGTGATGAGAAGAAGGGTGTTGAAAGACAAATCAACGCGGCTGTGCTATATGGAACAGCGTTGGCAGCGTTACTGTGAAAAAAGAAAACATGATGGGTGCTAAAAACAAGGAAAAACAAAAAAGAGTTTCACACCAAAACCAGACTTGACACAATTAAATGACTATTAAACCCTATGAAAACTAACAAAGACCTAAGCAAGCTTAGATTTCAGTGATCAGTCAACTGATCAGAGATCAATCTGGGAAAGGAAGGCTAAGAGGCTAATATCCCCGGTGGAGTCGCCAATTATTTTGTGAAGATAAATCCCCTCTATGGATAGACGCGACCTCTTTAGCCCTAGAGTGGGTCTACAAAATTGATATACTTTCTAATGCAAATATTTCTTAACTAATATTCAAAATGCGACAAGAAAGGAGATAGAGGTAAATTTTCCTAATGCTATGTTCGATCTTGTTGATGATGACCTTGATCCACGATCCTTTTAGTCTCATTCCTTGTTACTAGTGGCACACAAATACCTTTGGATGATCAAGAGGCAACAAAAAACGTAATCCAATACATAATTGATCAAAGGATCAATATATAAGCTCAAAAATTAAAGTGCTCACAATTGATTGGAAACTGAACGACGGAGACCAGCCCGTCGCCATGAATCTCGTGCACTTAATTTTGTCAAAAAACAACTCTGGATGAAGAAGTTATACCCTGCTAACTGCCGTTCAGAACAAGAAATTAAAAAAAAACATATCAGAAGAGTGATAGGTTGATGACATGGTATCCCAGTCAGCATGTAGGGAATATTCTTCAGTTTTTTCCGAGTGGCACTGTGATGAGTGGCACAATAGGATTCGTCGGTTTGGTTTGAAAGTGAAATTTTTTTAAGGATCTACTCCTAAGGTTGAATTCGAATATTTTTTATATGAGGGAAAACCAAACCAGATACTAACACGTGGTGCAGCTAGGGGCCACCACATGTCCCCTCTGGTGGACCCCCTCTCCAAGGTCTTCAAATCTCATTTTATTTTAACCAAGGTCAAAGGTTGGCATATTATTTGTATTATGGTCCAAAATTGTTTGAAATATCAAAGTTGTGAATACCATATAACAAATTTTGGTTTGATATATATATATGGTGGGCGCAATTTAATTATATGGTTGGACGAAGCGATATATTAATGTGGGAGCACATATATTTTTTTAACCCAAAGTTTGCAAGTTCTAAGATTTGGGAGATATATAACTGATGGAAAATATATTGCAAAGTCCAAGTTTAAATGGGAGGCACATATTTTATATGTTGGAAAAACATATGTATAGGGGCGGAGGTCATGGTCAAACACATGACCTCCCCCCAAGACTTAACATAACTTTGCCAACAAACCACAAGGCAGGGTTTGTAAAGCCTCCGCACCCAAATTATATTTGAATGAATTGTATGATATGACGACGGAAAAGAGGGGGCCAGCAACATGGGCCACCGCCCTCCCATAATACCAACCACAAAAACTGATGGCAGGACCAGAATTTGTTGTGCATATATTAATGCTAATCTTGGTTTATTAACCCATTAAGCCACGATGAAGAGTTAATTAATTTGGTTTTATATAATTGCGCTTAGTGCATAATTAAACCATCATTATCCCTCTTAATCCACCATTAAACTAATTAAACTCCCCAATTAAAACAACAGAGTTTTAGGAGGTGCCCCCAATTTCGGCGAAACCACTAGTTTGTCAGGGTTATCTCGAGTCTTCTCCAGATTTGGAGGAATCTAGGGAAAAATTGAATGAGCCATATCTTGAGAAATTTTCGACCAATTTTGGCTCAATAAGAGTCATTCCTAGCATATTGGCATGCTTTGAACGCATTGGAACAAATTGCAGAGGTAGAGGAGCAATTCTACAGGTTTTTTTTATCACTTTGAAGAAAATTGAAGCCTAGGGCCACTGGGAAGGAAGGCCATGCCCAGATTAGCTGAAGGCAAAATGGAGTGAATGAATAGTCATTTATGACATATTTCTACAATATAAACTCATTGGAGAATGTTTAAGGAGAATTTGATGCATGTAAACAATAATTTTTTCACTATTGAGTTAATACATAAGCCCAAGCCATGGAAGTTGGACCAAGGAGATGTAGCCCAAGAGGGGTAAACTCCTTCATAAAAAATCTGTGTTGATGGATTAATTGTGATGGATTAAGTTTCTTTATGTTTATGTTGTTCGAAATTTTAATTTCATATTTTATGCTCTTGAATTCACTCATAAAACTTAGTTAAATTATCTGTTTGACACACATAAGCAATAAGGAAACCTATGTACATCAAGCATAAGATCAGTAAATAAATTTTAAATCTAAAAATGAAATTATCAGAGAAAAAAAAACATTCATACTCAGATCAAGTTGGTATCAGAGCTTGGTTGAAATGCAAGCTTGATTGCTTAATAGTTTATTGAGTTTTGTGCAAGCTTAATGGTTGCAAATTTGTTATGTTGATAAGGTTAAAGTTGCAGAAAGGTGAAGGGAAATTTTTGGTTGCAAGTCCTGAGATTAGGAAAAAAATAAGGATATCTACAAGAGCACCATGTTCACCCAAAGTTCCACTCATAGCTGCACTTGATTCACCTCATGTTTCATATCAAGAAGCTAAGATTCAGGGGGTACAAGTTGTACAAGAAGCTGAGTTGGTTGAAGAGGTACAAGAATCATAAGCTAAGATTGAATCCATAGCCATCATGTTAGGTGTTGGATAAAATCAAGGTCATTCAAAAGAGGATGATGTCAAGAGATACTTCAATGACATAAAAAAGATGGTAGAAATTATGTTTGATGCATTTACTATTGCGATGGCAGGAGAAGGTTCTAGGCCTCCACATGGAGAAGGAACTTCAGATGATAAGAAGGATGAAGAGAAGAGCTCAAAGGGTAGTGGAGGAAAGGCACCTCCATCTCAACCATCTTCATCATCCTCATCATCCTCGTCATCTTCATCTGCATAATCTTCCACTTCCACCACAAAAACCACTCACACTCACTCAAAAGCCACAAAAGGAAAGATACCCTTACTCAAACCAAATGTCAAATTTGAGCTTCCAATGTATAATGGCAAGGTAAATGCATAAATATTCTACAATTGGATATGTCAATTGGAGGTGTACTGCAGGATTCAAAACCTTCATGAAGACGACATAAAGATTCAATTGGCTTCTTTGAGGATGGAATTATCTGCACTTGTATGGTGGGAAGAAAGGACTCAAGAAGAGATTAAAAACTATGGTAATATCTCTGTGTCTTGGTCAATTTTTATTGCTGTCATTAAAAGGCAATTCTATCCCTTAGCTTACATGAAAAATTCAATTATGGATTGACAAAATTTTAGATAGTTGAAAGGGCAAAGTGTGCAAGATTATGCTCATGAGTTTAGGAAAAGAGCTCTTATTTTGGGTATTAATTTATATTCTCAACAAACTTTGTTAAAATATGTTGGGGGTTTGCACAGTTACCTTAGCACACTATTTTCATGTTTAATCCCACAAACATAGATGAATTTTGTGTTCAAGCCACACACTTAGAAGCAAAAGGAAAACAAAACATAGATGGGAAAAGTGAAAATGGGGATAAAGGAAAGGGGAAGCTTTATGGAAGAAGAAAAATAAATAGCTCTGTAAAAAGAGAGAAGGAAAAAATCACATGCAAAAACTGTTTAAATATTGGCCATGATGAAGACCATTGTTGGCAACTTCATCCAGAATTGAAGCCAAACAAACTGAAAGACAAAGAAAAGGGGAAAATTGTTGCTATAGTTGAACACAACTTAGGGTCAGATTTAGGAGATGAGATAAAGATTACATCCATGGGTTTGAAAGGTGAAAATATTGCAAGCACTAGTTCTTCAAATTGTTCAAATGTTACTCAAAATGAAGATGCAAAAATATAACTTTTCCATATTAGAGTTGTCTCTAAACATACCAAGATTGATACACTTTTTGATAGTGGGTCACAAGCTAACTTGATTTCCGAAGACTTGGTTAAGCAGCTATACCTTGAAACTATTAGACATCCAAGACCATATCCTTTGGGTTGGATATGAAATAATGCAAACTTGCAGGTTACAAGGAAGTGCATACTAAGATTTGCCATCAATTTAAACTTTCTTGATGAATTTGAACTTGATGTGGTGTCGCTTGAGATATTAGGTATTGTATTGGGAAGTCCTTATTTGTATGATAGGTAGAATAAAGATCACTTGTTTAAATATGGTATTGAGTACATAGTTAGAGCACATAAGAAGAAGACAATTTTCTCTTATACATGCAGGAGAAATGAAGAGGATAGTGAATGCAAGTCAGAATTTGACATTGTTGATGATCAAACCAACATATGTTTTGAATAAAATTTTTAAAAAATATTCTTATGCTTGTAATGATATGTTTCAAGACTCTAACAGGTTTCCTTTGAAAGGGGGTAAACAAGATGTAAAACAATTGAAGCAGTCAACATCAGTGTTGGAAACAAGATGTCGGTGCAAGAGAGTGAAAAGGTCAAAGAGAAAGCGACAAAGCAGCTTGGAAAAGAAGGCATGGGTTCCACAAATTATTGTTTATGGTTTCCAAAGGGTACATGGAAATGGAGAAGATACTTGGTCAAGAGTCGACGCAAGTACAAAGCGAGATCAACTAAGAATCGCCATGGTGACAGTGTGCAAGGCAAGACAAATTTTAAGTTTCCTTTGATTAATGACCAAGGTAGGAAAAATATGGTTTCTGCAAGAATAGCTTGCTGCCTTGAAAATTCAGAAAATTTGCAGCATGACCGTGTCAATGACAACAAGAGAAGGTTGCAAGAATCAAGGAAAAAATTAACTTTTTGTGAAAAACTCCAATTGATGAAATTGGGAAAATTTTGGTGGACAAAGACTGAAAGGGTGAGGAAACAATACCCTCATCCACATGATCAGTAATTCAAGAGATTTTGGGGTCCAAAAGGCTTCTAGTGGGGAGGAAGGATCAGAGGCTAAGTATATAAGCTAAAAAAAGAAAGTGATTAGAATTGATTGGAAACTGAATGACAATGATTGACCCATCGCTAGGAATCTGACGCACTTCATTTCGTCGAAAGCCAACTCTAGATGAAGAAGTTATAGCCTACTGACTGCTGTTCAGTATAGAATTTAAAAAAAATAAAATTGCAGAATAGTGATAAGTTGATGACATGGCAACCTAGTCAGCAAGCAGGGAATATTCTTCAGTTTTTTCCCAGTGGCACTATGACAAGTGGCACAACAGGATTCACCAGTTTGGTTTGAAAGTGATTTTTTTTTAAGGATCTACTCCTAAGGTTGAATTCAATTTTTTTTTATATGAGGGACAACCCAACCAGAGACTAACATGTGGTGTAGCCAGGGGCCGCCACGTGTCCCCTTTGGTGGACCCCCTATCCAAGTTCTGATTCGAATCTCATTTTATTTTAACCAAGGTCAAAGGTTTGCATATTATTTGTATTATGGTCTGAAATTATTTGAAAGATCAGAGTTGAACTATGGAATTCGGGCCATACAAATTTTTTTGTTTTGATATATATATGGTGGGCACAATTTAATTATATGGTTGGACAAAGCGATATATTAATGTGGGAGCACATATATTTTTTTAACCCAAAATCCGCAAGTTCTAAGGTTTGGGAGATATATAATTGGTGGGAAAATATATTGCAAATTCCACTTTTAAATTGGAGGCATGTATTTTATATGTTGGAAAAACATATGTATAGGGGTGGAGGTCAGGGTCGAACACATGACCTCCCCCAAACCTTACCACAACTTTTCCAACAGACCACGGAGCGGGGCTGGTAAAGCCTCCGTGCCCAAATTATATTTGAATGCATTATATGATCTGACGATGAAAAAGAGGGGGCCATCCCCGTAGGACAAACCTTTCCCATAATACCAACCACAAGAACTAACGACGGGCAAAAAATGTTATGCGGAGATTAATGCTAATCCGGGTTTATTAACCCATTCAACTACGATTAAGCGCTAATTAATCTGGTTTTATATAATTTTTCTTAGTTAACAATTAAACCATCATTATCCCTCTTAATCTGCCATTAAAATAATTAAACTCCCAGATTAAAACATTGGAGTTTTAGGAGGCGCCCCCAATTTTGGTGGAACCACCATTTTTTCGAGGTTATCTGGAGTCTTCTCCAGATTTGGAGGAATCTAGGGAAAAATTGAATAAACCATATATTGAGCAATTTTCGACCAATTTTGGCTCAACAAGAGTCATTCCTAGCATATTCGAATTCTCTAAACGCATTGGAACAGGATGCAGAGGTAGAGGAGAAATTATACAGGTGTTTTGATCACTTTGAATAAAATTGAAGCCTAGGGCTGCCAGGAAGGAAGGCCATGCCTAGATTAGCTTAAGGCCAAATGGAGTGAATAAATAGTCATTTCTGATAGATTTCGACATTCTGAACTCATTGGAGTATGTTTCATGAGAATTTGATGCATGTAAACAACAATTTTTTCACTATTGATCTAATACATAGGCCCAAGCCATGGAAGCTGGACCAAGGAGATGTAGCCCAGGAGGGGTGAAATCCTTCATCAAAACTCGGTGTTAATGGATCAATTGTGATGGTTTGATGTTATTTATGTTGATTTTGTTCAACATTTTACTTTCATAATTTATTCTCTTGAATTCACTCATAAAACTCAGTTAAATTACCCATTTGACACACATAAGCAACAAGGAAACCTATGTACATCAAGCATAAAATCAGTAAATAAATTTTAAATCTGAAAATGAAATTAGCAGAGTAAAAGTAACATTCATACTTAGATCAAGTTGGTATCAGAGCTTGGTTGAAAGGAAAGGTTGTTTTCTTGATAGCTTCTTGAGTTTTGTGCAAGTTTAATGGTTGCAAAGTTGTGATGCTGACAAGGTTAAAGTTGCAGAAAGGTGAAGGGAAATTGTTGATTTCAAGTCCTAATATTAGGAACAGAAGAAGGAGAGATACAAGAGCACCATATTCACCCAAATTTCCAGTCATAGCTACACTGAATTCACCTCAAGTTTTGTATCAAGATGCTGAGATTGAGGAGGTACAAGTTATACAAGAAGTTGAGTTGATTGAAGAGGTACACACATCAGAAGCTAAGCTTGAATCCATATCCATCATGTTAGGTGTTGTATAAATTCAAGGTCATTAAGAAGAGGATGATGTTGAGAGCGACTTCAATGACATAAATAGGATGGTTAAAGTTATGTTTGATTCATTTACTATTGGGATGGGAGGAGAAGGTTCTAGGCCTCCACATGGAGAAGGAACTTCAGATGATAAGAAGGATGAAGAGAAGAGTTCAAAGGGTATTGGAGGAAATCCACTTCCATCTCCACCATCTTCATCATCCTCATCATCTCCATCCGCATCATCTTCCACTTCCACCACAAAAACCTCTCACACTCACTCAAAAGCCACAAAAGGAAAGGCACCCTTACTCAAACTAGATGTCAAATTTGATATTCCAATGTATAATAGCGAGGTAAATGAAAAAATATTGGATAATTGGATACGCCAATTGGAGGTTTATTGTAGGATTCAGAACCTTCATGAAGATGATATAAATATTCAATTGGCTTCTTTGAGGATGGAGTATCTGCACTTGTCTGGTGGGAAGCAAGGACTCAAGAAGAGATTAAAAACTACAGTAATGTCTCTATGTCTTGGTCAAGTTTTATTGTTTCCATTAAAAGGAAATTCAATCCCCTATCTTACATGCAAAAGGAAATTATGGATTGGAAAAATTTTAGACAGTTGAAAGGGAAAAGTGTGCAAGATTATGCTCATGAGTTTAGGAGAAGAGCTCTTATTTTGGGTATTAATTTATATTCTTAAGAAAATTTGTTAAAGTATGTTGGGGGTTTGCACAGTTACCTTAGGCACACTATTCTCATGTTTAATCCCACAAACATAGATGAAGTTTGTGTTCAAGCCACACACTTAGAAGCAAGATGGAAACAAAACATAGATGAGAAAAGTGAAAGTGAGGGTAAAGGAAATGGGAAGCTTTATGGAAGAGGAAAAATAAATAGCTCTGTAAAAAGAGAGAAGGAAAAAAACACATGCAAAAATTGTTCAAATACTGACCATGATGAAGATGATTGTTGCCAACTTCATCTAGAATTGAAGCCAAACAAATTGAAAGCGAAAGAAAAGGGAAATTTGTTGCTATAGTTGAACATGACTTAGGGTCAAATTCAGGAGATGAGACAAAGGTTACAACCATGGGTTTTAAAGGTAAACATATTGCAAGAACTATTTCTTCAAATTGTTCAAATGTTACTCAAGGTGAAGATGCAAGAATATAAATTTTCCATATTAGAGTTGTCTCTAAACATACCAAGATTGATACACTATTTGATAGTGGGTCACAAGCTAGCTTGATTTCCAAAGACTTGGTTAAGCATCTATACCTTGAAACTATTAGACATCCAAGACCATATCCTTTGGGTTGGATATGAAATAATGCAAACTTGTAGGTTACAAGGAAGTGCATACTAATATTTTCCATCAATTCAAAATGTCTTGATGAAGTTGAACTTGATGTGGTGTCGCTTGAGATATTAGGTATTGTATTGAGAAGTCCTTATCTATATGATAGGAAAGAAGTATTTCATTTCCATTGAATGCAAGTCAGAATTTGACATTGTTGATGATAAAAAAATGAGATGTTTTGAATCAAACTTTTCAAAAATATGCTTATGCTTGTAATGATATGTTTCAGGTATTTAATAGGTTTCCCTTGAAAGGAGGTGAACAAGATGTAAAACAATTGAAGCACTCAATATCAGTGTTGGAAACAAGATGTTAGTGCAAGAGAGTGCAAAGGTCAAAGAGAAAGCGACAAAGAAACTTGGCAAAGAAGGCATGGGTTCCACAAATTCTTGTTTATGGTTTCCAAAGGGTACATGGCAATGGACAAGATACTTGGTGAAGTGTCGACGCAAGTACAAAGCAAGATCAACTAAGAATCGCCATGGTGACAGTGTGCAAGGCAAGACAATTTTTAAGTTTCCTTTGATTAATGACCAAGGTAGTAACAAGATGGTTTCTGTGAGAATATCTTTCTACTATGAAAATTTAGAAAAATTATAGCATGATGGTGTCAATGACAGAAAGAGAAGGTTGCAAGAATCAAGGAAAAAATTAATTTTTTGTGAAAACCTCCAATTGATGAAATTGGAAAAATTTCAGTGAATAGAGACTAAAAGGGTGAGGGAATAGTACCCTCATCCACATGATCAGTAATCCAAGAGCTTTTGGGGTTCAAAAGACTTCTAGTGGGGAGGAATGATAAGAGGCTCATTATATAAGCTCAAAATGAAAGTGATTAGAATTGATTGGAAACTAAACGACAACGACCGACCTATCTCTAGGAATCCAACACACTTCATTTTGTCTAAAACTGACTCTAGATGAAGTTATAGCCTGCTGACCGCCGTTCAAAACAGACAAATTTTTAAAAAAAATTGCAGAACAGTGACAGGTTGATGACATGGCAAGACAGTCAACATGCAGGGAATATTCTTCATTTTTTTCCCAGTGGCACTTTGACAAGTGGCACAACAAGATTCTCCAGTTTTGTTTGAAAGTGAATTTTTTTTAAGGATCTGCTCCTAAGGTTGAATTAATTTTTTTTTTATATGAGGGATAGCCCAACCAGAGACTGACACGTGGTGTAGCCAGGGGCCACCACGTTTCTCCTCTGGTGGATCCCCTCTCCAAGGTCTGATTCGAATATCATTTTATTTTAACCAAGGTCAAAGGTCAGCATATTATTTTTATTATGGTCCAAAATTATTTGAAAGATCAGAGTTGAACTATGGTATTCAAGCCATTTAACAAAGGTTGGTTTGATATATATATGGTGGGCGCAATTTAATTATATGGTTGGACAGAGTGATATATTAATGTGGGAGCACATATATTTTTTTAACCCAAAGTCCACAAGTTCTAAGGTTTGGGAGATATATAACCAGTGGCAAATATATTGCAAAGTCTAGTTTAAGTTGGAGGCGCATATTTTATATGTTGGAAAAACATATGTATAGGGGCAGAGGTCAGGGTCGAACTCGTGACCTCCCCCAAGCCTTAAAACAACTTTGCCAATGGACCACGAGGCAGGGCTTGTAAAGCCTCCGTGCCCAAATTACATTTGAATGCATTGTATGATCTGTTCGGCAGTGGAAAAGGTATGAAATCAGAGTGTATTTTCTCATTCTTTTACTTCGAAATAATCATTTTTACCTTAGAAAAGTAATTTATTATAAGAATTATGGTAGAATTGGAAAGGTTTATGTTTATTGTAAAAATATGACTCAAGATTGCTTTTTGCTGATAAAACAAGAATTAGAAGAAGTGAATAGCTGTACCAAAGGTGAGGCTGAGATGAATGCAACTGTTGTTCCACCAACGTTAGACCAAATCCTGCCAAAGATAAGGAAATCCGAATGCATCGCTAAGAAAAGGTAGGGGACAGCTCGTCTTCGGTCAAAGTAAACCATATGATAACTAAATGAAGGGAAGCGAATCCCTCAGGATCCTTCGATCCTAAGGGATCGCAGTTCAAGCCTCATATTATTCCTCATCTTGTCTGTCAAGGTCTGATATATAAGGAAATACCTTTAGTGATTAAAGGGGTCGGAGATTCTTGTATTCAAAAAATTTCCTCTGTAATATTGTGTTTTAGTGACTCTCGGCTTTAAGAGTGCAGTCTCTATAATAATTTATGCTCGATTAATATGAAAGACGCATTTCATTTCATCTCTCAAGTTCTGAAGTAGCCCAGCACTGTTTCACTGGTGCTAAGGGCCCGGCTCCGGTGGAATTACCCTGCTGTTTGTATTTCTAATCTTTGCTTACTATTGTGTGAAGTTGTGTTTAAGTTAATTACGATTACAGAGTTGATTAATTGTTGTTGGATTGAATACAAATTCATTGTGAGCATTAACAAACTGCACTGCTATTTTATCATTTGCAAGAAGTGTATTCGCTGTTTATTTACCTTGCTATCTTTATAAAGCTTTGATGTTCTATAATCAATTCCAGTTGTTGTTCTATTGGTTTATGATTCATTATAATTGACTGTTTTGTAGTATTAGCTGTCGACAGGATTGGAGTATTGAGATTAGTTGCTTGATTGCGTTAAGTTTATAATTTTTGTTCAATTCATGTTATTGTTCCATTTCTGTTTATTGTTCATTTCTGATTCATAGCTTCAGATTAGCATATAGATTGGTTATATTTGCTGTGTATGCATAGGAATTACGAGTTGTTGTTCCTTTCTAGCCTTTGAAGTTACTTTCAGTTATTTTCATCAACAAGTAGTTTGAGTTTGATTTCATTTTGATTGCTTTAAGAAAAATACCACCAACTGTAGAGGACACTGGTTACTGCTTCCAAGTTCCTGGATTGGTTATCTTGCCTTAGTTTGATTTCAGTTGCATCGATTTCTAAGGGAAGGAGTTACTGCTACTATATCCCTGATCGATGGTTTGCAGATTGATGTAGTTAAGATTTCAGAGCATTTCCATTTATGTTACTGTAATTAGATTTCTTTACAAGCATCTGTTTACTCTTGTATTTAGGATTCTGTACTACATCTTCATAGCATTACTCTTAGTTAATTGCAGCCTCAGATAGAGTACACTCTTGAAATAAAAAGTCACTCCCGGATTGATAATGAATGTAGGCTAATTAGGTTTTTAAAAGAAACCCTTTTATGCTCCAACATTTTGGCACTGTTGTCGGGGAGAGTGTATGCCATTTCAAAGGAGTGATGCACAATTGATTTCAAAGAAGAATTGGGTATTAAATACGGAAGGTAAGAACCTGAGCACCAGGCAAGAAACACACTTGCTCACAGCTCGCTTCACAGCAGAAGTAGGTAAGCTTCTTTCTTTAGGTAGGAATGAAGGCTTGTTTTCTTGAATGAATGGACCAACTAAGCAAAAAAAAATTCCTCCTAAAATTGAAAAACCTAAGGGACTGGTGACCCTTGGGCAGACAACTTCTATTGACGAAATCCTTAAAAGGACTGAATCTCAGCCATCAGTAGGACCTAGGAGAGTTATCTCTAGACAACCTACTAGTTCCCTTCATGCCACAGAGTCACCATCTGAAGCCTTTGCTGAGATACATAGTCAGACAGTGGGAATTGAGCAAGATTCCCAAAAAATTGAGAATCCTTGCATAATTTCCCCTCAAGAAGGGAACTCTAGTAATCTCCATGAAGGAGAAGGGGAAACAAGAGAAACTAAAGAACCAAAATATCCTATTGAAATAGTCCAAACAGTAAGCAGTCTAGATAAGGGAAGTGCTGCTAAACTCATTCAAAACCAAGGTCCTGAAACACCTCAAACAGTAGGTCAACAATGAATACTTATTGTTCTAGATCAGGGAAGTGTTGTCAAGGCCATTCCTGCTCCTTCTAGTCAGCCTAGGAATTCCCTTGAGATCCCAGAAGGATATTGGCACATCTTCGAACAAATGGCCCAGAACCAAAATCGGAACCAACAAACACCCCAACAAACATCTACGTTACAATATACTATAGTAGATACTGCAATCAATGCACCTATGAAGGCCATTCCCATTCAACATATTCCCACATTTCATGGCTTAAAATCAGAAGATCTAGATGCATTTTTGTTTGAATTCAATGTGTTATGCAGGGGATATGATTATACCACCGATCCCAAAAAATTAAAACTATTTCCTTCTATATTAAAAGGAGCAGCCTTACGATGGTTTATGGGGTTAGGTGGGGGTGTCATAACTAATTGGGATCAGATGAAAGATGCGTTTTTAAAGAAGTGTCAAGATTATTGCAAGTCTCGGGAACTAAAATATGAAATATTCCAAATGACAGCAAAACCAAATGAAACCTTGGAAGAATATGTGGAACGGTTTCAATACAATCTTCAGAGATCCCCTTATGCATCCTTACCCTTACTTGATAATGTGCTGAAAACTACATTAATTAGGGGAATGAAATATCAATAGGTTAAAACATTGAATATTATGGGAAAAGGTGATATATATCAGGAAAGCTATGCTAACATTATTGATTTGTGTATCAGGAGTTCGAGGGGCAACACAAGGCTAAAATCAGCAGAATGTGATATGATTACAAGAGAAAATAAGACCTCCAATGAAGGTGTGACTCGTGCAGAGATTGGAAACCTGTTGGAAGATTTTAAGACAGATATACTTGGAACTCTAACAATGCAGTTTGATATTATGCAAGCCAAACAAAAGCAAGAAGAAGCAGAGAAAAATTTGGTGATATTCTGTCCTAGATGTAGGAAGAAACACAACCATAAAGAGTGCCCGCTGGATGTAATCAAATTTTGTGCCATTTGCACGAAAGATCACCCTACATAAGGACGTCCCTCGCTTCCTGGCCTAAAATCAGTTTATAAGGAGGCGGAAGAAGAATCATAAGTGGTATGTCTGCTTAATCAGTGCCGACAATGGCAGCCACGACAATCAGGTATGCCAACTGATCCATTTTCTTCTTTTCAACCTCCTCAATACAATGCTCAGCAATATAATGGAATGTGGAAAAATCAACCACCTTTCCCCAAATTGGTCACAACATCCATTCCCTACAAAATCTTGGCCAAATCAAACAAATCAAACTAATTGGCCTAATTTTCCTTTCTTCCCACCGTTTTGGCAAAACAATACTTATCCAACACAAGGGTCCCCCTCTACTTCGCAGAGTCAGGCCTGGCAGTCAAACTAGGAAAGACCTACAAATCAACCAGCTAGAACAATCCCTCTCTCTCAATCTACACTGCCAGCTCCCTATACAAACCCCTAGACCAACTTAAGATCACAACTCCCAACCCAGCCCAACCCAAACCCAAACAATAGGCCAATTCAGTATTTCTAAATAATGGAACCCCCAGAATTAGAAACTAAACTCAGGGAGTGTAATGACCTTCAATTAAGGTCTGGGTGCATAGTAGAAATAGAGAGAAACAATAATGTTCATATTGAAGATCTGTTACCTGTAGAAAAAACATTACAAAAAAAGAAGGAGGTTCAACAACAAAATCAACAACAAGTAACAACTTCCTCTCCATCATTCCCAGAACGATTAATCATACCGCGCCCATTAGAACATCCTAATTTTGATCTTCTGGGAGAATTAAAAAATTTGTGTATAAAAATCCCTCTCCTCCAAGCTATCCAAGACATTCCTATATATGAAAAAACCATTAAGGGATTATGCATAAAGAAACCAAAGAGGAGAACAACCACCAATCCAACTATCAAAATATTTGGTACTTTATCTGACTTATTATGAGGAATGGAAACACCCGTAAAATATGAAGACCCAGGAAATCCATAGTGACAGCGCAAATCCATGGGAAATTGTTTCTAAATGCCTTAGTTGATTTGGGAGCAGCAATCAATATCCTAACAACCACCACCTGTCAAAAACTTGGCATTACATCACTAGAACCGAAAACAACCTTATTGGAATTGGTCGACCGATTGGTAGTCAAACTAGAAGGTACACTACCAGATGTAATGGTATCTGTATATTCCTGGGAACACCCTGTTGACTTCCTGGTTATCAATCCAAAAAACCGGCTAGATGGACACCCATTAATATTAGGTAGACCTTCGTTGGCAACTGCCGATGCTTATATTGGATGCCAACAGGGCAACATGACAATAACAAGGGGAAACTATGTCAAGAATTTAGCTTTATATCCCCCAGCCCAGCCAAGCCTATCAATAATCAAAACAAGAAAACAACCTGTATCATATCTTATGGAAAATATGAGATCACCTCTAACTATAGAAAATGCTCTTGATTTTAAAGATCAAACAGAGGATGATATCATCAATAGTTTTATTAATAAACCACAAATTAGATCCCATCTACAATGTCACATGAATCAAGGCAGCATTTGATAATAAGGAAGAAGAAGATCCTTTGAAAGACATTCCTGATCAAGTAATACCCACTACTTCTGTGTACAATAGTAAGATTGTAGAAATTGAGCTGGGAAAAACTCGAAACATTAACAAAAATCTAACTACTGAACAAGAAGAGAAGTTGGTCCAATTATTACGAAAATACAAAGTAGCCTTTGCATGGGATTACCCAGACATGAAGGGAATTTACCCCCAATTGTGTACACACCACATCTATATTGAAAAAGATGCGAGACCCATTTGCCAACCCCAAAGAAGACTAAACCCTCACCTTAAGGATATTGTGAAAGCTGAATTACAAAAACCATTGGATGTTAATTTAATCTACCCAATATCTGATAACAAGTGGGTCTCTCCATTAGTAGTGGTACCAAAGAAGAACGGAAAGTGGAGAATATGTGTAGATTACCGTGAACTTAACAAGGAAACCCAGAAAGACCACTTTCCCCTTCCTTTCATTGACCAGGTATTAGACACATTGCAGGAAAGAAATTATTTTCCTTCCTCGATGGCTTCAGTGGGTACAATCAAATCCAAATTTCCCCTGAAGATCAAGACTAAACTACTTTTACCTGTCCATGGGGGACATTTGCCTACCGAGTCTTACCCTTTGGCCTATGCAATGCCCCTGCTACATTCCACAGGGCCATTCTCACATCTTTGCAGAATTAATAAATGAAGGGCTCAAAGTATATATGGATGACTTCACACCTTATGGGGATGATTTTGAGCCAGCCTTAGAAAAATTCGAAAAGGTGTTGCAAAGATGTATTGACACTAGGCTTTGTTTAAGCCATGAAAAGTGTCATATGATGATGACCGAAGGATTTATCTTAGGGCACTATATTTCAGTAGCTGGAATTCAGGTGGACCCAGCTAAAATTCAGATAATTTTGTTAATACCCACACCCACCACACAAACAGAGGTACGTAGATTTCTTGGATTTTATGGTTATTATGGGAGATTTATAGAACATTATTCTCGAATAGCTACACCTTTATATGCACTAACTAGAAATGTTGATTTTATTTGGACAGATAAATGTGACCATGCCTTCAACGATCTGAAAAAGCTTGTTTCAACAGCCCCAGTGCTGAGGGGCCCAAATTGGAATTTTCCATTCCAAATTTCATCTGATGCCTCAGACACAGCAATTGGAGTAGTGCTTGGGCAGGAGGAAGACAAGAAACCATATGAAATCTATTATATTAGCAAAAATCTATCCCCTACTGAATTAAATTATATTGTGACTGAGAAGGAATTTTTAGCTGTAGTACATGCTATAAATAAGTTTAGACATTATATAATAGGGTATCCTGTAGTACTATATATTGATCACTCTGCCATTAAATTCTTAGCAAATAAACCTGTTACAAATGGAAGAGTGACAATATGGTTTATTTTACTGCAGGAATTCGACATTACAATCAAAGATCGACCTGGGAAAGAGAACCCTGTAGCTGATTTTCTGTCAAGAATGCCAAAGCCAACAGATACAGAAGCAGTTGAAGACCACTTCCCAGATGAACATTTGTTCGATGTTATTGTCAGAACCCCATGGTATGCTGATATAGCAAATTATTTTGCAATAGGTAAATTACCTAAACATATATCCCTTAATGAACGAAAATAGATAATACAACGTAGTACCCGATTCTCTTGGATTGGGGGCTAGCTATTTCACACAGGGGCAGATATGCAAATAAGAAGATGCGTCCGGGAGGACGAGGTATTTGATATTTTGAAAGAATGCCATGATGGGCAATGTGGAGGGCATTTTTCAGATCAGAGAACTGCCCATAAGGTTTTATGAACAGGCTATTATTGGCCTACCATATTTAAAGATGCCAAAAAATTTGTGCAGGCCTGTGATAGCTGCCAAAGGACAGGTCGCCCCAGACAGTCTGATGAAATTCCTTTGAACCCTCAACTAGTAATTGAATAGTTTGAATGTTGGGCACTTGATTTTTTTGGCCCTATTAGCCCTCCATCAAACCAAAAAACATACATCCTAGTTGCAACCGAGTATGTCACCAAATGGGTTGAAGCAGAGGCACTTTCAAAAGCTACAGAGGACTCTGTAATACAAATTCTTTTCCAAATCTTTGTGCGGTATGGCCTCCCAAGGGATATAATCACAAATGGAGGACCGTAGTTTGTAGGTAATAGACTAGTTGAAACACTACAAAACTATCACATTCAGCACAAGATTACAACCCCATACCACCCACAGGCCAATGGCCAAGTAGAGAGCACGAACAAAGTGATTGAATCTATATTAACAAAAACCGTTGCCTCACATAGATGAGATTGGGCCTACAGATTTCCAGAAGCATTGTGGGCATACCGAACAACATGGAGACCCACTACAGGATATTCACCATATCAATTGGTATTTGGAAAAGAACACATATTTCCAATAGAATTTGAAATTCAAAAATTAAGAACAACTCAAAAGGTGGGTCTAGATTTAAATGAAGCCCAGGCCAAAAGACTGCAGCAAATTAATGAGTTAGATGAAATTAGGCTCTCTGCTCCTCATCACACAACGTTAATTCAACAACAGAGAGAAAAATGGCATGACGCCCTTATCAAAGAAAAGATCTTCCACGAAGGAGACTGGGCACTCCTATATGATTCTCGGTTTCAGGATTTTCCAGGGAAACTCTAGACACGATGGATCAGACCCTATGAAATACAAAAATTCCATGATAATGGCACTATTACATTAACCACCATTTATGGATCTAGACATTCCTTCAAAGTAAACAGTCATCGAGTACGATTGTATCATAAACCACTTACTCGAGAATCCTTCTACCAACAATTACGAGAAGATTCTACCATGAAAATTCTCGCTGAAGGGGATAACTCCTCCTCGGCACCCATTTATTTAATCATTCCTTTTTTTAAATTTTTTTTGTACATAAATATTGTTCATTTACTTTGATTTTTTGTTTCATGGAATTCGTTCTTTCAAACCTCTATTTATTTCGTTTATTTTGAGTTTTTGTTGTTTGTTTCATGAAATTCTTTTTTTTTTCAAAACTCTGTTTATTTCGTTTGTTTTGAGTTTTTGTTTTTCCTTTCTAAAGGAACAACACTTCTGCTGTTCCTTTCGAAAGGAACAACAACTTCGTAGATTTTTTGTTGTCCCTTTCAGAAGGAACAACAGTTCCGCAGATTGTTTATGCTGTTCTTTTAAAGGAACAACACCTTTTGAGTGGATTGTTTTTCGTTTTAGAATAGCATTTTGAGGATTTATGATGAATCTTCTAAAGGAAAACATACTATTCATATACAATCATACAAATTAAAGCTTACTGTAATCAGCAAATCAAAAGAAATCGTCATTTTTAAGAAAGTTGTTTAGTAATGATAAAAAAAAAAGGGACATAATCAATAACATGATTTTTTTGTCTTATTACCACTGAATTAATCTGATCAATTATCCTTATCATGTTGGTTCTTCCCATATGTTATAACTTTCATTGATTTTTATTTATGGAGTAGGAATAAGGGCATATTCTTTTCTATTGAGATGTTCAAGACTTCTTCCACCTTCCCTACATATTTCACTAATAATTTTATGATTTGGCAGATGGAGGATAGGGGGTCTCATCAAGAGCCAGCCTACCATGATCATAAGGAAGCAAGTGAAGTGGAATTCCCATCATGGCCACCAAACCAGGGATATGGTCCAATGGACAATTGAAAAATTAAGAAGTCCTTGGAACAGGAGGTCTCATCACGAGCCGGCCTGCCCACTTTTCACTTCGTCCCGGTGAATGGCATTGTGATTTATCTGGTCACCAAGCTAGCACAATGGCCTCCGTTATGACATTTAACAAGCACTTCCTCAGCATAAATAAAGGAAAATGGTTCCAAGGGTGAGAAATCAACTTTTTCAAGGTTATGGACACCTGTGGGCAACAGAGCTCTGCTAATGGTATTGGAGTCACATTTATACACATCAATAATCATATTAAACCCTTTTTCCTATATCTCTATTTAAATATAAAATGAAAGTATGAATCCTTAACCTTTGATTTCGAACCTATTATACATGAAAATCATAATAAATCGATCACATTAGTTTGAGTGGGTAATAAACGCATCTATACTTATGTTTATCTTAAGTTTTCCCTTCTCCTTATATTTGAATCATTACAAACGATTTTATATCTATTTACGATTTATCACACACATTGATTTCAGTAATTTCTATAATTTGATTGAATGTATCATAATTATGCCTGCTTTTTTCCTGATGTACAACTGCTGTGCCACACTTGCCTCTCTTAATTGACGGTCGAAGATGACCTATCATCCTTCAGGGGGGGCGTGGATGTCTACATGCAGATCAAATCCCGATATTTCTTTACCTGTATGCGAACTAAATCCCTGCATTATATGGAATAACAAAAATTTAACGACATTATTCCAATTCATCATGTTGTGCTGTTCCATTACGATCACTATTTGTTTGGAAAGAACTATCAGTGTGCAAAGACAATGGGAGGATGAACAATTCAGAGTGAGCTGCAGGTGCTAGTTTTTTCTGATGTTGCACGAGAGATTTTGGAAATATTGGGATGGATTACATATTTCACGAGGATGCAACAACCCCATGAAACAATGGCCACTGAATTTTTACAGAACTTTTAAGAAGGATACTCCATGGTTAGAGGAAGACATATAGCTATATCCGATGAAATAATTGCAGAGGTGTCTGGCATACCAACACAAGGAACTATATGGACTCAGAAGAAGGTCAGGCTTCAAGAAGCCATGAAGATTTTTCAGGATGACGGACAGAAATTGGTCGTCAAAGGAAAAGGAGCTCAGCCAACATCATTGGGAGAGCCATGGACGGAATTGGCCAAGATAGTGCAGGCCTATATAACATGCGATGAAAGGAAAGACATGGTAAGACCTCACCACCTTAAGTTACTGGCTGTATTAAAACATAAATGCACTATAAATTTTCCTGCATTTTTAAATTCCTTACTGCATGATATCGCCTGTATTATAAGAAAATCTTAGCACGCAAAAATGGTGGTCAACCACCATTTCCTAATCAGATTAATAGTGAGTCGTAGTCTCATCCAACAACAGACCAGTTGGGAAGAGTTGATATTCTCAATTGATGGAGGGTTAGCCTTACCTGCCCCGAAACGGAAGAGAATGGCTGGCTCAATAGCTGAGCCATCAATTCACAGACAGTCCCTCCATTCAAAACGAAGTAAGGGAATGATAGAAAGACTTTTGGGTAGTAGTAGCCAGCCCTGGGAATTTCCCAGCTCGAAGGATGAACAACCTCCAAAATTGGAAGGAGGAAGTCCTCATACTGATGAAGAAGAGGAAATTGAGGGAGAAATTCGCTATTCGTATGAAGAAGAAATGAGCCACCAAACCAGTGGTGAGAAACAAACCAGTGCAAAAGAAGGAAATAACGAAGAAGAGGAAATTGAGGGATAAAATTGATATTCGGATGAGGAAGAAGGAATCTATCATACCTGTGAGGAGGAAAAAGACAACCATAGAAGTGAAAGAGAAGGAACAGAGCCTCCCGAAAATACTATTGTAAGTTCACCACGAAGCCCTTTAATGGAAGACCAATTGGCCCAAATTTTGGCCAGTATGAGTGAATATGTGCAGCCTCATAGCCATTTGGACCTTAACATTGATATTAATCAGTTACCAAAGCACTCTGCTATCGACAAAGAAACAACTGAAGAAATTTTGAATGAAATAGCAAACCCTAACGAAGTGATAGAGTCAGCTAGGGTTGCTTCCCCTGAAAGGCATGAACAAGAAAAGGAGAACATCGAAGTAATATCCCAACCTGAAAGTTCTCAGGGGATTGCATAGTCAATTGAGGGTGTAATTCCCGAAGAATCTAGCCAAGGGCATATGAATATTGAAGAAGAACCCCAAGAAGAAAAACCAAGAAGAGAACCGAACTGAAGGCACGGCTGATGTGGACCAAAACCCTATTGAGAAAATAGGTTCAGAAAAAGGAATAGCTGTTACATCAAGAAAAAGGAAGAAAGTAACTGAGATTGAAAAGCTTCGGAGGGAACGAATGAAGCTTCATAGACTCGTGGAACAACTCAGGAAAACCATTAGGGTTCTTAGAATGAAACAAATTCCCAAGCAAGCCCCAAAGAGAAGAAGCATAGCCACCAAGAGAGCTTTGAAAAAGAGAAAAGTGGCCGCTAAGAGGAACCCCCAAGTTGCAGAAGTTATGGCTGAGCCTAATTATGGAGATATGGAACAGAAAACAGTTGTTCCAAAGGGACCCGTTTCAAGTGAAAACATGCAAGCTAGTATTCAGAATACTTTTAGTGACCCTACATTAGCTAGACTCCAAGAGGAGTTGGCACAGGCTCGAATGGAAAGGAAAAATTTGGAAGAAGACACTGTCCCTAGAAAGAGATATCAAGAGTTGCAGCAACAGATGAAAAATATCCATAAAGCGGAAGCTGAAGCTCACGAGAAGTGTCGAAAAGCAGAGGAGAAGGCTGAAAAGGTAATGAATCAATTAAAATTAGCCCACAATCGAATGGACACTCTCTGCTCATTGTACACTGATGTCTTAGCCTGTAGATGCCCTGCCAAAAACTATGCTTTATTTTTATTAGAAATATATTTACAGCTAAAGATTAAGGCAATTAGGGCAGGAAAATCTATAGAGCTAAAAACTATAGATGACTTTGTATCATGCTGCAAACTCTATGGGGTAAAGGTACAATGCCTTTTGTGTGAGTTTTATTTGCATAATCTAATACTTGAAAATTATTATGAGTCAAACCCTAACCCTTTTGTGGGATATGTCCAACACCAAGCGTTTATTTCCTTTGCTGTTAATCAATTAAAATGGCTTAAAGCCTATAATGTTTTTCAAAGGTAGGAAAATGAATTAGATTTGTGGGTTAGGAGTGAACCTCAGGACCCATTTCAATTTTGGGCTAGGCAGAATAGTTTGATGAAAAAGGAAGGTGTTATCCAAGCATTGGGGCCTATCGATAAATCGATTATCTTGAATGGCACAAATTATTTCCTATCTATTAGAAACCAAGCTTACATAGCAGCTAAGGTCCGATGGAGAATTTCCAATAAGAATGTGAAAAATAGAGAACCATTTAATTATAAAAAATTTGGGCTAGCCATAGACCACTTGGTTTCCTATAGTAATATCATTTTAAAAGAAGGACCATTCTGGCTAGGGTGTAGGTTTCGAAGCCCCATTGCATGGTATCCTACTACAGACTACAAAGCCATTTATGAACTACTTGAAGGACAGACAGAGCATGTTTTCGAAGCATTAGCTACACTGCATGGTTTTAGGCCTTTTGATGAAAAACCTTATCCGGCTTATTCTTTAACTGCTCTCCATGTGAACTATAGTATTCATGAGGACATGAAAAAGATTAAGCAGGGGAGTATGTTGGGCAGTGGAAAAGGTATGAAATCACTGTGTATTTTCTCATTATTTTACTGTAGACATAATCCTTTTTACCTTAGAAAGGTAATTTATTATAATAATTATGGTAGAATTGGAAAGGTTTATGTTTATTGTAAAAATATGACTAAATATTGCTTTTTGCTGATAAAACAGGAATTAGACGAAGTGAACAGTTGTACCAAATGTGAGGTTGAGGTGAATGCAACTACTGTTCCACCAACGTTAGACCAAATCCTGCCAAAGACAAGGAAATCTGAACGCATCGCTAAGAAAAGGCAGGGGATATCTTGGCTTCGGTCAAAGTAAACCATATGATAACTAAATGAAGGGAAGTGAATCCCTCAAGATCCTTCGATCCTGAGGGATCGTTGTTCAAGCCTCATCTTATTCCTCGTCTTGTCCATCAGGGTCTGATATATAAGGCAACGCCTTTAGTGATTAAATGGGTCGGAGATTCTTGTATTCAAAACATTTCCTCTGTAATATTGTGTTTTAGTGACTCTCGGCTTTAAGAGCGTGGTCTCTATAATACTTTATGCTTGATTAATATAAAAGACGCATTTCATTTCATCTCTCAAGTTATGAAGTAGCCCAACAGTGTTTCACTGGTGCTAAGGGCCCGGCTCTGGTGGAATTACCCTACTATTTGTATTTCTAATCTTTTCTTACTGTTGTGTGAAGTTGTTTTTAAGTTCATTACGATTACAGAGCTGATTGATTGCTGTTGGATTGAATACAGATTCGTTGTGAGCATTAACGAACTGCACTACTATTTTATCATTTGCAAGAAGTGTATTCGTTGATTATTTACCTTGCTATCTTTATAAAGCTTTTTTGTTCTATAATCAATTCCAGTTGCTTTTATATTGGTTTATGATTCGTTATAATTGAATGTTTTGTAGTATTGGCTATCAACAGGATTGGAGTATTGATATTAGTTGCTTGATTGCGTTAAGTTTATAATTGCTGTTCAATTCATGTTGCTGTTCCATTTTTGTTTATTGTTCATTTCTGATTCATAGCTTCAGATTAGCAAATAGATTGGTTACAGTTGTTGTGTATGCATAGGAATTATGAGTTGTTGTTCCTTTCTAGCCTTTGAAGTTCCTTTCAGTTATTGTCATCAGCAAGTAGTTTGAGTTTGATTTCATTTTGATTGCTTTAAGAACAAGACGACCAACTGTAGAGGACACTGGTTACTGCTTCCAAGTTCCCAGATTGATCATCTTGCCTTAGTGTGATTTCAGTTGCATCGATTTCTAAGGGAAGGAGTTACTGCTACTGTATCCATGATCGATGGTTTGCATATTGATGCAGTTAAGATTTCAGATCATTTCCAATTATGTTACTGTAATTAGATTTCTTTAAAAGCATCTGTTTACTCTTATATTTAGGATTATGTACTACATCTTCATAGCATTACTCTTAGTTAATTGTAGCCTCAGACATAGTACACTCTTGAAATAAAAATTCGCTCCCAGATTGATAATTAATGTAGGCTAATTAGGTGTTTAAAAGATACCTTTTTATGCTCCAACATGATCCAGCGATGGAAAAGAGTGGACCAGCCTCGTTCCATAAGACCAACCATAAGAACTGACGGCAGGATCAGAATTTGTTGCATAGAGATTAATGCTAATCTGGGTTTACTAACCCATTCAACCACGATTAAGCGCTAATTAATCTAGTTTTATATAACTGCGCTTAGTGTGCAATTATACCATCATTATCCCTCTTAATCCACCATTAAACTAATCAAACTCCCAGATTAAAACGATGAAGTTTTAGAACATGCCCCCAATTTCGGCGGAACCACCAATTTTTCGGGCTTATCTGGAGTCTTCTCTAGATTTGGAGGAGGAATCTAGGGAAAAATTGAATGAACCATATCTTGAGAAATTTTCGACCAATTTTGTCTTAGGAAGAGTCATTCCTTGCAAATTGGCATGCTTTGAACACATTGGAATAGATTCCAAAGGCAGAGCAAAAATCCTACAGGTGTTTTTATCACTTTGAAGAAAATTGAAGCTAGGGCCACCAGGAAGGAAGGCCATGCCTAGATCAACTGAAGGCCAAATGGAGTGAATGAATAGTCATTTCTAATAGATTTCAACATTCTGAACTCATTGGAGTATGTTTTAGGAGCATTTAATGTATGAAAACATAAATTTTTGCACTATTGAGCTAATACAGAGGCCTAAGCCATGGAATTTGGACCAAGAAGATGTAGCCCAGGAGGGGTGAACTCCTTCATCAAAACCCTATGTTTATAGTTCAATTGTGACAATTTTCTATTCTTTATGTTGTTTTTGTTCATAATTTTAATTTCATACTTTATGTTCCTCAATTAACTCATAAAACTCTGTTAAATTACATGTTTGACACACATAAGCAACTAGGAAACTTATGTATATCAAGCATAAGTTAAATAAATAAATTTTATATCTGAAAATGAAATTAGCACAGAAAAAACTAACATTCATACTCAGATTAATAATAATCATTAAACATTATATATCTATCAGATCATATGGTATAAAAGAGTATACAAATATAGAAAGAAAACTTTAGATGTTTTATTAATGAATATAAAAGAGAGAGCTTACAACTAGGCCTTGATGTTGGAGGCCTCCCTTTGGTGAAAATTTGAATCCTTGAGCAAAGCTCTAAAGCATTCCTTCTTCCGAACAACTTAGGCATTATCACAGTGCAAGAATGTAAATGGAATGAGAGTCCAGACCATCCCAACAATGACCAACCAGTAGTGGAAGGATGGGGACCAATTTATAGTAAGGGAGAAGAGGTTGGGATCCCATGAAAGGAGGAGGAAGTTTCTCTTTCTAAGGGATAAAACCCCACGGATGAGATCAAAGCTCTAAGATCAAATAACTCGACTCTTTCAAAACCATTTAACAACCAAATCACCACCCTGGAACTTCTAGAGGTCGAAGCTTCTCCTCCATTTGAGGAAACACTACAGAAAGGGATCAACTCGGTTTTCCAAAAAATAAGGGCGTAGACAGTGCTAAGCCAGAAATTTTAACTTGACATCAATGTGGGCAAGGAACTAGAAAATGTGGTGGCCCAGAAGAATAGGGTTTTGATCAAGTTTCTTCAGTAATCTTCCAAGGCAGCTTTCTTTGATTCTTTAGGGGATGTATTTACATACTTATCCATGGTGGAAACATTGCATAGGTTTTGTCATGGGGCACTTTAGGATCAGGGATGGGAAGTGAGCATGGTGAAAAATTACAATGTAACATATGCCCCCTAAATCATGAAGGCAGAATGGGGAGTGATGGTTGAAATTCTTTATGAACCAAGGAAAAGAACTCAGATCACTGCTAGGAAACCTGCTAAATGAAACATATTACAATATATGACATCTTTGGTGTGAATATTCCTAACCACATAACTTTGCATTAGGTGTCAAATAGCACATGAACCCATGGCATGTTCGTAGCCATCTGTCTAAAGAGATCATAGAAATGGATCTCGGGCATGGACATAACCATCCGTATAGATAGGATCATGTATACAATCATGAAAAATCAATAACTCCCCGCAGCCCAAATTATATTTATATGTGATCTAGGGTCTTCACCGCAATCCAATTAACCCAATGTATGAATATAGAAATGCAAATAGATGTGTTGACGTCGAACATGGTAGAAACCACCTGATTACTAGTCAATAAAGAAAATCGTTAACAGGCACGAGATAAAACACCAATAATGACGATGGCCATCAAAGTACAACAAGACAATCTACAAGTGTGAATAAATGTATTGAATTCAAACACTTGCAGAATAATTCGATCGAAGGCCAATGATGTGAACTCGTTGTTGAACACAAAGAAATTTCCATTGAGGCATGCAAGCTCCAAGGTACTGAAAATAAGTTTCTAAACCACCTTCCGGATAATGATCCAAAGTCGACAGGAAGTGATTCGTCGAAGGAGGGCCATAATTATTCCCACATAATTGACACGAAACAAAAAATATCTTAAGATGATAGGAATAATTTAGGATTATAACAAAGGGGGTCAAATAAGCAAAGGACATTTGACAAAAAGGACTTCTCTTGAACATATTGGAGACAAGACTCCAGAGTGTGGTAGCCTTTGTCTCAAATGGGATCAAAGGTCATGATAACAAAAAATGGTGATCAGATAGGAGGCAAATGGATTTCCCAAACCCGTATGTTAAGCATATAAGTTCATTTTTCGAATAAATCCATCCTAGTAATTTTAACAAGCCCTAGGAAGGAGGAACTCAGTCTCGTCATGGTGACAAGTCTTTCGCCTTTTAATCTTTAACGAGTCCAAAAAAAGTGTAACTCAGTAAATTTTCATGTTTAAGGAGTTTGAAAAGAAACGAATCCGAAAATCGTCTCTCGTAAATGGTGACAAGTCTTTCATAAATCGTCTCTCGAATCTGAAAAGGTAGAAACAATACCTGAGAGAACCTATTGACCATGTTCGATCAAGGTATTCCTTTTTCGTGAATAGTGAATCTTAGCTCGAAAAAGGGGTAAACGTATACTGAGACTACGTCAATTCATTTACTTTAACGAGTTCGAAATGACAGGTACTCGACAACCTTTTCAATTTTCAAGAGTCAAAAAAGAGCTAAAAGTTGACTCCAGGGGGGCACATAGACTGATGTAGGTAAAAAATGTTCTTAAATTTTTTTGATTTTTGAATGTTTTTGTCATGTATTCTGAGATCTAAACTTATGATTTTTTTACAGATATGGGTCCTCAGAGACATGGAAAATTTTAGGGGCTAATATTCGCAGGTAGGCTAATGTTCCATGTTTTTTTCCAAAAAAAGATTCACCAATTTCCATTTTTCGAAAAATGAATTCACCCAAAATTTATAGTATAAAATTATTTTACCTTAAAAATTGCCAATATTATATATTTTATAACGTCAAATAATTATAAATCTAAACATTTTTACAAAATTATCATTAAAATTTTTAAAATTTGGATATTAGAGACTAGTAAGATTCGCCAAGGTTGCTAAACTTTAAAATAAAATTCCATCCTTCAAAATTTCCCTGCTCAGAGACCACCAGGAATGTAACCTATCGTGAGGAGGGTAGCTCTCCAATTGGATAATATTCCCTACGAGGAGGGAGAAGACCCATTAGCCAAGATAGAGCGGAAATTTGTAGGCCTCACGAGAGGCATCCCAGAATATGCTACCATTGATGATATTCCTCTTCACTTTCAAAGGCATAGGATCGGGGTTCCAGGCAGACTGCGTCACTTACTCTGGCGAGTGATCTGAGTGGTCACATACTATCACGAGCACCATGTGGGAAGATAGAAACCCTCTATTTACATTGTTGTACTGATGTAGGCTCAAAGAGCCATTTTTTTCACATGAGACATATATTTTTAGATTTTGATGTAACACACTTGAAAAAATTGATATATATATATATATATATATATATATAGATATACATGTTTATACAGCTACTTGTGTATCATAATGATGTATTGGTTTTTACATGTTGCGTAGATTTTCTATGTAATACATGATTTGCTAATGTATCTGTTAATGTGTTTAAACGTCTTAGAATATGTTAATATGTAATAAAACCAAAATGCCTTTCCAATAATCGAACACGCAAATACATACGAAAAATTTGAAGATTTCACACATAATAATGGCCATTTAATTGTAACACAACAAGTTGTGAGTCTAATTTAGTAACCAAATCTCTAAACTCGAGATAAATTACATTTGATAATAGCTTGATAACCACACTATATTTGGCAATATTTTCAGTTGTTCGACCAAAACAAATACCTTGTAAATTAATCAACTCGCCATCAGGGGAAAATAGTGCCCATGCTGCGGAAGTCAAGTTCCATGTGCTACAATATGCGCCATCAGAAAAACCGACATAATGATTTGATGATATCTACAAACCAAGTGGAACACAAGGTGAGTAGAGGAAACATGTCGACAAGGAAAACAATCACACCAAAAATCCAATCAAAGCACATTAATGAATAAAACACTAATGTACAAAGCATCACACTCATGATCAAGTGTAATACTTTTTCAGATAGAGCCCATTTTGGGGCTCAGATAATTGATTTCCTTCATAATCTGCCAGTTCATAGGCTCCTCTTTCCAATTCTCATTGAATTATATAAGGCTCGTGCCACATTGGCTCGAGTTTCCCGACACCCAATTTGTCGTGGGCTTGGTTGTAAAGAAAGACCAAGTAACCCTTAGAGAAAATGTGAGGATTGAAAAATTTATGCTATTGACCCTTAACTCACCTTTTTGTGCTTCAATGAATAAAGTAGCAAGTCTTCGTGTCTCATATAGATGCTTGAGGTAAAGAAAACGTTCCTCTTTTGGCGAAGTACCAGGAAGTAGTTCGATGACTAGCTGCAGAGAATGAATCTCACAATCGATCGGGAGTGTGGCCTCTAGAACATACACCAATTGGAAAGGTGTGAATCTAGTGGCATTGTTAGCAGAAGTTCGGTAAGCCCATAGAGCTGAGAATATCATGAGATGCAAATCTCATTTGTTCTTCCCAATGGTTCGTTGAAGCATGGCCACCAAAAATTTGTTAACATCTTTAACCTAGCCATTTTCCTGTGGATAATAAGGAGTGGAGCTATCATGATGTAACCCCAACTCAAAAGCGAGCTTTGACATCATATGATTTCGAAAATGAGAGCCATGATCAGTGAAAATTGCTTTCGGGACACTGAACTGAGCTATGACATGATTAAACAGGAATTGCATCGCTGTTAGACCTTCATTATCGTATGTAGACATCACTTCGTCCCATTTAGTGAAATAATTGATGGCAACGATAATATAACCATGCCCCCAAGTTGAGTGAGGGTTTCAGGTCATGAAATATATGCCCCATTTCGCAAATGGTCTGAAGGTCACAATTGGGTGCAAGGGTGAGGATGGGGCGCATTCTTTCCAAGGGTAGATTCGGCGGTCATGGAATTTTTGGATTGAAACAATGAAATATTTAAAGATAGACTGCCAAACATATTCTGCACAAAGGATTTTTTGGGCAGTAGCATAACTGGACATGTGACCACCATAGGTCCTGGAGTGGCAGTCATTGAGAACTTTCTCAGCTTCCTCACGAGTCAAACATTGACGTAGGACAGAGTCAACACTAGTGCGATATAAAGTGTCTCTAATGATACGGTGGGGTTGGGACTGGTAACGAATCTGAAATCGCTTAGAGTGTGATAAAACTGGCCGAAAATTTTGGGTCTGGAGATAAATGATGATGTATCCATACCATGGATCAAGAGTGATTCATCTGGAATCGACTCTTCAAAAAGAGTGGGAGTGACCGCGGTGGGAAGATCATAGATCAACTCAGCAAAGATAAGGTATTTCTTAGACTTAGCAGCAGTGAACTCTAAGTTGAACCCTTGAAGGATGAAAATCCATTTCAAGTACATACCCCCAATAAAATGATGCATGAGAATGTAATTCATGGGGTTAAAATCAGAAATAACGAAAGTTTTACACAGGAGAATGTAGTGAGGAAAATGCTGAACAACATGGAAAATGGCCAGGGTGAGTTTCTCTACATGAGCATAGTGGGTCTTAGCATCAAATATACTATGGCTAAAGTAGTATACTACATGCTCTTGACCATCATCATCATCCTGAACCATCACCATACAAATATTTTTTTTTTGTGGTGGCCAAATACAGGGAGTAATCACGGTGATAGTTGGGAGGATGCCATAGAGGAGCACTAATGAGGGCTCATTTCAAAGCATCAAAAGATATTTGGGAAATTTCGTAGCAAAAGAATGGGATTCCCTTTTTCAATAAGCAAGTAAAACCTTTGGCAAGCTCAACGTAATTTAGTACAAAGCGACGAAGGAAATTGGATTTCCCCTGTAATATTTGTAGTTGATGAACAAAATAGGGGGGAGGAAAGTTGATGATTGCCTCTACTTTAACAGGATCGATGTGAATTCCTTCTTTGGACACCAAAAACCCCAAGAGTCGACTAGATTTGACGCAGAAGACACACTTATTAGGGTTCAACCTGATATTATAGTGCCAAAAACGAAAAAATATGGCTCTAAGGTGTTCCAGGTGATCTCGACATTTTTCAGAATGAGAAGGAAGGTCGTCGAGGTATGGTTGAACTATGTGCTTGATTTCATGAAAAGAATATGACATAGCTCGATGGAAGGTGGCCCCAACATTATTTAAGCCAAAAGGGAGTTTTTTGTAGGAAAAGGTTCCCCATGGATAGATAAATGGGGTTTTGTATTGTTCAACTAGAGCAATGTTGATCTGGTTAAAGCCAAAAAAACTGTCCATAAAGGAAAAAATCTGGCTCCTAGCGCACTCGTCAATGATTTTATCGATAAAGGGAGTTGTGTAATTATCCTTAGGACATGATCGATTGATATCACGGTAATCAACACAAACTCGGATGGTCCCTTGTTTCTTAGTAACCAGAATAATATTGGAGGCCCAATCTGTCAATGGTATGGGATAAACAAAACCAGCATTTAGAAGTTTTTCAACTTCCGATCCTTTATGGAAGCAGCCTTTCTTGGGTGCATAGGACGAGGCCATTGGTGAATGAGCTTTGAGTTCGGATAGGTATGGATTTCATGCATGAAAATACTTAGATCGATGTCAGGAATCTCTTCATATGACCACGTGAATACATCATGGAATTCCTGGAAAATATTGGTGTAGATCTTGATCTCGTCAGAAGAAAAATATGCACCAATGTGAACATTCTCAACGATCCCTCGTTTGATAGAGATGTTGATTGGAATGGTTGGAGTAATATTTCCCATGTTCCCTTTAGAAATCACTTCATGAATCAATATGGGATTCTAAAATGGGCTAGTCAGTACAGACGGAGCCATGGGATTCTAGACAGGCAAAGATGTCACCTAGGGTTGGGAGAAACAAGAAATGATGATGTCCATCATCCCATTGGGTTTCTTCAAGAGACATTGCCTCCAAGTATAATTCAAGGGATCAGTGGATTCTCAAGAACCAAACTAGGGAGACTGTGCATAAGTGTCTAGATAAGAAATCAATTGTTCATTGGTTTCAGATGAAGCCTTAGAAGCCATAAGAATACTCTGATACATTTGTTCAACAAGGTTCAAAGGCATAACGTCACCAAATATTTCAAGCTGGTCAAGACTAGGAAAAATCTATGGATCATGACCATATGAAATCATATTGATAGTGGTGACATTTAGAGGTGGGAGTGGGAAAATTCTCATAAGGGACAACTATTTGAATAGACCCAATCCGATGTTCTCATAGGGGGAAATAGTATTCCCAACATATGGAATGTTTCATGTTGAAATATTAGACGAAAATAAAGGTAACTGATCAAAAATCATGATTTTTCCTTGATGAGGAAAGTGAAGGACATGGAAAAGGGTGGAGAACACGAAAAGCATGGCATGAGTCCAACTGCATCCAAGAAGGAGCTTATAATTCAAGTTGACGTCTACCACCTCAAGTTCTAAATTCACCATCTTTCCCTCCAATAGGATGGGCAAATATTTTATAATACCATACTGCTGAGAACCTATACTATCAAAATCTTCCAAAGTGTTTGGGGATTGGCTCAATGGAGGAGAGACGATGGATTTCCAACAAGTGATAGACATGATGCAGGTCAAAGTTCCTTCATCAACAAAAGTCCTATGAATGTTTTTCCCCATCATGGTAACTTGAATAAGAAAAGCTACTTGATATGGGAGGCGAGGAACGAAGTTCTCAAGGTCAAAAGTAATGAGATTGGAATCTACTATATCAATCCCTCCAATAGCGGACAATAGTGCCTTCTGTTGTGATGGACATGACTGAAGGACTTCCAAAGCCAACATCGTTAAAGGCACTTGAGCTAGATCCTCTATGATATTGTAGAGTTGTGCAAATCTTGCATTCAGATTATAATACGATTTCTAAAGATGCCTTTTGGGGGTGGTTAGACGATGGACTCACTACTAGGTCTCTCGATCAGGAGTGAACTAGAACTAGGAGGTGTGGAAGAGGAAGGGTGATCTGTGATTTCCTGTTCCATGTGAGTTTTGGATGGATTAGGGTAGTCTTTCGATCTCGTGGTAATATAGATATGCTTCATGCCAACCATGAAAAATTGAGAATTTCCAGATGATTGGTGTTGGTCTACCATTTGCATCTACTGGGGAGGGAAAGGATATTTCAAGACAGTTTTAATGTTCCTACTTAGCCTTAGCTAAGAGGAGACATTCAATTTTGATTTAATTTATGTTTTATGAATAAATGAGTAAAGGAGGACATGTAAAACTCCTAAAAAGTCTGAATAAATCAATGCCCATGTGAACAAAGACAAATCAAGGCTATGTAAATAATCACTTGCAGGTGTGAAAGAGGTTTGAGCCAAAGATTTTGTCCACCTTGACCAAATAAACTGCGCTGTCTAGGTTCATTGCATCTCCAAAAGGGATTGCACAGTTCTAGAAGGAAGCCTCTAATGTGAAGATGGATAAATCATCAAAGTGGTTTAGGGTTTGCAAGAGCTTTCTCATGTTATAAAAAGGAGAAGGCACATGAAGAGGTTGTTGATAGATCATATTTCTGATGTATTTTTCTGCTTAGACAAATACCATTCTCTACTGTTTAGTGGAGGATTGTAATTGGAATTCCTGTTTAGGGGTTTCATCTCTTTCCTTTAGGATCATTGGAGGAGTTCTTTGCTGAAGTGAGATACTATCTAGTTTGAGGCCAAGCTCTATTTTAATGAGCAGTGCTGGCCCATTGAGGGTTTTGCAGCTGCTATCTTTTGTAGTAAGTGGTGTTCTAGATCTGCTTAGATCTAGCTTGTTTTGAGAGGATTTCTCTATTGGAGTGTGTTCTTCAGCCTCCAAAGAGATATTCTATCCATATTTTGTATCAGATCTGTAATTTCATTCAAGTTTATTCAGTCTCCTTCACCCTCTGCGCAGTTTCTGTTCAATACTGCGTTATTTTGTGAGAGGGCTTTCTTGTTTCAGTTTGCTATCAGTTTGGAGGAAGATATCTTGGTGTTAGGCTTGCCTTCCCTTGGTGATCCATGGATTGGGTTGCTGATACATGTCTCTATAGATCTGATCTCTTTCAGCAATAAAATTTATCTTCAGAAATTTCTGGGTTTTCTGCAACACTGCAAATTGTAATTCAGATCTACAGCTTATTATGCAATATTTTGATGTAATTCCAATTGGATCTTGTTCTTAAAGTCATATAGTTTCCAGATCTGTATCAGATCTTATTTTTCATCCATAAATATTTCATATATCTGAAATTTAATGTACAACAGCTGAACCATCTGAAAAATAATGCTGTCTATGTATTTCTACAATTTATTCCTAGTTGCAGCTCTAATTTCTAAAGGGATTTTTCCATAGTTCTCTTTGTAATCTGTTGTAGAGGAAATAAGCTCAAATATAAATCTGATTTACTGTTATATCTCTGAATTATCAGATCTTTGTGTTTCCTCCTCTGATTTTCAGTCAAAACTGCGCAATTCTAGTAGCTGGGGTTTTCATGTTGTAACAACTCTTCTCTTTGGCTAATTTCTAGCTAGTCTTGACTGTGGGAGATTTTTTTAATGTGCTTAAACCAATTTTTTTCAGCTGAAATTCCATATATAAGTCACATACAACATATATTTGGGGATCCCAGCCCCGATATGTGTTATTCTTGCTCATATTTTCTTATACAGCATTTTCATTGAAGACCTTGTTGAGATTCCTGAAAGGGATTAATCCAAGTTCTATAGGCAGATTCTATAGTAGGCCAGGTAGCCTCTGCTTCTCACCCTCTTTTTAGAGGTGACATAACCAGTAAATTCCTCTGTAGTCCATCTCTGAAATAGAATCTTGAGAATCCCAAAAAAGGAATATTACAATAGTCGGAGTCCCGGGGACGCCCTTCAGAACACGGGCAACTTCGGCACGTCGAGGAAAATCCTTGGTGTAATGATCATCATCACATATTAGACAAGAATATTTGGGCTTGCACATTGAAGAATCATCAACAGATGAATTTTTTTAATCCTATTTAGTGTTATCAGATTTGGATTTTCCTCTACCATTTTTCTTACCTTTCGAGGATTTTTATGCTGCGATAGATTGGAAAGGATTTACCTCAGAGGTTTTACCAAGATTCTTCTGGTTACTGGAAGGAATGGAGGGTACAACAAAAATAATGGACTCAGACTTCAAAGAATCTGTGGATGCACTACTATCAACATGGGCCACTGCCCCGATAACGCCATCAACCGGAGGCATAGTAGGAGACTGAGATGATGTCAGATCAGTTGAAGGTCGTGGCGCATCAAGTAGGAGCTTGTATAGAGTTCCAGATTGGGACTAAACCAAATCGAGGTATTGAGATATGGAAATTAATTCCTCTTCCGTGACACATCCCCCCATGGAAAGGTCTTTAGAAATCTTTGGAATGAATGATTTCGTAAACCATTCAATCAACAACTGATCGAGGATCTCAAATTTTATGAGGCAACGAAGATGCCGCCATTTACGAATGTGATCTGAAATGTGAGCAGCAGTTGACTGTTGCAATGAGGTGAGGAGGTGGGTATCAATTTCATACTAGACAGGTAACTAGAAGTGAGTAAGGAAAGGCATAACCAAGGATTTAATATCAAAGAAAACACCTCAAGGGAGCTCAATATACCACTTGGTTGCAATACCAGTCAGATTTTGCTGGAAAATATGAAGTTAAATTGAATCGTCAACTCAACAGTTAGAAGATTGCCATAAGTGGTACATCATGACATCGTTTTGAGGGTCTTCCCCAAAATTTCCTTCAAATTTAGGACAAATCTCTCGGGATTTTGGTCGGACCTGGCAGCCAATGAAACTGATGTTGGATGGGGTCATTTGTAATCTTTGACATATCCGGCAGTTCAAACGTAGCCAAAAATGGAAGGGTAGGATGATGAGGAGAAAAAGGTCAGGGGTTCCAACCTGATTGAGATGGATTTTTCTCGCAATTGGCCAAATTTTCTCCTGGATACGAATACTACCCCCATTATTGGTAAGGACCTTATTGCAGTTTTTGCTAAACATAGGGACCTTGTTGGGGCTATTGATAATGCCCCAGATAGATTTTGGGTTTCATACCTTGCTATATATAGGGTCTAGGGTGAGGTCCTTGTTGAACATGAGGTCCAGCCGGTGGTCCCTGCTGAACATGGGGTCCAGCCTGTGGTCCTTGCTGAATGTGGAGTCCAGCCTGAGATCCTAGTTGGACCTGTTGGTACCAAGAAATCTGCTGATATTGAGCACTAGGTTGAGGCCCAAGTTGGATTTTCCAGTACTGACCTTGAGGAAGCGGCTAGTACGAAGTACCACGTTGATTGGGGTGAGGACCAGATTGACCCATAGGGAGATTCAGACCAGTTTGGGTGTAAGGACCAAAGAGAGGGTTAGTCGCAAGAAAACCTGTGGGAAGCTGGGGCTGTTGGACATACTGCTGAGAGGTGTTTGGTCGAGGAACATACTGATACTATCCATTCGGATGTTGAACATATTGATGAGGGATGTTGGGATGCTAAACATATGAATATGGTTTTTTCAGTTGTTGGAGAGGCTGCTGAGCCTGAGAATACTGAATGTGTGGCTCTTGATAGACATGCAGTTGTAGTAGGTTCACCACTCAAAGGAACAGTTCCTACAACAGTGTTCATTGGTTTTGAAAAAAAAGTCCCACTTAGACTAGCATTAGACTATCTTGCCCCTGGAATGGGTCCAGAGTTTAGTGGCCCTCCACTTGAGAGGGGAGCTACGTAAAGAGGATTAGAATCCCCCCTATGCACAAACGAAATCGTATATTTTACACTCAATAGTGGAACCACGATAATCATAGATGGAGAGAAGGGGGTAGATGATCCTATATTGAAACAGTGATCTGACCCATAGTGATTGTAGTTCGAACAATAGGTTGAGACGTGGCAGCCACATTCGAGATGAATGGGCCGAAATATGGGGAGATGTCCTTTGACCAAACAAGATCTGGAAATAAAGATGTGGTTCTGGAATTTCCTGAAACGAGGCTTCCCAAAGAGGTATACCCATGTGGAAGTGGAGATGCAATTTGACTGAAGGGTATTTCGGTTCCATTGCCTGAATATTTAGATATGGGGTTGAAAATTTCGCCTTCATAGGGAAACATAGATGAAGTGGCTTTCGGAATGTAGGTGGAAGTGGTTTCCTGCAAAGTACTCTGAGGAGCACTAACGAATGGGACATCATCAACACTGGATGCCATTTGGTCGAGAAATAACTCATGGAAATTAGAGAGAGATGCTACTGGAGAAGCAAAAAGGGGAATGTTGGGTTGATCAAAAGGACTAAAATCCACTTGAGTCGATACCACAACTGGATCAAAGAGAGGATTCTCAGGAAAGACCATAAAATATGCAGATAGTTCAGGGCTTTCTGGCTCAGATTATTTCGATGTTGTCTAAGGATAATCATCAAGAAACGGTCGAGATGAAATGGGTTGTACACTTATGAAAATCCCGAGTTCGACACCTTGAGCTTCAAGGGGTCCAACTGGAAACTCGGGGACCTCAGGAGGAGGCCTTGAGATCCTTCAGAGGAGGGACAAGGTGAATCTGATGATTCAACCATGATGACCTTTCAAGAAAATATCAAGGAAGGAGGAGGTGAAAATATTAAAATCCAAAATTTACCAATCGATGATGAGGTTGGATAACTACACAGGTAAGATTTTTTTGTGGGAAATTATTTTTAGAATTAAACAAAAAATAAATAAAAAAGGGTGTACTAGGCATAAAGGTTTACCAAGTATTCATGAACTGTAATATACACCTTGGTGATAAACGATAGAAAAAATGACCAAGGACTTAACATACTACAGTAGATCTCCCCGAATGTTGTGTTCGGTGTTCAAAATTTCCAAGGCGACTGACTCGATTACCTATGGTATACTTGCAACCTAATGGTGTCTCCAAAAATATACGTGATGGTACGTGGGAGTCCAGTCCGTAGTAGTGTTGTCTAATGCGTAACTATTCGATGAGAGTGCCCCAAATATTCTTATCATACATCAATATACTTCTGTACGTGGAATGAGATATCAACCCCAGGTTGTAACACAAACCGTTAGCGCCAGTTCTTACGTTTAATGACATTGGAACACGTCTCTAGACTAGACCTCTAAATTTTCTCATTAGATCCAAATGGTCCTTAAGGTAAATTGGGTAAATTTTAATGTTGATCTTGAGTTAAGTTTCAGTTTTTGGCTCAAAATCGATGTCACCTGAATCCTAAATGTGGGCTAAATGCAAAAAGAAAATATTTCCATTTCAATGAAATCTAAACTATTGAGGGAAGAGATGAAAAAAAAATTGCAATCAGTGTGGCAAACAATGATGCCCCCCAAACTAGTTCAAACTTATGAAATGGAATTCTTTCAAATCGAATTCACTTTCCCCAAAATGAAACTTATTGAAAAAATGAAAAAATTTCTCTTTTCCACTAAGATGCAAAAAATGAAACTTTTTTTTTACTTTTTACTTTTAAATGCAATCAAAAGTAAAATGAATGAAATGAATGAAGGAATGCAAAAAACACACTTTTCACTTTTCTTTCAATCAAACGAAATTCAAAATCGCTTTTAAAATACATGAATGAAATACTTTTCAATCCCTTTTCAAAACAATAAAGACAAGCCAAATTAAAGAATTAAAATGAAAATCACTTTTAGTTTTCTTTTGAATTTGGAAAAAGACACACTCTTCTAAACTCATAAATCAAACAATTTGTGATATTATGTTTGATGCTAAATTGAAAGAAAGATCAGAATGCAGTGATGACCAGTGCATGTGACAAACAACTTCAAACCAAGTTAGAAGCAATGTGGAAAAAGGTGTTTGAAATGGTGCAAAATACTCCAATTTCACAAGTAAGTCAAATAAATGAAAAGAGTCATTAAAATGAGACAAACAAGTCAAAAACACATGCAGGAGGTCATTGGCACTCGACATGCATTCTTCAGGGGCTAGGACACACTGGAAAACAAAGGGAAACCCCAACTTTTCCTAGGTCTGATATCAACCCTTCTGTGATGAGCAGAAGGTTTGGTAAAGACAAATCAACATGGATGTGCTATATGAAACAGAGCTGGTAGTGCTACTGTGAAAAAAGAAAACGTGTTGGGCGCTAAAAGAAAGGAAAAACAAAAAAGAGTTTCACACCAAAACCATACTTGACACAGTGAAATGGATATTAGACCCTATGCAAGTTAACAGAGACCTAAGAAAGCTTAGATTTCAATGATCGGTCAAAATAATCAGAGATCAGTATGGGAAAGGAAGGCTAAGAGGCTAAGCTCCCCAATGGAGTCACCAATTATTTTGTGAAGATAAATCCCCTCTGTGGAGAGAGGCAATCTCTCTAGCCCTAGAGTGGTTCTAGAAACTTGAGATACTTTCTAATTCAAATATTTCTTAACTAATATTAAAAATACGACAAGAAAGGAGATAGAGGTACCTTTTCCTAATGCTATGTTCAAACTTGTTGATTATGACTTTGATCCATGATCCTTTTAAGCTCGTTCCTTGCTACTGATGGCACATGAATACCTGTGGATGATCAAGAGGAAACAACAAATGAAATCCAATACATAATAATCATTAAACATTAGCTATCTAGAAGATCAAGGAGTACCATAATATTTGCATAAAATATTAGAAAAATATAGAAAGAAAACATTATATGTTTTGTTAATGAATCTAAAAGAGAGAGCTTACAACCTAGGCCTTAATGTCAGAGGCCTCCCTTTGGTGAATATCTGAGTCCTTCACCGAAGCTCTAAAGCATTCCTTCTCCCCAACAACTTAGGCATTATCACAGTGCAAGAATGTAAATGGAACAAGATTTCATACCAACCCAACAATGACCAACCAGTAGTGGAGGGATGGGGACCAATTTATAGGAAGGGAGAAGAGATTTGTAGCCCATGAAAGGAGGATGAAGGTCCACTTTCTAAGGGATAAACCCCCATGGATGAGATAAAAGCTCTAAAATCAAAGAGCTCAACTCTATCACCATTGTGTAACAATCAAATCGCCGCCTTGGAACTTCTAGACGTCGAAGCTTCTTCTCCATTTGAGGAAACACTGCCAGAAAGGGATCAGTGTGGTTTTCCAAGAAATAAGGGTGCTGGAAGCGCTAAGACATAACTATCAACCAGACATCAGCACAGGCATGAAACTAGAAAACGTGTTGGCCCAGAAAACTAGGGTTTTGACCAAGTTTCTTCAGCAATATTCCAAGGAAGTTTTCTTTGAGTCTTTAAGGGATGTCTTTACATATTTCTCCATGGTGGAAAAATTGCACAGGGTCTGTCACAGGGCACTTCAGGATCAGGGACGGGAAGTAAGCATGGTGAAAAATTACAGTGTAACATGGACGACCTAGTCTTCAAGTGGGACAAAGCCCATGAGGACAAAGGCAAACACCAATCCCTGTGGATTGGACCTTTTTTTTTTTGCTTCATTATGTGAATAAGTGTAGTCCTTATCAATGTGTTGGTTTCTGAGAATGTTTGTGGCTGAATTCTAAGGGAGTCTTGTAATACTTCAACATTTGGTTAGCCCTTGGTCCATCTTCCTTGTGTTGGTTATGTATTTTGGTAGATGAAGTTTCGACAGAAAATATGATCCATCTGTAACGAGAGTTTTGGTCAAACCATGAACATGTGTGCATTGGAGAAAGCTTTTTCCTATATTCAGTTCTTTATGTTTCTATGATTTCATGCTTATCCAATCGGTAGAAAAGGAGAAGGGGAAAATCTAGATGAGAAAAAATAAATAAGAGCTATTTATATGCTTCTATGAAGGAACAACCTCTCATGCTCTCAAAAATTCAGGATCCCTCTTCCACTCAAAATGAATAAGTGCCAACACACAATCCTCTTTAAAATAAATAAATAAAGGTGAAAGAAGAGAAAGGCTTCATGTGCATAGAGGTAAGGCAAGAAACTCCATTAGGATATTGTTTAGGCTCGCTAGAAGCAGAGAAATTCTTATGTTCCTGTAGTGATGCCGTCGGGGTATTGTCCAGGCCTGCTGGCAGCAGAGAAACCCTAGAGATGAAAAATTATACTCTTAGAATATTAAACTTGCGAGCTTAATTACCCTTCTCATCCTAAAAAATTGCAATAATGTTGAACTTTATGTTGATTTAAAATGAGATGGAATCATGTGGACTATGTTTATTCATGAGGTAAGTGGGGAAACCAAAGTAATCTGCACGATGAATCAATACTCCCCGAAGGACCAAGGCCCTACACGAAAGAAGTTAACCAAGATAGAGAAGTTGGAGCTTATACCAGTGTGTCGCCAAGCGTTGTAGCTGCTACAAAACACTCCAAAGTTCTAGCCTATACCAAATTTCAGAGCCTTCCTTGGTCCTTTTCATCATCTTCGCAAACTTTGATGTTCATTTTATTTGTTTTCTTGGAGTGTTGTAATCCATTTTGCAGGATAGGAAAAGTGTTGTCTTTGGCATGTTGGATATCACATTGTATGCATGAGCATGTTATAGTGGTTCTAAGAGGTCACCTTTGTGTAAATATGTTGTTCTAACCTTGTAAGTATCTATCACACTCTGATTTCCAAAGTTTTGAGCATTGTTGCACAAGTGTCGTCACGGTCGTCGTAAACTGTATCTTTAATGTCGCACTTGTCATAATTGGTCGTAAATTTGTTGCACGAAGGGAAATGATTTTTTTGTATGTCATGGATGATCTATGTTGGTTGAGTCATCAAAATATTCTAAGTGCATGATCACAATATAATTTTCATCACCATTCACACTGATCTCATCGATCCCGCACTTAGCCATTTTTCGGGAAAACTTCCTGACCAAGCAGCCTAGCTTCACCCAATCTCCCCTGAGCAACACAATGCATAGTCTCAGTCCTCTAGCTAAAAAATTGTTGCTTGGAACTATGCAATGTGAATTTCTTGCCTCCCAGGACTGCTGCATTGCGTAGTTTCTGTGACCAAGCCTTGACCCCAACCTCCAGAATTACATAGTCATGACCCCCATCCCAGCTTGAACTATGCACTTCAAAACCAAAATCCTCAAGCTCATTACATAATCCATTGAACTACATATCTGTGCAACATCTTGACCTTTTTTTACTCCTAGAACTATGCAGTAATCTCTCCCAGTGCCCATTCCTTCAGCCTGTCCCACTAGCTCCAGAAACTATGAAGTCTTATCCCTTAGCCCAGCCTGAATTGCATATTGCATAGTATCAAGGCTCAAGTCTTCTCCTTTATTACCTAAACTACACAACTGCATAGTCACTGAGCCTCCTTTCCCAACCTGTCACTTTTTCTGGGATTAGTTTATGGATTAGAAAGCACCATCTTAGTTTAGGAGTTTTCGGATTGATGTCGTCTCATCACGAGTGAATTGAAGGGAAAAATCATTTATCATGTCATGGAAATATGATGAAGAAGGTGAGGAAGGAGGGAAACATTCTTAAAGACACTCTTGCAGCTGAACATACAAGATGATTGATCAGGAGACACTGAAGGAACACTAGTTTGCGACCACTATCCAAGACTTGAGATCATTGAAGACTCCTTATAACCAAGGCATGCAGAGGTGAAAAGGAAAAATCCTTTATGAAGACACACAAATATCAAAACCAATAGTGGCTTGACTATTGGCTTGAGGGGTCCTGACCCAGGTTCAGATTTTATCGCGCAACCAATAAACCCTCCAACTATTGGCCCTTTCGACAATGACCTGCTTGCACAGATCAAAGTCTCACTCGAGGCAGTATGGGGGGGTGCTGGAACTAGGTTTCCCCGACCTGAGGAAGAAATTGAAGTGGTGGCCCTAAAAATATGTATAACATAACTTATCACAAATTATAAACATATGTGTGCATAATAAACCAACAAACTATTAGAACAACTATGTTGCAAAAACAGACAATTGCACATAATAGATAACAGTTACCAGATCGTATCTTCGTAGACTATTCCAAAACACAGAGTGTATATATTCTTGCAATAAAAAAGATACTTTTAAGCATATCTAGTCATACACTTAAAAAAATATTCATGGATAAGTTATAATATTTACTCATGCAGATGCATTTGATCATAACATAAGTAAAGAAATCTCAAAGAAATAAACGATAATAAGAGAACTTAGATATAAAATGCATAACGCATTTGTTTCATCAAAAAATTATCTGTATTAAGATCCAAGAAGTTAATTACATTCAAAATTTCCCTTACAATACCCTTTCACGCACATATCTAGTGGAGTCTGCACACAGGCAAGACTAGGTCTCCACGCACACAGCCAGCAAGAGCCTTTCTACCCAACCAAGACTTAGACTGAAAACCTTACAAAGTACTATCACATAAGCATGAATCAATTCGATATGAAATATCTTAAAAGAATCAATATATCTATATTTATATCCATTCAACATGCAGATAATATGGTCTTAAACCATGGTTTGAGGCCCACAGTTTTCCCTTAAAACCCATTTACATAAAATAGAGACTTTTACCCGCCCCAAAGCCCCTTTGACCTTTCTACGCATCTCGCATAACTAAAAATATTTGCAAAAAATTTATCAAAATTCACCCATGGGACCCCTCTCCAACAGGCCCCCAACGCAAACTCATGACTCGTCCTGAGTCACTGTGGGGTAGGCTCCTTCATCTTCGATTTGAGCGCATGTAATATTCAAAAAATTTAGCCTCCAAGCTAAATGGAATACTATAGTTTTTTTATCACTAGGTCAGTAAATAAATGGGTGGGGAGGCCCATAAGTCTCTTGAGAAGCTAAATAAATCTCCTCCAAGTCTGCATAGGGTTTGGATCATGTTGATTCAGTCAACTTTGACCAAGTCAACAACGCTGATAAGGAGTGGAGATTAATTAGAGAATAACACAGTTTTGGAGGGAGATGGATCTCATGGAGGGGATGACCAAATTGAGTGGGGCCAAGGGAAAGCAAGCTCACATTCTATTTAAGAAAGAGAATGGTAGCCATTTGAGCTCATGTTTTAGATTAATATTTTGATATTGGTCTACTTAGACTATTGCTTCCTCTTGTTATTTAGCAGGGTAGCTGTGCTATTTAGCACTGGGTGTTCCTGAGCGGGAATCCCACCTCTTTCCTTGAGGGGCCTCTTGGAAGAGTATTGTATTCATTTCCACATTCAATTTTTTAGGCCAAGCTATAGCTTCTTCATCAGCGCATTTTCTACAGGTTATTGTGCGGTGTTGCAGGGTGCAGCAGTGGAGGGGTTAGAACCCCACATTCTGAGCTATTTTCTCATAGGAGGAAGGTTTCCTTCCCTTGGGAGATCTAATTGGAGAGTTATTGGGAATATTTCAGATCCTTGGCATCAAGCCATACATTTCCCATCATTCCCAGTGATGTTCCAGCTAGGGAATGCGTTATTTCTGAATGCAACTTCAACAAAAGTTCTGGTGGTTCCTCTACAAGGTTTCCTTGTGATTGAGGGGTTCATTACTTCATGGGAGGAGGTGTTTGAGGGGATATATTTCAGATTTATTACATTTCAGCCTTCCACACTCTTTTTCTTCAGTTTGTAGTGTATCTTCAGCCATTGGGCTTTAGATCCCATCTGGTATAGAGTGTATTTCTGAAAACCCCTTTTTGGGTTCCTTGTAGGAATTGGTATTGAGCATAGAACTGTATTGAGAATATATTTTGAGGCTTATAACAACCCTACATATTTTGTACATAATTTTTCTGTAGCAGCATGTTTTGAACTGCATTGTAACAGTCTCCTGCATTCTTGTATTGTGACAACAGTTTATTTGTAGAGTGATTTCTTATGGGAGGCTTTTTCCTTCATTGTATATGACCAATGCCTCATTGTTATGTATGGATTTGCTGATATAATACATGGATTAATGTCTCCATTTTGGTATCCCCTGTTTGTGAGTTTATTTACACTGTTACTTTTAATTTTGTGTTCATATATTGTTGGATCTCCAATCTTGGGATATTATAAGATATTCCCAATATTGATGATTTTCCCTATTTTGGGATATCACAACGCAACGACAAAGGTTTTCAGTGGAAAAAACACCTCAGGGCTCTATGTAGCAGCTCCCTAAACTTCATTTACCTTCTTCTCTATTTTTGGTCCTTAGTTTCTAGTTAAATACTTTGGTGGGTTTGCTGAAGGGTCTTTAACGCACCATCAAGTGACTGAAACAACTGGAAAGCCTCCTCCGCCCATGACTACATCCTCACTTCTAGAAAATGCTCTTAGTGATTCAGGTCCTCTATCTTAGTTTGAATCACCCGACCCTCCTGTAGGCGGGCAAAGCGCTACGTGATGACTAAGGCAGGTACCTCCATCCTAATATATGTAAGTGCTTATATTTTACACACAAATCATTGCACAACTGCTGCACCAGCGGGTCAATATGGACCGAAGTCCAGACATCCATAGCTTCATATAAGAGTTGGTTGCATTCCGTAACTGTGATAGCGATGCTCCTTGTAGTTGTTTTAACTTTTGTGGCCTTATGAGCTCTAACTTCTAGAGGGGTCTCTAGCTACAGCTTCATTCGCAAATCTGCTATTTTATGTTTGAACTTGGCACAAACAGTCTGAATCTCCGTGCGTGAGGCCTTCTGCGCAATGGCCAACCCTTCCAATTTTTCTACTGGGGTGGCTGTGGCAGGGACCACTGGCACATCACTACAGACTTGGTCAATTTTAGCTTTGAGAGTGGTGCGCCAAGCCTCTGCTGCGTGACATGCTTCCTCTTCATTCTGCCATTTCCGCTGAAATTCAACGACTTGCTACTGTGACTCTGTGATAGTGTGGTGAGATAGGGCTTCTCTAAATTGTAGCTCATCCACAATCATATTGTGGATGATGTGCAAATTTCTTGTGGAAAAATATATAGATCAACGTTGATATCATCGCAGCCCTTGAGCTGCGTGCATCGACTCACCGACTAAACATGAATGGGAGTTTTGGGGATCTGGATGAGCCGACTCTCCCCTCTCTCATACAATGTTGTGTTGAGTGGTTGCACACTGGTCATAGGCATGCTCACTTGCATCTGGCTCGCTTGTGCTATGCTCACATGGATCAGCCTCGCTTGAAATTTGAGCTCCTAGATGCCACTCTGCACCCCGTTGAGTGCAGCCTTGTACTGTTCTTCTAAGTTGGTCCACATGTCCTCGGTCGCAGACATGAAAGTGTTAGAAATTTCATTAAGGTCATCCTCTATCAGCGTTAGCTTTTCCTCTCCGTCATATTTGAAATCTTTTCATTTCTTTCGTGGACCTCACGTGGCCTGATAACCACGCTTTGTCCCTTTAGAAATTTTGGCTTCAACCTGCTCAGCTGTCTGAGCCTCTGTTTCCTTCGGTCCATTGCCATTATTCTTCAGCGCATTATCTTTCTCCAAGTCTATGGTCTCGTCGGTTTTGGTCGGTGTGGGCTCTCCACTGGTGGATTTTTTGGTCAGCTGTGTTCCTGTTCTTGGCTTGGTGGGCATCTTGGGAATGGATGTGGAAGCACCCTTCATGGTGCGTGGCTCCAACCAAGTTGGAGGCCACTCTGCAGTGACATGTAGAAAATCAACATAAGTGACTATATAAGGAAACTCATACCATATACCTTCCACGACGCCCTTCACGCACATATGAATGTTATGAAAGGTTGCCTTAAAATATGCTATCATCTTGTACTGCTTGTACAAGGTCAGAGACAACCTTGACTTCGATTGAATTTCTTGGAATATGGAAGCATCCAAAAGAGCCCAAGATATCTTGTTTTATGTTACGTGCGCAGGGATGGATGAATGCAAAAATGTGGCGTATCGTGTGGCCTCGCAAATCTGCGATTCGATTTTCACAAATTGTGTTTATTATGGTGTTTTCCAACTGATTAGTGCAATCAAAAGCAAGATAAAAGCAGAGTATTAATTCTTTCCCTCCTCTTGTGCCTCATGCACATTTTCGAGAAAATCCTTACAAAGATACTATGCCCAATTGTATTGGAAACCTTTCTCACATTGCCCTGCGAGTGCAATTACTTGTGCAGGGACTTCTTTAGGTCAGAATTTCCTCATCATATTGCAGGCCAAGCTGAGTGTCCCAAAGCAGACAGCTGGATTATTAATATATCTCACCACGAACCCTCCGTTGTAGCACGTAACCCAGTATGTAGCCTTGATCTTGTCCACCACCTTCTTCTCTTGGCCTTTGCCTCCAAAATAGGCCATGGGATCCACGTCTTGATAAGGCAAGCCAATTATTTGATGGATCAGGGTGACGTCAATAGGGATGCGCTATCCCAGCCACAACGAATCATCATAGACTAGTGCAACCAACTTTCGCACACATATGTCATTGATCGGGCTACGCCCAAAGTGAGGGATCTGTAACAAATTTAACAATCCGGCCTTGTGCGGGACCAACACCCAGTGCTTCGGCTCTATGCGCATAATACCCCCTTCATAGGTCACTTGATCAAGGTATATTTCTAGTGCGAGCTCAGGGAATTTTTCAGTGTTGGTGAGGTCCTAGTCCTCCATCTTCAATAGTGTCACTTTGGAAAACATGTTTCCCTCCATTGGGACATTCTTTGGGATCGGGGGCATGTTAATGTATGCCCTTACTTTGTCTAGGTACTTGGGGACCTTTACTGATGCTTTTCACAACACGAGATAGGCCAGCAACCGCGAGATGGGGGCCACTTCTACCACATCTTCCTCCACCGTGATTTTTTCAAGTATCTCGGACATTGGATTCTTATGTCGCTCGGCCGCAGTGGAGCGTGGCTTTAGAGTCTTTTCTCTGGGTGATTTTTGGGACCCTGAGGCCTGCCCCTTCTTGTTCATGGCTAGTGTAGGTGTCTCAATGGCCTAAGTGGTGGTATATTCTCTAGGGTTCCTGGTTTTCATACTCGGAGGGATAATGTGTCTGAGATTTCAACAACACAAATCCTCCTCAAACACCAGATCCAAACCAGACATAGACAACAAATGAACTTCAGGAAACAAATAGCTCAAGGCACAAAAAACACACAGAGGGAAAAGGGAACTAATGCGACCCCTTTGGTCATATTTATAGCTTAAGAGCTCCTTCAACGGTCCCTTATGCATTAATGTGTCTCCATAAATGACAGAAAAATTCCAAATCTCGCAAAATATCCTCATTAAATGCAACCTAGACAGTTCCTTAAATGGTAATAAAACTGGATTTTCTAGATTTACTATTCCAATGACTAGATTTTGGCACCTTTACAACCCAATCAACCTCCACATGTAATTACCGCATGCACATCACACTTGTTTGTGCATCTGCCAACCTTTCTATGTAGATCTAATACTCTGGCCATATAGTCATTTGGTGCGCGTAGGGAGAGGGCTATCCATGTATAGCTTCCATCGGCTTCCATTGACATACCCGGGAAGATATTCTCCATTTAGTGGGGCCAGGAACACCGCACCTCCATTAGTGATCTCCTTAACAATATATGGTCCTATCCAATGCATCTTGAACTTCCTTGGGTGGCGTGGAGACTTGTTGTCATACAAAAAGACCAATCTTCTTCCTGAAATAAATTTTGTTTGATATGCCTATCATGCCATACCTTTTCATGCACCTTTTGTACTTGCTGATGGAAACTTGCAATAAAGTGATCCTCTTCAAGAGCGAACAACTATGACAATTGTTCCTCTATAATATCTTCTTCTGCCATATTTGTGAATGTTGCAATGCGTAGACTAGGAACAATGTACTCCATAGGCATCACAGCTTCCTGCCCATATACCATCCTGAATGGTGTCTTTCCTGTCAGATTCTTTCATGTAGTACGGTATGCCTAAAGAACCAAAGGTACATGCACATCCCAATAATTCCGGTTAGCATTTAAAATATTGGTGAGTGCAATCTCCAATATCTTATTGAAAGCCTCTACCGCTCCATTCGCCTGTGGGTGATATGAAGTGCTCTTATGATGGTAAATATAGAATTCTTCTGTCAGCGCTTCAATGGTTTCATTCACGAAGTGCATACCTCGATCACTCATCAAAATTTTAGGGTATCCAAACTGAGTCAATATGTTTTAAAAAATTAAGTGTGCAGTTGTGTCCGCACTGCAATCCTTCATTGGCTTAGCTTCACCCCAGCGGGTTACATAGTTCTTCGTAGTGATGACGTAACACACACCTGTTTTATTCCCTGGAGGGTCAAAAGGTCAAACAAAATCTATGGCCCATTTATCAAACGCTTGTAACGCCATCTATAGATGCAATGGCATATCATATCTGTGTGATGGTTTTCTTGTTCTCTGGAATACATCGCATGTCCGACAGTGTGCATATGCATCACTGTACAATGTGGGCCACCATAATCCTGCTCGCAAAATCTTCTGTGTGGTTGCCTTTCCTGCATAGTGACTTCCGACAACCCCTCCACTAGTAAATTTGGCCCAATTTCCAATGGCCGCTTTGTCGCTATTCTGACATATAGCCATCTCAAGAGCGATGGTTTGAGGCCGTACAAAACGTGGTTAGCCATTACGTCGCAATTCCAACACTTCAATAAAGCGTCGGAAGAGCGACACTTGTTCCTATGTTTCCAGACTTCCGTCGCTCTTCCGATGTTATCCAAATCATCACTATTCTGACGTTTTATAAGCGTCGGTCTTCCGATGAGCCACAACTGTCGGTCTTCCGACGATACTGAACTGTCGGTCTTCCGACGCTTATCAGGTTTTCAAACAAACATTGCAATTTCGACGTTATCTCTTCTGTTGTTTAAAGCATCGGTCTTCCGATGCTTACGAAACGTCGCTCTTCCAATGAACATTTAAAAATATTCAAAAAAATGCAACGTCGCTCTTCCGACGTTATGAGTCGTCACTCTTCCGATGAAAGTGTAAAAATATTTTAAAGAAAATAGCTGTCGCTCTTCCAACGCAAAATTCTTCCAACGTTTAAAGCGTCAGAAGACTGACGCTTATGAGACGTCGCAATACCGACGAAAGGTTAAAAAATAAAAAATAAAAAATGAAACAATAAAAAAAGCACATGTAGAAACTATTAACATGGATTAATGGTTTCCTTAATGGATCAGTTTAACTATTAATTTGATTAATCTATTAAGTTTGAAAATATACCTAATAGTATAACTATAATGCTAATACAGTTACGATGGAAACAAGAAGGTTGAAAATATACCATCCAAGAAAGGATGAGATATTCCAGTGAGAGATCTCATGGTCGCTCATCTCATTAATGGCAAGGAGGATGTACTTTCCCCTAGGGATGTTTTCTAATCGTAGATATTCATAGTTTTTTGGATCATCCTCACTGTCTTTAGGATGCTTTCAAGTAGAATGTAGTGGGGTTGCCTTATAAGTTTTTGTATGATTAAGTAGACATAGAAAGACATCTTCACCTCTAATCTGGACTTTGATGGAATATCTTAAATGTATAGTTTTATTTTTTGTAATGGAAAAGATACATTTATTTCTTCAAAAGAAATGGAATGCAAATTTTCAATAGTAACTTTGCTTCAAAAGACATAGATGATAAAATTTCATATTAAAAATTTCTATAGACTCTGGATAGTCTAATATGACAAGTCTAGTAGTTGTTTGTTGTGAAATCAATCAAGAAAAAAGAACATGAGTACATTTTTAACCTGTCTTTAATAGGCAGATGACTGGGTCTGACTTATGAGACTCAAAAGTTTGACTCACCGAAATCAATCTAACTCATGTTTAATTTGCATTTCCAAGCCATATTTACAAGTCCTTATGGGATGACTTGAGGCTGAGTCCAACCCAGAAACAAGTCAGCTTGGATTCCAAACTGAGAAGAGTCAAACTTGAGAATCCAACTCAAATCAGAGGGAATTCGGTAACATTGATTTGGAGACATCGTTGTTATGCATTTTTTGTGGATTTTAGATTTTAAATGATTGAATAGCATGGTACCAATTAAAAATGCAGAAAAAATGATCAGAACAACACCAGGTACAAAGGAAAAACAAAACTCAAAAGAATAATGATAGAGGATATTATTCAATTTTTTTCTCATCAATTCTACAGAACATAATGTAACATCAACAAGTAATTTAGAAAATCCATGAACACTATTAGATAACACTGATGAATATCACAAATGTTCTTTCAAACCCTACAATAACAAGGCCCTCTATTGCTTCAGTGCAAATTACATACCCAAAAAGATCTACATGCCTACTAACTCTTAATTTGCAGCTCCCCAACAAATGCAACTTAGTGAGTAGCCCCCAAGTTACAATAAACGTCGGGATGAGGTTCTTGAAACATCATTTAGTGTTTTAGATACTGACACGTAGGGTATATAGCCTTGAAACATTTCAGGGACATATCAAATTCTCAAAACTGTCATTTCAGGGCTGCAAAGCCATTTTGAGCAGATTTCCTCAACATTTCAACTATCATAAAATTTATCCAGCCAAAATGTCCATGTTCAGGCCCCAAAATTGACAATAACATATCCATTTCCAAAATTAAAATCCATGTCCTATCTCTGCATGGAGTGCAATCCTGATGAGTATATTCAAAAAATATTATTTAAATACCCCTTATCATATAAGTAATGTCAGGTAATTAAGCCTGGTGGGCTAGCTCAAGTGGTTGAGTGCTTTGAGCTTCATGCATGAGGTCTTGGAATCAATCTCCTAGGTTGGATGCCTATGTTGTGTGCCTTACGTAATGTCCCTACCAGTTCAGGCATCATTATCATCCCAACAGATTTACACTAAGTACCATCCAAGAAATGCGGGGAAGCACCCAGGAGGTTTTCCCACAAAAATATCCTTGGAAAAATGTGTGTGTGTGAAAATGTATATGGTATTTATCATTTCCCTGCCATATTGCATTTGTCTTTTCTGAAATTCATAGTTCCCTATCTCCCCTTGTCTCCATATGCATATCTGTTTCAGTGCAACTTAAAGTAGCACCTAAACTAAACAGTATGAGTGCACAGACACACACATCACTATAGAATCATATATTACAAACCTAAGCAGTAAAATGCCAAGAATTATGCTAAGTTAACAGGAGTCAATAAAAAATAATTCCATATACTTGACAATACGTCTAATAACATCAAATCAATGCATAATCCATAACTACAGCTAGGCGTTAAAAGCAAGTATACTATGACTATGCAATACAAACAATGAAACAGGTCCATTGAAGAAAATATTTACTCCATTCAACATTTTCCTCATAGAAATACAAGTATTCAGATAATACTGAACAAAAAGTAACTACTAACAACATAATGCGATTTCACTAGGACAAAAAAAGACATTTTTTCATATTGGCATTTCAGAAAGCCTCGAATAAAAAGAAAGGCTTAAGGATCACCACCAAATATTAGAAAGATTTGAATGATAATGCAATGCATAAAATCATCAACAGATTTTTTCACCACATATTTATGTTTGCATTTCAAGGACATTCGCAAGTTGGAACTAGGTAGCATTTCCTATAACATTAGATACATGTTTGAACATATCAGCTATGACCAAAGTTAATGAATTCAGGTTTACCATGAATCAAGAATTTCATGGTAAACATAAATCTTGCCTCTTATGGAGGATTTGAGCCCCTATATTTAGAGGAGAAGGGAAAATTTCCTTGTTAAGTCAATTTAATAAAAAATGAGGGAAACCAACCTCAAATTTGAATTTAAATTTGAATTTTTGGAGCAAAAAAAAACTGGTTTAGGAGGTAGACATAATTTTCAAATTTAATTAATTATTTTTCCCATGACCATGACTTAATTTGAAAACAAAATTTACTAAGAGGCCTATCATGATTTAATTTTTGATTGAATTAAAATGGCACTAGTAATAAACCAATCCATAAGTTTCTTGTAGAATCTTCTTTGGGGATTTTTGACCACAATTGGGGTTTCAACTTCAAGAATCCATATCTCCTCAACCAAGAGGACCCACGTGATGTGCCACCTACCATTAAAATCAACACAACAAGGAGAATAAAATGAATATGGTTATGGGACAAAATTAATTAATATTCATCCTCAAATTCTTCAACAAGTGCAAGAAAATAAGATCAGGCCGCACCCAAACTCGGTTTTATTTGTTGTTCAAGAATATAGTTCTGAAATGATTAGAAGGCTCATAGATACTACCTAGAAAAACCTTCAGCTCATGTGGCTTTCTTTCATAAGTATCTGGACTCCCATGACAGAATAGAAAAACCAAACAAAATATTCCTAACTGCCTCGGCCTCTTGCTAGAAGAAAACAACCCATTAGGGATGACTTCAAGCCTCTCCCTTCGCTAAGGATCTTAATGCGGCCTTTTTTAGAGAGAAAAATCATAAGATATTTGTGTGAAATGAGGATGGGGATGCCCTTATATACAATTTGACATTTTAGAGGCAAAATAAAAAAGTAACTGATCATTAAAACGCATGCAACTCAAACCACCCAAAACAAACAAGAAAAAGGAACACTTAAATTTTAATGGTTCAAAGGCTGTAATCTTCAATTCTTTAAACTGATGGCCATTGAAAAGAACATTAAAAAAGCAGAAAATTATGTGACCCAGAGTTTCTCTCTCTCCCCGCCCTGGTAATCTGATGGTGCAGAGGCCATAAGCTCTGACTCTAAACCTATAAAGTCACTTAGGAAAGTATTAATAAATACATACAAATGAAATCACCCAATACATAAGAGCAATATTAAACTAATATAGTTACTGCAAAGAACATTATAAAGCCAGAAAATGAAGTAACCTTCTCTTTCTCTCCCCTACACCTTCCAGACTCTAGTATCCTGATTGTACAGAGGTCGTAGGCTCTAATATAACACCAAAACAAACAATAAAAAGGAACACTTAACTTTTAATGGTTCACAAGCTATAATCTTCAATTCTTTAAATTTATGGCCACTGAAAAGGCTGGAATCTTCAATTCTTTAAACTGATGGCCACTGAAAAGAACATTAAAAAAACAGAAAATTATGTGACCCAGAGTTTCTCTCTCTCCCTGCCCTGGTAATTTGATGGTGTAGAGGCCATAAGCTCTGACTCTAAACCTATAAAGTCACTTAGGAAAGTATTAAGAAATACATACAAATGAAATCACCCAATACATAAGAGCAATATTAAACTGATATAGTTACTGCAAAGAACATTATAAAGCTAGAAAATGAAGTAACCTTCTCTTTCTCTCCCCTACACCTTCCAGAATCTAGTATCTTGATTGTACAGAGGTTGTAGGCTCTAATCTAACACCAAAAATATAATATCTCCTAATACAGAAAAGCAATCTTCAGTTCTTGAAACTGAGATAGTCACTGAAACAAACATTATAGTATCAGAAAGTGAAGTAACCGAGATTTTGTATGACACATAGACATACAACCCTTCAAAATCCTGGAAATCTTGTTGTACACAGTTCATAAGGTGTTTTTTGTTCTATTGGCCTTTGTGTCTCGCCTAAAGCAAGCCAACTTGGTCTGACCTCATCGTGCCATCCATCTCCAGGCTCCTTTCGCTGGTGTTGCCCTATTGGCTGGCACAATGTGTCTTCTTGGCACCACTCCCCTGGGGCCTATAGTTCGCATACTATTCATCAACCTCCTTTCCCATAAATCCATCTGATCCATAAACCAAGCAAAGGCTTCTCATCGAGTGAGAAACACTTAGGAAATATCATATGGAAGAGCTCTGATTCACCTTAGCTTTAGGAAACCATTGGAGTCTGTCTAAACTACTATCATGGCTTCAAAGCCCCTCAATGGAGTAAGTCTTGATTCTAAAACAGCCTTAACGAAGCATTGACAAAAACATACAGATAGAATCACCCAATACAGAAAATCCTTCTAAGACCTCGATAACCAAAATGGGTATAGATTCCAAAAATCCACATATTTTCATTTTATTAATGCTCCAAATGTACCACCAAAGGAAGTCCCAATAGAAAAAATTACAAGCAGACCCATGAGACAAGATCCTAAAAAAGAAGCTAAAACACCAACCAAAATTCTTGTTGTATTGAAGAATAAGAGTACCTGTTTTTGGAGTTGAGAGCAATGCAGAGATCCTCACACTATCCATGGTGCCAGGTTCCAAATCCATGAGCACAGCTCAAGGCACAAATCTCCCACAACTTGCCTCATTGTAGTAAACATTAACCCTTTCAAGTTGTAGATCTGAAGTGCCCTGATATCTCCCAGTAGGATCGATCCCGTGTTCTTCACAGACCACTTCCCAGAACTTGGAGCCAATCTGGTTGCCACATTGGCCCCTTGAATGTGAAGGATCTCTCGCATTTTTGCTATCGACCCTACTCAGATTTGGATCAGATCTGAACTGCCCCTCCAAACAGGATTTGTTATTTATAACCTAATGTATCAGAGCAGAAGGAAATAAATCACCAGACTTCAACCAAATGGATCAGAACAGACCTGCAACAGGCACTCGGGATCAATTTCTTTACTTACCGCATCCTTCCTCCAAACCTGCGACAGTATGGCCACATCCTTCCTCCAAACCTACAATAGTATGGTTGCATCCTTCCTCCAAACCTGCAATAGTATGGCTGCATCCTTCCTCAAAACCGGGCCGCATCCTCCCTCCTTCCCTAGACAAACCATGCAACTAGAGGGAAATGAACGAAGGAAATTAAAACTTTTGATATTTGAAAATTTTTGACATTTTGAAATGAAACACATGTGTTTTTTTAAGGCCACTCAAATTAAATTAAAAATATATATATTTTTAATAATTATAATAATTTTTAAATAATTAAAATAATTTCTAAATAATTAAATGTTTGTTTATTTTGATTGTTTAAAAATATTTACAATAAAAAAAAATAAAACATATCTTTTTGAGAAGCAATTAAAGTTATATGAGTAAATAATGGACTGATTTTTGCATATAGTAATCCTTCTACCCTACTAAATCTTCATGCTTTATTAAAAGGAGTTTTAAACTTTACACTATTAAATTATGTTGTATTTTAAATATTTGGAGTTTTATTCTCTTTTTTTTATATATATTTTTTCTTTATAATTTATGTATTATTTTTTCCTTATTTGTAAGTAATACTTTAAAAGTGAAATTTACATTTTTTTCTTTAATGATAGTAATCTATGTATTCATTCATTCAAATTAGATACATTTTCTATAATAAATAATAGTGTAGTCTAATTAATAGATGAAATGGTTTTTTTGATTGAAACCTCACAATATAAAGATTGTGATTTCTTATTGTTTATAATCAATTTTTGAATACATAAATGAATTAAACACCTAAAAAATCTCTTTAGAAATTATAACTTAATAAATTAAATAATTTAAACTGGTTTGGGTAAATAAGTGGTATTTTTTATTATAAATAATTATTAATGAGATTAAATCTAAGACATTTATTTAAATTATTAATTATATAAAATTGTTGAATTTTTATTTCATAAACTAAGGATTTTGGTTGATTTTTTAATCTAATTATGTGATATTAAAGATGAATTATGGTAACTTAAAAATAAGTTTTATGCGGTTAAAAGGGAAGTAGTAATGTTATGGTATGAATGATATGCTCAGGTATCATATGAGAGAAGAAAGCAATTGGAAAAATTGAGATCAAAAGAAGTGGAGTTAGCCAAAAAGCAGCTTGCCCCAAAGATGGAGCTCTTAACTTCAATAAAGTATTAGATAAGCTGCATGTTGTGCTCAATGAAGCAATCAATTTTGAAAATGACAAGAAAATATTTCTGAAGATGAGGTTTTTGACTAGAAAGATATAACAACACATAAATAATTACACTGTTGATACAATAATAATATAATCTGCAAACAACCTTCTCACATTCATGATCTGGGTATATAGTGAATTAGACAGAAGTAAGAACATGATAAGCAGTGAGGAAATGAACGATTTGGGGTCTGTTCAGCAAATCCTTGAAGCAGCAATAATGCAATAATGCGCCCTAAACCCTGTATTGTGATTTTCTCTGTCAGGAAACCCTTGAAGCAACAAATACTCATATAGATAATGAGCTTCAAGATAAAAATACCATAGACATGAAGAGTGTCATACACCTTGTTCAAAAATTAGTAAATGAAATTGTGGATCTAAAAAAGAACTCTAGAGAAGATACCTCTATTTAAATAACTTATGAACCATATTGCAGAAAAAAATTACTTCTTCAAAGCTACTTCGTCAAATTTGGAGGGCTTAGGGGATTGGGGGTTAGGGGTTAGGGGATTTAGGTGCATTTAGGGGTTAGGGGTCGAAAAATGAGTTAGTAGTTAAGGGATTAGGGATTGGGGGCTTAGGGGGCTCGACCCGAACACGTTTGGGCGGGCGCACTCATCCAAAACGACCCGACCCAAACGAGTTTGGGCGGGCACCTTCAAATGAAACGACACGGCGTGCCCGACTGAACGAAGGCACAAGGGAGAAAATGACAAATAGGCCGCACGAATGTGCACAAGACACCCGTGCAGTCACAACTTAGCAAATTTGATACGGCCGCCCTCAAACGAAACAACCCAACCCGAACGTGTTTGGGCAGGTGCCCTCACAAGGCGCGACATGGCGCACACGACCGAACGAAGGCACAAGGGAGAAAACAGAAAACGGGCTGCACGAACATGAAAAAGGCACCTGTGCGATCACAACTTAAAAATTTTTATACGGCCACCCTCAAATGAAACAACCCGACCCGACCAGAACGCGTTTGGGCGGGCACCCTCACAATATGGCATGCCCGACCCAACAAAGGCACAAGGGATAAAAAAGCAAACGGGCCACACGAACGTGCACAAGGCACCCATGAGGTCACAACTTAACAAATTTGATACACCCGCCCTCAAACGAAATGACCCGACCCGAATGCGTTTGGGCAGGCACCCTCACATGGCACGCCCGACCGAACGAAGGCACAAGGAGGAAAACGGAAAATGGGCCGCACGGACGTGCACAAGGCACCTGTGTAGTCACAACTTAGTAATTTTGATACGGCTGCACTTAAACGAATCGACCCAACCCGAACGCATTTAGGCAGGCGCCCTCACATGGCGCGACACGACATGCACGACTGAACAAAAGCACAAGGGAGAAACAGGAAAACGGGCCGCACAAACGTGCACAGGGCACCCGTGCGGTCACAACTTAGAATATTTGATACGAGTACTGTCCTCAATCGAAACGACCAGACCCAAACGCGTTTGGGCCGGTGGGCGCCCTCAACCGAGATGACGCGACCCGAACGCGTTTGGGCAGGCGCCTCAACTGAAACGACCCGACCCGAACGGGTTTGGGTGGGTGCCCTCAAACGAAATGGAAAACGAGTTGCACGAACGTGCACAAGGCACCCATGCGGTCACAACTTAGAAAATGGGTTAGGGTAGGGGGTTAACTGGGTTAGGGTTTTTGGGGGTTAAATGGGTTAGGGTTGGGAAATAGGGTTTAAGGGGTTAGGGGTTAAGGGTTTAAAGGTTTAGGGTTTAGGGGGTTAAATGGGTTAGGGGTTTAGGGGGTTAAATGGGTTAGGGGTTAAGGGTTTAAGGGTTTAGAGGTTTAGGGTTTAGGGGTTAAATGGGTTAGGGGTTTAGAGGTTTATGGTTTAGGGGGTTAAATGGGTTAGGGGTTGGGAATTAGGGTTTAATGGGTTAGAGGTTAAGGGGTTATAGGTTTAGGTTTTAGGGGGTTAAATGGGTTAGGGGTTTAGGGGGTTAGGGGATTTAGCAGTTAAGGATTTTAGGGGTTAGAAGTTAGGGGCTAACGAGGTTAGGTTTTAGGGGGTTAGATGGGTTAGGGGTCAGGAATTAGGGTTTAAGGGGTTAGGGTTAAGGTCGGTTTAATGGTTTAGGGTTTAAGGGGTTAGGGGTTAAGGGTTAATAGGTTTAGGGTTCAGGGGGTTAAATGGGTTAGGGGTTTTGTAGGGGTTTAGGGGGTTAAATGGGTTAGGGGTTTACTAGGGTTTTAGGGGATTTAAATGGGTTAAAGGTTAAGGGTTTAGGGGTTAGGGGTTAGGGGTTAAGGGTTTAGAGGTTTATGGTTTAGGGGTTAAATGGGTTAGGGGTTTAGAGGTTTAGGGGGTTAAATGGGTTAGGGGTTTAGAGGTTTAGGGGGTTAAATGGGTTATGGGTTAAGGAGTTATAGGTTTAGGGTTTAGGGGGTTAAATGGGTTAGGGGTTTAGGGGGTTAGGGGATTTAGTAGTTAAGGATTTTAGGGGTTAGAAGTTAGGGGCTAATGGGGTTAGGTTTTAGGGGGTTATATGGGTTAGGGGTCAGGAATTAGGGTTTAAGGGGTTAGGGTTAAGGTCGGTTTAATGGTTTAGGGGTTAAGGGTTTATAGGTTTAGGGTTTAGGGGGGTAAATGGGTTATGGGTTAGGGGTTAAGGGTTTAGAGGTTTATGGTTTAGGGGTTAAATGGGTTAGGGGTTTGGAGGTTTAGGGGGTTAAATGGGTTAGGGGTTAAGGAGTTATAGGTTTAGGTTTTAGGGGGTTAAATGGGTTAGGGGTTTAGGGGGTTAGGGGATTTAGCAGTTAAGGATTTTAGGGGTTAAAAGTTAGGGGCTAATGGGGTTAGGTTTTAGGGGGTTAGATGGGTTATGGGTCGGGAATTAGGGTTTAAGGGGTTAGGGTTAAGGCCGATTTAATGGTTTAGGGTTTAAGGGGTTAGGGTTTAAGGGTTTATAGGTTTAAGGTTTAGGGGGTTAAATGGGTTAGGGGTTTAATAGGGGTTTAAGGGGTTAAATGGGTAGGGGTTAAGGGTTTAGGGGTTAGGGGTTAAGGGTTTAGAGGTTTATGGTTTAGGGGTTAAATGGGTTAGGGGTTTATAGGTTTAGGGGGTTAAATGGGTTAGGGGTTAAGGGTTTATGGGTTTAGGGTTTAGGGGGTTAAATGGGTTAGGGGTTTAGGGGGTTAGGGGATTTAGCAGTTAAGGATTTTAGGGGTTAGAAGTTAGGGGCTAATGGGGTTACGTTTTAGGGGGTTAGATGGGTTATGGGTAGGGAATTAGGGTTTAAGGGGTTAGGGTTAAGGCTGGTTTAATGGTTTAGGGTTTAAGGGGTTAGGGGTTAAGGGTTTATATGTTTAGGGTTTAGGGGGTTAAATGGGTTATGGGTTTACTAGGGGTTTAGGGGGTTAAATGGCTTAGGGGTTAAGGGTTTAGGGGTTAGGGGTTAAGGGTTTAGAGGTTTATGGTTTAGGGGTTAAATGGGTTAGGGGTTTATAGGTTTTGGGGGTTAAATGGGTTAGGGGTTGGGAATTAGTGTTTAAGGGGTTAGGGGTTAAGATGATAGTTTCATTGGTCTCTGTTTGTGCACATTAGTTGCTTATTCTTTGCATCTCAATGTAACAATTTTGTAAGTATTGTTGCTTATTGCCATGTCTTCTTTATTTATTAGTTTATAGTATTTGTTAGCCATTGCTTTACATTTATTGATGAAAATTTCTATTGCAATCAAACCAAATGTATGTTCAATCTCCAATTTCAAACTTAGCCACAGTGTTGTCACACAATTTAAGTCCATAGAATGGCCATCTGATGAAGTCTTAATAACCAGACTGCACCTCATGACTACTCCAGAAAATCTTAAGTTTTAGTGTCCCACATTCATGAGAAATTTGGCTCTTATACTCTTGCTCCACCTGACTGTGTCCTGGAAATACCCTTGTTTATTGAAAAAACATCCTAACGTTGTCGACCTTGTCCCTTAATAGACCAAGGAAACATATGTGATTGAGAGGAATGGAAAGCACTACAAAGTTGAAGAGAGTACAAAATATTGAGATGGTTTAAAGGATAAGCTTGAAGAATGTAGCAGTGTTGAAACAACTAAAATTTGTCCCAAACAAATAGTTGATAATGCGAAACCTTCTTCTGTACCAGTCAAGCAAGACTACATTCATGTGAGAGAAAGAAGAGGACAAGCGATTGATAGGCATAGCCTGGAAGATAGGGTATGGTTCCCTCTTTTTGATGAAATATTTGATCTACATTTTGACTATCGAAGATTAACCATTTTAACCTTGCCAACAAGGCAGAATTAACCCAATCGTAGGTCCCAATATGTCATGATATATATTAACTCTAGATATATATGAGAAGGAATAATAAAGACATAGATTGATAGAGGTGGAGAGACAAGGGGAGTCACAAGGGAGAGATGGAGATAAACTGAAGGAGAGGGGAGAGAAGGAATGGAGAGAGAGAGAGAGGGAGAGGAGTAAGAGAGGTAGATCAGAAATGTAAGAGAGGGAGATAGTGACACAAAGATGGAAGGGGGGCAGAAATAAGGATAGAGGGAGGGATATAGTGAGAGGATTGGAGGGTAGAGAGAGAGAGAGAGAGAGGGATATTGGGGAAGAGAGAGGGAGGTATAAGGAGAGAAAGGGAGATAGAAGAAGGACAAGAGATAGGAATTAAGAGAGAGGAACCAGTATCATAGAAGAAAGAATATGTTACCAAATTACTCTATATGGAGATGGGAGATAGGGGCACCCTACCTACCTACTAAATGTCTAAACCAAATGTGGTGTAAACGTCTGTAATGGTGGTCGATAATCGAGGAGAGGATTTTATGAGGAGGCACTGGATTTTAAGGCGGTTACAATTTATCATTTTTGATGCGACCACCCTCACACGACCCAACCCAACCCGACCCTACCCGACCGAACGTGTTTCCTTGGGTGGCCTCATGACACGACACACCTGACCAGACTGGACCCGACCCAACCCGCCCGAATGTGTTTCCTTGGGTTCCCTCACAATATGGCACGACCCGACCTGACCTGACCCGAATGGGTTTCCCTGGGCGGCATCACACGACTTGACCTGACCCACTTGAATGCATAATTTCCCTGGGCGCCCTCATGACACAGCCCAAACGACCCGACCCGGTCGGACATGTTCCTTGGGCACCCTCGCATGACCCAACCCTCTCGAACGTGTTTCCTTGGGTGCCCTCACGGTACAACACGACCCGAACACATTTCCTTGGGCGACATCACACGACCCAACCCGACCGGACCTGCCTGAATGTCGAAGGCATGAGGGAGAAAATGACAAATGGGTCACATGAACGTGCACAAGGTACATGGGCAGTCACAACTTAGCATTTTTTATATGACCTCCCTCACAAGATTTGACTTGAACGAGTTTCCTATGGCGTGCCCCTCACAAGACACGACCTGACCCACCCGAACAAATGACGCACGAGGGAGGAAATGGAAAAGGGATTGCACAAACGTGCACAAGCAACGTGGGTGGTCAAAACTTAGAATTTTTGATACAACCACCCTCATACAACCCAACCCAACCTGACTCGACCCGCCCAAACGCGTTTCCTTGGGCGACCTCACATGGCACGACCTGACCTGACCGGCCCAAATGTGTTTCCTTGGATGCCCTTAATTACAATACAGCACGAACCGACCTAGCCTAACCCGAACTCGTTTTCAGCTAATTGGGTGCCATCACATGACTTGACCTAACCCATATGAATGTGTTTCCTTGGGCAGCCTCACACGACAAGACCCGATCACCAGACCCAACCCAACCCGCCCGAATGCATTTCCTTGAGCGCCATCAGTACATGACTCGACCCGACCTGTACGAACATGTTTCCTTGGGCAGCCTCACATGACATGACTCGATCAGACCCAACTCGACCCGACCCATATGAGCATGTTTCCTTGGGAAACCTCACACGACACGACCTGACCAGACCCGACTCGACATGCCCGAACATGTTTCCTTGGGCGGCCTCACACAACACAACCTGACCTGACCCGAAAGGGATAGCTGAATGACTAAAATATGCCACAAGGGAGCAAATGGAAAACGGGCTGCCCGAACGTGCACAAGGCACCTGGGCGGTCACACTTAGCAAAAATGGTATGGGCGCCCTTGAATGAAACAACGCGACTCGAACACGCTTGGTTAGGTGTCGTCACACGGTGCGACACAGCGCGCTCGACCGAACAATGCCACAAGGGAGAAAACGGAAAACGGGCCGCCCAAACGTGCACAAGGCACCCGGGCGGTCACAACTTAACAAAACTGATATGGGCGCCCTCGAACGAAATGACCCGACTTGAATGCGCCCGGTTGGGCGCCCTCACACTGTGCGACATGACGCTCCCTACCGAATGATGCCACAAGGGAGAAAACAAAAAACGTGCCACTTGAACGTGCACAAGGCACCTAGGTGGTCACAACTTAGCAAAATTGATATGGGCGCCCTCGAACGAAATGACCCGACCTGAACGTGCCTGATTGGGCAACCTCACACGGCGCGACACGGCGCGCCCAACTGAACGATGTCACAAGGGAGAAAATGAAAAAAGGGCCTCCCGAACATGCACAAGGCACCCGGGCGGTCACAACTTAGAAAAACTGATACAGGCACCCTCGAATGAAACAACCCGGCCCGAACGCGCCCGGTCGAGCGACCTCACACGACGTGACATGGAAAATGATGCCATAGGGTAGAAAACGGCAAACGGTCCACCCAAACGTGCACAAGGCACTCAGGTGGTCACAACTTAGCAAAACTGATACAGGCACCCTCGAACGAAATGGCCCGACTCGAACGCGCTTGGTCAGGTGCCCTCACACGGCGCGACACAACGCGCCTGACCGAACGATGCCACAAGGGAGAAAACAGAAAACGGGCTGCTCGAATGTGCACAAGGCACCCGAGTGGTCACAACTTAACAAAACTGATACGGGCGACCTCACACGGCGCGACATGGCGCGCCCGACCGAATGATGCCACAAGGGAGCAAACAACAAATGGGCCGCTTGAACGTGCACAAGGCACCTAGGCGGTCACAACTTAGCAAAACTAATACGGGCGCCCTCGAACGAAACGAAATGACCTGAACGCACCTGATTAGGCGACCTCACACGACGTGACACGGCGCACCTAACCAAACAATGCCACAAGGGAGCAAACAGAAAACGGGCCACCCGAATGTGCACAAGGCACCCAGGTGGTCACAACTTAGAAAAACTGATACGGGCACCCTCTAATGAAATGGCTGAGCCTGAACATGCCCGGTCGGGCGACCTCACATGGCGCGACATGAAGAACGATGCCACAGGGGAGAAAATGGAAAACGGGCTGCCTGAATGTGCACAAGGCACCCGAGCGATCACAAATTAGAAAAACTAATACGGGCGCCCTCAAACGAAACAACCCAACCCAAACGTGCCCGGTCGGACGACCTCACATGGCGTGACAGGGCGTACTCGACCAAACGATGCCACAGGGGAGAAAACGGCAAACGGGTTTCCCGAATGTGCACAAGGCACCCGGGCGGTCACAACTTAGAAAAACTGATACGGGCGCCCTCGAACAAAAAGACCTAACCCGAACGGGCCCGGTCAGGTGACCTCACACAATGCGACACGACACGCTCGAACAAATGATGCCACAAGGGAGGAAATGGAAAATAAGGCACTTGAACGTGCACAAGGCCCTGGGCAGTCACAACTTAGCAAAACTAATATGGGCGCCCTCGAATGAAACGACCTGACCCGAACGCGCCTTGTCAAGCGACCTCACACAGCGCGACACGGCGCACTCAAACGAACGATGCCACAAGCGAGAAAATAGAAAATGGGCCAGTCGAACGTGCACAAGGCACCCGGGCAGTCACAACTTAGCAAAACTGATACGGGTGCCCTCGAACGAAACTGCCCGACCTGAACGCGCCCGGTCGGGCGACCTCACACTGTGCGACACACCCGCAAGTTAATATTTTATGAAACTCCTTAGAAGTCCCATCATAACCACCTTCCATCTTCATCAGAACGTGATATGTTAGCTAAAGATATCTTATTATGTTGCTCCAACCATTCAAAAAGGGGACCCACATTAGATTATTATTTATTAAAGGAGAGGTGAAAGAAATTAATTTCCAAACTGTCGCAATAGCGACGCTTTCATCTAAATGTCGCAAGAGAGACACTTAGCTCTAATCCGTCGTAATTCCAAATTTTTTTCCCAAACTGTCGCAATAGCGATGCTTTTGCCCAAACTATCGCAATAGTGACACTTAGCTCTAATCCGTCACAATTCCGACAATGTTGCCCAAACTGTTGCAATTCCGACTCTTTTCTACAAACGTCGCAAGACCAACTCTAACCTCTAAGTGTCGCAATACCGACACTTGTCTCCAAACGTCGGTATAGTGACAGTTGTGGGCGGGATTTGAAAATTTGATAAAATTTGGGGAAATTTCTGACATTTGGTCAAAAGTGTCGGAACCAAAGTGTCAGGATTTCTGCCAAATGTACTAGTGCTCCATGAGCTTCATCTAAGATGTCTCCTCTCTCAAATTCCAAGACATATCTTTGCAAGAATTTTTCTGCACCCATCTTGTACAACTGACTAGAAATGATAGTAAAGTCAGTTGCGCTTGGCACCAAATTTATTCTACTGCAAAGTGTACTCCTCAGGCATGCGCCCAGTAGTAAAAAAGTGAATGATATCAAGGAAATGTTCATCAAATATCTTGATTTAAAATAACAACATGTCGGGTAACCCTTCCTCCAAATTGGTTGGCTCTTCTCCATTCTCAATGCGCGATAGATGGTCTGGCCCAACATTCAGTCTTCTAGGCTTGACAATAATTTCAAATAATATTCCTAAAACAACAACAACCACCTACAGATATTCCCCCCAAAAACAGGCTTATTGACTAGGTATTTCAAAGTAGAGTGGTCAATAAACATCTTGAAATCTCCTCCTAACAGGTAGTGGTGGAATTTCTGTAGCGCATACACCATCACCAATCCTTCTCCTTCTGTGGTTGAGTGATTCCTTTCTGCACTTGATAGCATTCGACTTACGTAGGAAATAGGATGATTGATTTCTCCAGCTTCTAGATGTTCTAAGATAGCTCTGAGCGTGATGCAGGAGGAATCCACATGCACAAAAACACCTTTTACCAATCTAGAAAGACTAATATGGGCGCAGTGACCATCTTCTCTTTCAACATTTCAAAGCTTTTCTGACATTCCTCATCCCAAAAGAATGTCGCATCCTTTTTAAGCAATTTCTCTATGGGCGTAGTTATTAGTGCATAACCCTGAATGAACTTCCGATAATACCCAATATGTCCAATATTGAGCGCAGTTGTTTGAAATTCATAGGTACTTCCAGATTAACTAATACTGTGATCTTCACGGGGTCTAACATCAGCCCTTGCTGGCAGACAATGTGACCCAGCAATATCCCAGATGACACACAAAATATGCATTTCTTCAAGTTCATTGAGATCTGATACTTTATATAGGTATCTAGCATTAGGCGTAGACTTGAGACATGTTTTTTCAAAAACCCAAAAACATTATAATCATTAAAGTATACATCTATGAATTTGTGGATATACTCCTTCAATGCAGCTATGACTACGTGCGAGAAGATAGCAGGCACATTCTTCAATCCAAATGGCATGACTGTATATTGAAAATACACCAATTCCATTGCAAAGGTTGTCTTACTTCGATCTTCCAGCGCAATCTTGATTTGATGATAACCTGAGAAACCATCTGTGAAAGAATAAGCTTCTTGTCCTCCTAAATTGTCAAGTATCTCATTAGAAAATGGATTTGGGAATGGATCATGTACACAGGAATCATTCAATTTGCATAGTTCCACACAAATCCTTATCTCTCCTTTTGTCTTCTTATCTTGAACAACAATAGGACTCACCAATCAGACTCTTCCATTGGTTCTATAATGCCTACAACACCCATTTTATCCAACTCTTCCTTCAATTTCTGCTTATACTTTGGATTCAATCTGTATAGGCATTGCTTCATGAGTCGCGCATTAGGTTTCAAAGTGATATTCATAACTCCAATATCTTCAATTATCCCTCTCGACTTAGATAATTTTGTAGGAAACCGGTCCTCATATTCCGTTAGCAGCTCAACAGCCTTTCCCACTGTGTCATCATCCCAATCATCTCCAATCTTCGCTAACTTCGGTTGTGCTTCAGATCCAATGTTTACTTCTCAAATATTCAAAGGCTTCGTAACATCCAGTGAGATAATTGAAGTCCCAGCAAGTGCGTGCTATCCCTCAGATTTAGGAATTGTGATATTCCTTAGATCTTCTTTCATTTCTTCTACTATCAGGTTCCTGCAATTGACAATATCCCTCATTTGTGCATCCCATGCTGGTGAAGCGTGCTCTACTGTTGGTCTTGAAGTATCAAAGATGAATTTCCTGGATTCCTTGCAGCACTTTTCCCAAACAATAAAATCCAATCTCAAAAATAAATTTCCCAAACAATCAAATCCAATCTCAAAACTAAATTTCCTAAACAATCAAATCCAATCTCAAAACTAAATTTCAAAATGAAACTTTCAGTCAATGCAAACCATTCATTGGTTCCTCGGTGCATCTCCGTCTCCAGGTACTACTTAGTAGGAACCTTCCCCAATGTGTGAATTAACATGTGCACCCATTCCATTCTTGGCTCTACGCCCCATACTTCAGTCCATTTCGCCAGATGTCTGCGCAGATCACTATTTCCAGAATACACTTCTTCCATTCTCATAGTTGGACATTCAAAGCACAATCTCATCATCCAAGCACATTCTTCCCAATTTCCCATGTTTCCTTTGTGATTCTCCCGCCATCGTGTTGGAGTAGCACATAATTCTATATCCAATGTGTGGAATCATTGTCCTTCTAGAATATTTCTTTCAACTTATCCTAAAAATGTGTTCACATTAGTTAAACCATCATAATACGGTAATTATCGTACCTCTAATGATATGAAGTAAAGCGATCCAGTAATTCGATTACAATGCAGTGAAGATACTTCATGTAACCAGTTTTTCCAGTTCTCCAACTCTTCATATGAATCTGAGAAGCAGGAGTTGTCCTTTTCCCAATTAAGCCTTCCATCAGCTGTTGGATTGATCCAATCACCATCTCATGTTGTTAGATTGTAGATATGGTAGATGTCATAATCAAATCACACAACCTCTATGTATCTTTGACCTTCTGCAGGGTCTAAGGGAAATATGACTCTTTTTCCATTATTTTCAAATTCCATTCTTCTTCTCTTCAGATTTATAATACCATCCATATCAATAGCCCAATCCAACCCCAACAGCGCATGATAAGGGTCAGTATCATACACGATCTGTATGACTTTGAAATCTACAAGCACCTTAACTCCTTCAATTTTTACTACCGCTTGTCACAGTCTTCCTAATGTAATGATTTTATGTTGGCTTTCCATGTGCAATTGAATAGTAGACCACTCCAACTTAGGCTCTCCCATGTGTTTCCAAGTTTTCTTAGGTAAGACATTTGCATCAGACCCTAGATCCAAAATGACCTAATCCATCTCATAAGCACCGATCTAAGTAGTCAAACGCATCTCTCATCTAGTTCTCTTCTTGTCATTTTTATTATAGATCTTGTTGACAACTTTTTATTCTATCTGAGGTTGTTCCTTTTTTGCACAGTTATCTATCAGGGATTGAATATTTTCTAGTACCTTTTTTTTGTGCAACAAATTAATGCAAGCTTGTAAGAATGGTTTTATTTCTTCATCTACTCCTGCCTCATTCATAGGTCTACCTGATGTCGATGTGCTTGCTTCCTTCCTCGCTTCAACAAAAGTTTCCTTATCGCACTGTAAATCAAATCAATCCTTTTTTGCAGGTTCCTTTTGAATCCACAGATAAAAATCTAGATTCTTTCCTTTATCCTCACAAGTTGCTGCATCACTCCTAGTGACAAAATTCACGCTACGATATTCTTCGCACAGCTCCGCCTTGACCATCTGAATGTTTTGAGTTGGATTTTGCATATTTTTCTCTTGCATCTTAGAAATTGAAATAGGAAAATATTCTATCACATGATCAAACTTCCTACAGTACCTTCATGATTGTCGCGCAGGGTTCAGACACTCATGCACATAGTGACCAGCATCTCCGCAATTGTAGCAAATGGCATGTCCCCTTCCTCGATCAGTTGATCCCCCTCCTCTTCCTCTTTCCCTAGTCTAGAATCCACCGCACCCAGATGGGGATGTTGGTGAGGTAGGTTTGGCCTACATTATATAAAGCTCATCTTTGTTGATCATCAAATCAAAACTTCGACAGTGTTGTTCATCATGTCTCAATGACAAACAAAATATAAAAAACAATTGCTTGAGCTCAGGCACATATTTTCCGATCCTTGGACAGAAATTTGTTGCATGCAGACCCATAGTCTGATATATCACACACCATACTGGAGGTGTCCCAATTGGTACCACCACGCTCTTTAGCGGGCTTGGTCCTCCAATGTGCAGATAATCAGTGAAGACTGGACATTGATATTTATGATGCCCAATATCTTTACATCATATGCATCATACCTCTACACATAACTCCTTTCCCTTATCTTTTCGGAGATTCTGAATCTCCAAAAGAATTTCTTCTAACTAACTCTGAATCTGCTAGGTTCCAATCGTAGTAGGCATCGACGCAACTTCTAATTTCATCGCAATTTCTACAGTGTCAACCTGCATGGAAATATTTTTTTGACTCAATGGCTGGTGCAGATGTGGGAGCAACATAGAAATAAACCACTCCTTGTGTTGGGTATCATCGATAGTGAATACCCCATATCTGTTAGTGCGCTTCAATCTTTGATCTTCCTCCCATACAGATTCATTTATCACCTGGTGAATCTCTTTCAAATCTGTAACACACTACACATATGAATTATGCTTTTTTAACTGTTCTTTTAGGGCGTCCTTCAACACATCCATAGTTGCATTAGGGTTCTCTGATACATATCTTATCAGTCCAACCCGCGATCTTGAAAAATAGTGGCTAACTGCACTTTCTTAACATCATTGTTATTAACCTGTTGTGCTCTCCATACAGCATCAGTGACAAACCAAAATTGCTCAGTATCTTCATTTACAATACCTCTGAAAGTAGGTAGCTTCATAGATGCAGCCATATCTGTGCCTGGGGGAGGTGGAGGTGGGGGTGGATTGGATGAATTGTGACATGAATGTGGAAGTGGAGTGGATGGGATCTGAACTATGGTCAATATTCCCTGATTCTTCTGATCTTGTGAGACTTCTTCTTGGGAAATTTCTCTTCTTAAGAGCGCACGGAATCACTAGAGATACTAGATTCTAGCTCGTCGTCACTATTAGATCTACCCTTCAGAGGACTATAAATAAACCCTTCTACTAGGTCCACATGTTAAATTATTCCACTGCGCGTAGTCGAGCCTCTTTAGGACATTCAGGTAATATGCTCGTACAGATAACCCTATTCAGACAATAGCATCTTAATCCACAACTTTAAAGAGTGCAAGAACTTACCTCTAGGACCCTTGAAAAATATTCTTTCTACTTTTGAATAAGACATGAAATGATCGATGGAAAACTTAGTTACAAATCCTCCTAAGACACGATCGATCTAACGATATATCGCATGGGTGATCATGTTGCTTGTCTTTTCTAAATTTTGTACCAATTCTGGAGTCCATTGAGTGACTGCGTCGTCCTTCGTGTAGGTATTAAATTCAATAAATCATGACAACCACTCATGAATCTCAGTTGTAAAGGATGAAAAGAATATTTCATGAACTTTTGTGTAAATTTAATTTTGAACCCAATCTTCAGTAGATAATTTAGAACTTGGATTCTCTTGGATCGCGAATTCACAAATATTTCTATCCAGCCAATCTTGCAACTTATTCTGCATAGGATGCCAATACATCAGTTCTCCCTCAAAATGATCTCGGTCTTGGAAATGGAATCATTTTTTGGCTTGAGGGATCCTAACCCAGCTTTAGAGTTTATCGTGCAACCAAAAAACCCTCCAAATACTGGCCCTTTCGGCAATGACTTGATTGCATAGATCAAAGTCTCACCCAAAGCACTATGGGGGGATGTTGGAACCAGGTTTCCTCACCTAGAGGAAGAAATTGAAGTGGTGGCCCTAAAAATATGTAAAATAGAACTTATCATATATTATAAACATATGCATGCATAATAGAATAAAAAATATCAGAACATCTTCATCGCAAACACAGACAATTGTGCATAATAGATAAAAACTACCAGATTAGATCTTCGTAGACTATTCTGATGCAAAAAGTGTATATATTCGTGCAATAACAAAGATAATTTTAAGAAGATCTAGTCATATACTTAAATATATATTCATGCATAAACTATATGGTTTACTCGCACAGATGCATTTGATTATAACAGAAGTAAAGCGATCTCAAAGAAACAAACAGTAATCAGATAACTTAGATATCAAAAACATAACACATTTGGTACACCAAAAATGTCTCTGTATTAATATCCAAGCAATTCAATACATTCAAAATTTCCCTTACAATTACCCTTCTGCGCACACAACAAGTGGAGTCCACACACAACTAGGACTAGGTCTCCACGTACACAGCCAGCACAAGCCTTTCTACTCAACCTAGACTTAGACTAGAAACCTTACACAGTACTATCACATAAGCATGAATTACTTAGATATGAAATATATTACTAGACTCTATCTATCTATATTTATATCCATTCAGTGCGTAGATACTATGGTCTCAAACCATGGTTTGAGGCCCACAATTTTCCCTTAAAACCCATTTACATAAAATAGGGACTTTGATCTGCCCCAAAGCCCCTTTGACCTTTCCGCGTAGTGCGCATAACCAAAAATATGTACAAACGTTTATCAAAATTCACCCCAAAGGACCCCGCTCCAACATTGAGATTACTACGTCATCAAGAAATCCATGTCAACAGTTTCATGTCATGTCATGTCATGAGTGGTCATATGCCACATCACTAGTGTGGACCATGTATATTGTATTCAAAATGTATTATAAAGTGGAATTCCAAAGGACATACATGGAATTTAAAGATTCATGTAAGTTTAAAAGTCATAGGAAGTCAAAAAAACATGAGGGTAGTCAAGGAGTCACCTTTGGTTATATATAGACCCTCATTTTATGAGCAAAGGACTTTTGACCTTGGCTCCACCAACAAAGCATTAGATAGATAAGCTAGTTCTTTTTTGGAGCAAGGAGTGGCTCTAACACTCCACTATTTAAGCTAGTGATGTTCATTGTGCATATGTGTATTAGAAATTTTACTTAATAACATAAGCCTTTCAAGGCCAACACGTCTTCATGCATGGATTATGAATGTTTGTAAGACTACTCTGCGGATGTTTTTACTTCATGCTTTATTTCACATGTGCTAATGTAGTTCAAATATATCATTAATTTTAGTACTTATCTAATGTAGAATGTGTTGTAATGGTTGTTACTGTTGTCCCATACTTGTGGACTATTCCGCGGGATATTAGGAATATATTTCTCAATTGTTGGTTGAAATGAACGCCACATCCTTTTTGGACTATTCCACTGGATGTTAGATGGATCCTTCGGTTCATGTGTATCTCTTTTTGGGTGGTACTATTACCTCTCTCTTTGAGGATCACTTCTCTCTCTCCTCACAGTAGAAGAACCTTGAAACAATTGCAATTGAACATTCATAAGGTGCATGCCCCTTTCTTTTCGAAAGTAAATCTATACCCCTATCTCTTTCTCACAGTTAGAGCCAAGGTAGATATTTAAGAATATGGAAACTAGGAATTTATTCTAGATGGAAATCCTATACCAAATGGTGTGAGGTCTAATTGGGACTTCATATCGGGGAGATCCCCTGAATGTTGATGGGTCCAACACCATAAACAAATCCCTCTTCCACTCAAAATGAATAAGTGCCAATGAAAAATCCTATAAAAAATAAACAAATAAAGGAAAAATAAGAGAATGATTCTTGCACGGAGAGGTGAATCAATAAACTTTGTTGGGGTACTGAACAGTCTCGCTGGAAACAGAGAAATGTTTGTGTTCTTGTAGTGACTCCACCATCGTACTGGAAATGATGAAACACCATAGATGAAAAATTATGCTATGAAAATATTAAGCTCGTGAACTTCACTACCATTCCCAACTTGACACATTGTGATATTGGTAAATTTTATGTTTTGTTTAACCGAGATGGTATAAAGGGGACCATGTCTATTCACAGGGAAAGTGGGGAGACCAAAGTAATCTACATGATGAATCAATACTCCCTGAAGAACCAAGGCTCTACATGAAAGACTTAACCACGATAGAGAAGTTGGAATTATACCAGTGTGTCGCCAAGTGTTTTCACTACTACAACACCCTACAAAATTTTATGCTGCACTTAATTTTAGAGCTTTCCTTGGTCTTGTACATTTTCATCGCAAACTTTGAAACTCATTTCGTGTGTCTTCCTGAAGTGTTTTGGTTCCTTTTGAAAGTTAGGAAAATGTCAAATTTTCACATGTTAGATGTCACATCATGCATATAATCATATTATGGTGGTTTGAAGAGATCACAAGGCTCTACATGAAAGACTTAACCACGACAGAGAAGTTGGAATTATACTAGTGTGTCGCCAAGTGTTTTCGCTACTACAACACCCTACAAAATTTTATCCTGCACTTAATTTTAGAGCTTTCCTTGGTCTTGTACATTTTCATCGCAAACTTTGAAACTCATTCCATGTGTCTTCTTGAAGTGTTTTGGTTCCTTTTGCAAGTTAGGAAAATGTCATATTTTCACACGTTAGATGTCACATCATGCATATAATCATATTATGGTGGTTTGAAGAGATCATATTTGTGTAAATCAGTTGTTATAACCATGTAAACATATGTCACACTCATTTCCAAAGTTTTAAGCACTGCTGCACAAGTGTCGTCACGATCACCACAAAGTGTATCTTAAGTGTCGTACTTGTCATAAGTTTTCATAAAGATATTGCATGGAGGGAAATTAATTGTTCATGTGTCATGGATGATCTATGTTGTTGTGTCATCAATTATTCTAAGTGTGGGATCAGATTCAAAGTCCCATCACTATTTACATCAGTCTCAATGATCTCACACTCAGCAATTTTTGGAAAAGCTTCCCAACCAAGAAACTTAGCTTCACCCAGCCTCCCTGAACTGTACATTGCACAGTATCAGTCCTCTATATTTTACTTTCCCTCTTGGAACTATGAAATGCATAATTCCTGCCTCCTAGGACTGTTGAACTGTGCATTTTCAGTGCTTAAGCCCCGGCCTTGGCTCCCAAAATTGCACTATTCGTCTTCCCAAACTGGCCTTAACTGTGGATTACGAAGTGTATAGCCTCAATTTCATCCCTTGATCTCTTGAGTTATGCAATTGAACAACCTCCCTTGTCTCCCCGAACTGTGCAATGTGTTCATTCAATTCCCATCCCCTCAACTCGTCTTTCTGGCCTCCAGAACTACATAGTTTTCTCCATCATCCCAGGCTGAACTACGCATTGCGCAGTCTCAAGGCTCAAGGATTCCCCTTAACTACTTGAACTATGGAGTCGCTGATCCACTTCACCATATTTCCATGTGGTCTTGGCTCAACTAATGTATCAATATGAACAATATTATACTAAGGTTTTTTTAGAATGATGTCGTCTCGTCATGAGTGAATTGTAGGAATAGATACCCTATCATGTGTTGGCTAGATGATGAAGGAAGAGATTAATGAGGGAAAAAAGCTGAAATAAATTCTTTTAGCTGAGCATACAAGTTGATCAATCAGGAGAAATAAAAGTGACACCGGTGTCTGACTACTATTCAAGACTTGAGATCATTGAATATTCCTCACCACTAAACCATGTAGAGGTTAAAATAAAAGCATTCTAAAAAATACACTCAGCACATGACATCAATAGTGGCTTGACATTGCCACGTAATCAATAAGCCTATGTTAGTAGTGTCATGTCATGTAATGTCATGATTTTTCCCATGCCACACTATCATGGTGGATTATGTAATTATGTTTCAAAAATGTATTGTAAAGTGGAATTTCAAAGGAAATGTGTGTAATATGAAGAGTCATGTAAAGTTGAAAAGTCATATGAAGTCAAATAGTCATGAGGGTATATGAAGAGTCACAAGGAAGGTGAAGCATCACTTCCTCATTGTTATATACACCCCCTCATTGTACGAGCAAGATATTTTTCACCTTGGCTCCTCCTGCAAAGCATTAAAGCAATAAGCTAGTTATTTGGGGGAGCAAGGAGTGGCTCTAATGCTCCACTATTGGAGCTAGTGATGTTCATTATGTGCATGTGTCTTGGAATTTTTACTTAATAACAAAATCCTTCAAGGAAAACACGTTCTTCATGCATGGATTATGAAGGTTTGTAAGACTATTCTGCGGATGTTTGTATTTCATGTTTTCTTTCACATGTGCTAAAGTAGTTGAACTATTTTGGTTATTTTAGTACTTATCTTGTTGTGAATGTGTTGTAATGGTTTTTATTATTGTCCCATCCTTGTGGAATATTGTGTAGGATACTAGACAAATCTTTCTTATTCCTTGGTTGTAATGATCATTTCATCTCTTGTGGACTATTCCTCTAGATGTTAAACGAAACCTTATTGTTAGTGTGTGTCTCTTCTTGGGTGGTACTATTACCTCTTCCTTAGAGGCTCACGTTAAGGGAACTTTGAGTTATAAAATGGGCCTCTTAAGGAAATTATAAAATAATAGTGGAAATAATAAAATAATATTAGATTATATCATCAAATTCTAGAGGGAGAAAAGAAAACACTACTTTTCCAGCTCGTATTTTCAGCTTATCTCCCTATGGGTTTACTCAAATTTTGAGTGGGAATACTTGCTGGATGTAGAATTTGATTCCTCATCCAAGGAGTACCCATGTTGCATGATTTTTATGGAACCTACTAGACGAAAAATGAGAAATACATGAAAAACGTGATTGCAATCAATTTTTTTCATGTATTTCTCATTTTTCGTGTAGTTGGTTCCACCAAAAGTATGAAACATGGGTACTCCTTGGATGAGGAATTAAATTTTACATCCAAAGAGTACTCCCGCTTGAATTTTGAGTAAAACATTAGGGAGATAAGTTGAAAATATGAGTTTAAAAAGTAGTTTTATTATTTTATTATTTTTTAATCTTTTTGCCTTTTACTCCAAAAATGGTGAATCATCCCCCATGGTAGACATCATCATATTTAATCTTATTGGTTATTATAAAGTTTTTTTTGGTTGTACATTATTCTTAGGAGCCCCATTTTAGAACTTAAAATTCCCCTAATGACTTCCTCATTCCCTCCGCAATAGAATAACTTTGACACATCTACAACTGAACACTCACCAGGAACACTTTCTTTCTTTTCAAAGACACCATGAATCCCTCTCTCTTGCTAATAGTTAGAGACTGGGAAAATATTTAATAATTCAGAAACCGGGCCATATTCCAGATGGGAATTGTACACCAAACAGTTTGAGATCTAATTGGGACTTCATATTGGTGAGATCCCATGAATGTTGACGTGTCCAACACCATCAAAATTTTAGGCGTTAGAAGGACGATGTTGAAGTTTGCAACAATAAACAGTGAAATTAGCATCCAGAAACAACATTCTTGATCCTAGTGAAAATTAAGCACCTACACTAGGTGGGGCCCACATAGGTTATTTTTAGGTGGATGTCTATTTATATATGCATGAGAAAATTATATTTATAGATAAGATATATTTATATATGTATGTACAAGTTATATTTATAGATTGCATGACTATTTATAGATGCATGTCGACTATTATTATCCCTTAATATTAGTTGGACAATAGAGAATAATATATTCTCAATGAGAACTTGGAAATAGTTAACTGAAGTGGAAAATCAGTTACCTATAGGAATTTCGAGTTAAGAGGTTGGTTGGTGGGACATGCAGGTTGAATTGAGTTGTAACAGAGTGATTCTAGTTGTAACAGAGTTGAAAGTGTAGTTATGAAATTTGTAAAGTAGTTTAACTCAGTTAAGTGAGTTAAACTTAGTTGTGATAGTCTTAACTGAAGATACACTAGTGAGAGATCAAGTGAATTAATTATTAATTAATTCACAATCAGTGACCTCACATGCAACTAAATATTTACTACTATTAACTACATGCATGTCAGATCTAGTGGGGACACAATTGACATGTAGGTGAAAGGGACAGATTGACTATCAGTTGTACATTATCGGTTGCATAAATTCAACCACACACACATTGGATGTGCCTATGAGGATTGCACATTCAAGGCCGGAAAGAATCATTCATTCATGGGTTCTTGACCATCATGGATTTCACAATGGAGACAGGCTATCTGGAGGCAGTAAGTTGGCTAAGGAACTTGCCAATTTTTGTATGACAGTGTGAGACAGTTAGTCATGATAATGAGAGCTCTTGGAGTAGAGCTTTGTATGTAATTTTTTCATGATCCATGATATAATACATAATAGAAGTTAGTGGGGTTTTTAGCTTTATGCTTTCCCAGTAAAGTATCTGTGTTATGTGTGATTGATCTTTCTTCATGATATTGCTATTGGCGATTGTGTTTCAAATTCCGGAAAGATTTTGTAAAAGAGATTCTATATTTAGTAGTGGCATATAACTATTAGATTAGGAGAATACAGGACATTACATATTTTGTATTAAATTTATAAATGGTATTAGAGCACAGGAGATTGCAATTGTGAAGCAGAAGCTGAGTTTGTTGGTGGAAATAATTCGAATTTGCAGTCTGAAAAACTTTCTTGGTGCTACAACTAAGTTAACACCTAAATGGATTTCAATGACTTGATGTTAGAGTATGCACTCGAGGTAGCTCAAACTAAATTTCTTGGAAGGATAGGATGAAGGTAGTGCTAGAAGATACTGGCTTGAAGGAATTCATTGACAATGATCTTCCTAAGCCCACTTCGATAGATGCTGCATTACTTGATGCATGGAAAAAGAAAGTGGCAAAGGTGAGGAGGATTCTGTTGGAATGAGTACGAGAGCACGTTGTCTCAAGCCTTCATGGGAAAGAGACACCATATTCTATGTGGAAGGCTTTGACGGATCTATTCCAAAACAAAAAAAACCATAGGAAATTGGCGCTCAAAGATAAACTCAAGAAGTTCAAGATGGAAAAGAATGACATTATTCCGGTATACTTAACAAAGTTTTTCCATTGTTGGGTTGAGCTTGGGAGTGTAGGAATAAGTGTTGCTGATGATTATTTGGTGAGTTTGGATCTCTCGGGACTTCCTAAGTGTTGGCACAATTATGAAGACTCTGTCAACAGATGGGAAAAATTACCAGATTGGGAATGACTATGGTCAGATCTAGTGCAAGAGGAGTTCAGGCGGAACACCATAGATTTATCTTCATCAAAGCATGATGATGAAGATTATTTTTCTTTGGATTCCAAGGCAAATAAGTGGAAGGGGAAGAAATTCCATTCCAAATCTAAGGTTAGTGAATATGGAAAGGAGCACAACATGTCCAAAGTGAATTTTTTTCACTGTTAAGAGCATGGACATATTTCCACAAATTGTCCAGAAAAGAAGAAGAACAAGAAGGTTGCTGGAGCTGCAACTAGTGAGGCCCTTGCCTCGCAATTTGAGCTTGAATTCTCATTGATCGCATGCATGGTGTCAAGTGCATTGGGATCGAGGCGGTACTTGGATAATGGTGCTTCCTTTCACATGAAGAGAGATAAGAAACTTTTCAGTGAGTTGGAGGAGAAAGATCTTAGATGCATATTGAGTTGGGTGACGATGGACGATAAAGTGTGATTGACATTGGTACCATTACCTTTTAGAGGGATTCAGGTAATCTCTTTGATTTAAAATATGTAATTCATGTACCAGGTTTGAAGAAAAATTTATTCTCAGTCGCAATGTTAGAGGATAAAGGCTATGATGTTGTCTTTAGTGAAGGAAAAGTTTTCCTATGACACAAAGCAGCAGGGCAAGCCAAGAAGTTTGGGATTCGAGTTAAGAATCTATATAGACTTGATGTAGATGGGATTTCTCATTAGGGGAATTTTGAGTTCTAAAATGGGCCTCCTAAGGAAATAATAAAATAATATTGGAAATAATAAAATAAGATTTGATGACATCATCAAATTTTAGAGGGAAAAAAGAAAAAACTACTTTTTCAATTGATATTTTCAACTTATCTCCTAAAGTTTTTACTCAAATTTCATGTGGGAGTATTCATTGGATGCAAAATTTAATTCCTCATCCAAGGAGTACCATGTTGCATAATTTCGATGGGTCTTGCTACATGAAAAATGAGAAATACATGAAAAATGTGATTGCAATCACGTTTTTTTTTATGTATTTCTCATTTTTCATGTAGGAGGATCCATCGAAAGTGTGCAACATGGGTACTCCTTGGATGAGGAATTAAATTTTTCATCCAACGAGTACTCCTACTCAAAATTTGAGTAAAAAATTTGGGAGACAAGTTGAAAAAGTAGTTTGATTATTTTATTATCTTTTAATATTTTTACCCTTTTACTTAAAAAATGGTGAATCATCTCCCATGGTTGACATCATCATCTTGAATCTTATTGGTTCTTCTAAAGTTTATTTTTGTTGTACATTTTTCTTAGGATGCCCATTTTAGACTTCAAAATTCCCCTAATGATAGAGCTTCCTACTATTGGGAAGTGTGAGAAAGCCTTGACCCTTGAGAGGGAGCTGGATTTGCATGCAGGTAAGAGTGAACCTCAGGATGTGGAGCAGCCAAAAGATGAGGATCATGGAGTGGGAGAAACCACTAATGCAGAGAAATTTCAAGCCAGATGGGAAAAGAGAGTGCATGCAGCTATACCACCAGGTGAGAGGTGGGACGATATGCATGAATAATCCCAAGAAGAAATTTCTGGGTAGGATTCATTGAGATGGTGTGGATCTCATGAATCAATCTAGATACGAGGAGCCAACAGAGTAGCAGTAGCAGGATCAGTTGGATTGATGCAGTCAGATGTCGTGAGGACATGAAATCAAAGTGACAGTTTCAGATACTAGAGCGCGGATCAGAGTTGACAGCAAGTGCAGAGTGCATGGATGTAGAGTTCAACAACGTAGTGGATCCAAAAGACATGCGTAGTTGGCACCAAAATAAGTTAGAAGACTTTGATGACAGATGCATTATACTTATTCAGTTGTTTGGAGGCTATTCAGTTTCAGAAATGTTGCATGCAAAGGTTGCAGGGTGCATGCATGGATTTGCATGGCGCATGCAAAAGGTTGAAGGGCGCATGCATGCAGTTGCATGTTGCATGAAAAGACATTCCTTTCTTGTTGAGAGGGAGTGTTGAAGTTTGCAACAAGAAACAGTGAAACTGGCATCCGGAAAAAATAACCTTGATCCTAGTGAAAATTAAGCACCTACACTAGGTGGGGCCCACACATGCTATTTTTAGGTGGATGTCTATTTATAGATGCATGAGAAAATTCTATTTATAGATGGGGTCTATTTATAGATATATGTGCAAGTTCTATTTAAAGATGCATGTCGACTATTATTATCCCTTAATATTAGTTGGACAATTAACAATAATCTATTCTCAATGAGCACTTGGAAATAGTTAATTGAAGTGGAAATTCAGTTACCTATAGGAATTTCGAGGTAAGAGGTTGGTTGGTGGGACATGCAGGTTGAATTGAGTTGTAAGAGAGTGATCATTAGTTGTAATAGAGTTGGAAGTGTAGTTATGAAAGTTGTAAATTAGTTTAACTCAGTTAAGTGAGTTAAACTCAGTTGTGCTAGTTGTAACTGAAGATACACTAGTGAGAGATCAAGTGAATTGATTATTAATTAATTCAAAATCAGTGGCCTCACATGCAAATGAAGATTTACTACTATTAGCTACATGCATGTTAGATCTAGTGGAGACCCAGTTGAGATGTAGGTGAAAGGGACAGATTGACTATCAGTTGTGACATTATCAGTTGCACACATGTAACCACACACACATTTGATGTACCAATGAGGATTTTGTAGTCAAGGTAGGAAATAATTATTCATTCATGGGTTCTTGACCATCAGGGATTGCGCAGTGGAGGCAAGCTTTCTAGAGGCAGTATATTGGCTAAGGAACTTGCCAATTTTTGTATGACAGTGTGAGAAAGTTAGTCATTGTACTGAGAGCTCTTGGAGTAGAGATTTGTATGTAATTGTTTCATGATCCATGATATAATACATAATATAAGATAATGGTGTTTCTATCTTTATGCTTTCCCGATAAATTATCTGTGTTATGTGTGATTGATCTTTCTTCATGGTATTTCTATTGTCGATTGTGTTTCAAATTCCGCAAATATTTTGTAGAAGCAATTCAGTATTTAACAATGGCATATAATTTTTAGATCAGGATAATCCAGGAAAATACATATTTTGTATTAAATTTCTACAGACGACAATCGATTTTTATGGCTGATAACCTCACGAACCCCAATATCACATATTCTAGTAAAGGAAAAAACATTCACAACACCTCCCTTATTCGTATTCCTGAAGCTGGTGAATCTTCTCAGCATGAGCTTGTACAAAATTTTGAAATCTCTTACGATTATATTTGGGCCATACATCCTATAACCCATCAGTTTCTAAAAGCTATTGGATTGATTTTGTGAGCACACAATCTTCCATATTTTCTGAAAAAGATCCCAACCACCCCTACCAGGATAATGGTTTCTACTATTGAAGATTTGGTTTTTTCCACCCTTGAGGAATTAGCAGATTTTATGGAGAACCCAGAAAACTCAGAAAAACCTTCATTATACAACGGTGGTGATAGAGATAATATTGTACTCTCAGACAATATTTCATGTGGTCTAGGCGGTGTAGGGGAAGAGGAGCTATCAAATTCTGATAAATAGGAGGAGGAAAAAGATGAAGACATGACAGAACAAGATATGGATTGGAAAATATCCTAATGAAGTACGACCCTGACAAAGCAATATATGCGGAGGACCAGTTAGACAAATTCTACCTACATCTACAAATGCTAGAGGTATGTTATGATGATGATACCTGTAGAATTTTTCTGCACACCATAGATTTCAAAGCAACTGTATGGTATCACAGTTTTCCTCCGAATTCCATCCAGAATTGGAGGGGGTTTAGGAAGATTTTTCTTAAAAAACGTTGATGATAAAACCCCCACCATGTTATTAAAAGAGATAGGAAATATTAGAATGGAGCAAATGGAATATGTGAAAGATTTAAATCATAGGTTTAAACACATTTTGAATAAATTTCCAGCAAACATGAAACCTAACGACTCCATCACTAATGATTACCACACTTCTGCCTTTCCAACAAGCATTACACAGTTTGTAAAGAGAATTGTGAAACAAACACTTACAAAAAATTACTAAGAGGCGATCATGGTTGAAAAGGACTTGCACGTGATTGGGGTCATTGTAGACGATGAACCATCAAAATAATCCAAAGACACCAGCAAAAGGTCTCATGCCTCCGTAGGCAAGGCCAAAGAAAATGAAACTCTCAATCTTGAAAGCTTGACCCACACCATCAAGGCTTTGTAAAATGAGTTGGAAAGGTTGAAACTTAGGTCAAGTGAGACCACCATGATAAACAAGCCTCCCAAGTTCAAATTTCTGAGAAGGACTACGAATTCCAGCACTAAAAGTAAACAATTGTCCAACTTTGTGCAAAGCTCGAACGTTGTGCTGAATATTGAGAGTATGGGCATGGATAAGTATTGTTCATTTCATCAAGAATATCATTTATAGAAAAAATTCCCATAATGGAACCACAACATGAATGATATTGCTACAAAATTCATTGATATAGTATTGTCTGATGAGCATACTGAGCTTGTGGAAGAAAATGAAGAAACTGCTGCTACCGAGGAAACTCCAACCACGGGACATGCAATGAACGCATTCAACTATGTACTTTCATCTAAAAATTGTGTTTCCGAGAAACAACCTCCGAGCGATGGCCTGACCCAAAAAAAAAAAATAACCCACATAGTTTAAGGGCCAACCACTGAACAAGAGTTGACGAAGAAGAAATTCAAAGAAAATTTGTTAAGAAATATAAGTTGACACGCCAACTCTGCACATAACACTAAGAGAAATTCTGGGAATGCATCCATAATGAAAAGTGCTTCCGAAAGCAGTAAGAGTAAGACCATCACTCTGGAAGTGAAAAAACAAGTTACATCTCCAGACACATCAATGATATCTCCTGGTTTGGATTAGAACATAGTTGAAGAGATGAAGAAAGCTCATGCGAATGTATCAATTTTTGAACTTACAAAGATTGGTAGCCAACGGGACATGCTCCTAATTTCACTTGGATAGTCCACCTCAGATTTTGATGCTTATTCACCAAAGGGATCAGGTATGTCCTCGATTTCCCTCGATTCTGTACTTAATGATTTAACGATAGATGCAAATACACTCTACCCTCCATTTTTATTAAATTTCGAAATTTTCAATTACAAGGTACACAATTGCTTAGTTGATTTTGATGCATCGGTGAACACAATTCCATTATCTGTCACAAATAAAATCAATACAAAATGGGGTAAAACAGATGTAAAAAATATTCAGTTGGACAAGACTATTTTCCATGCAATTGGTGAACTCAGAAATATACTCATCTATTTATAATCCAATGAACGAGTTCACCAATGTATAAACATAGTGATTGTGGAAATTTCACAACCATATGGGGTATTGTTAAGCAGATATTGGTACATCAAGCTACAAGGGTATTTTTCTACGGGCTGGTCACATTTATGGTTTCCATACAAGGGAAGAAACAATCAAATATGAGTGAACTCAAAATGGTACATGAAACATATCATTAATCCCTTGGATGGAAAAAATGAGGTAGTGGCTTTCACAAATCTTATCTTTGGAAATTTATTTTTGGAAAAATAACTGGGGTGTTATTTTACTTAGCCATCCCCATTCGCACCAGATACACAGTTGGAACTCCTTCCCAGTCCAACTGGTGAAAATGACATTTGTACAATTAGTAGTAATAATAATAATAGTACTAGTGTAGCACATAGTCCTTGTATATATGATATGTGGACATTTTTTTATGGTTCCAAAAAGCAGGAGGGCTTTGGATCTGGTTGTGTTTTAATAGACCCGTAACAGATAAAACACGACTGATCTCTAGCCTCTTGGAATTTGAGTGGACAAACAACAATGTATAATATGAAGCACTCATCTTGGGTTTGCAAAGAGCCATCAACCTCAACGTTGCGGTTCTCAAAGAAGTAGGTGACTCAGAAAATATTTTACGATAGGTACATGATACCATACACTATGTGCCACTTTATATTGTTACTTGTTGCACATCATAGGAGTGAAAAGCATTTATTTTCTTATTCAAGCAGTACCGAGATGTATTCGCGTGGATGTATGATGAGTTCAAAAATTATGACACGCGAATTATCCAGCATGGGATCCCAATCAAAGAAGGGGCCAAGTTGTTCTAACAAAATATGTGGAAATTACATTCGACACTTGAACCTCTCATTAAAAATAATCTAAGGAAGTTGTTGGATGCTCGAATCATATACAAAGTGTGACATTCTACCTGGATATCAAACTTTGTCCCAGTTATAAATAAATCTAGGGAAATATGCTTATGTATTGATTTCCGCAACTTAAACTGTGCCTCAGACAAAGATAATTACCGTGTGCCATATATGGAACAGATACTGCAAAAACTATCGAGGTTAGAGATGTTTTCTTTATTTGATGGGTATTCTGAATATAAGAAATTTCTAGTCTTAGAGCTTGATAGAATCAAAACAACATTCTGAATGAAGTGGGGTACGTTCGCATTCAAGAGAATGCCATTTCGATTGATCAATGCTAGTATATCATTTTAGCATCCCATCGACATCAAATTCCACAAATTGATATGATATTGCATGGTGGTCTACCTCGATGATGTCATAGTGTTTCCTAGGAATATATTCAACCAAATATTTCATTCGAGGAAAAATTTTGAGCGATGTCGCAAGTACGGGATATCCCTTAATCCTAAAAAGATTATTTTTGCAGTGTCAAGCCAATTCAGGATATGGTAAAGAAGGATGCAATCTACAGATGGGATAAAAGGGAAAATGATAGATTTTCCCATATTAAGCAAGCTATCACAAAAACACCTACTCTATACAACCCAAATTTTATCAAAGGTTTTCTTCTCTACAATTTTTCTTCTGACACTTCTCTTGTTGTCGTGCTTACACAAAAGGATGATCAAAATAACGAGTAGCCATTATATTTTATGAGTGCTAGTCTTCAAGTACTTGAACTTAATTATCCGACCATTGATAAACAAGATTATGCAATATACAAGGCGGTGAAGCATTTCTAACCCTATCTCTTAAAAAATCTTTGTATTGTCTTTGTTCCGCACCCAACAGTCATATCATTGTTCGTTCGACAAGATATGGGTGAGAGAAGAGTGAACTTGATGATTTATTTACAAGAGCATGATCTAAAGTTAAAACTAATTCAAACAATCAAGGGCCACGGTCTATGTCGACTAGAAACAAAAGAAGTGGATGCAAAAGAAGAAGAATATCCCTCTAGATGGGAGTAGGAGATAAAAATGTATAATGTAGAGAAAACATCCCCCACTGTTATCAAAAAATATTGGTAAGCAGATGTGTGCCAATACCTTGATCACGATGTCGTGCCCTCCCATCTAACTGCACGACAGAAAAGGGCACTAGGACTTAAAGAATTATCTTACTAGTTGGTGCATGGGGTGCTTTTCAAAAAGCATCATAATGGAGTATTGCTCATGTGTTTAGAAGTGCATGAATCAAAGAAATTATTGTGTGTTCTCGATGATGGACCAGCCTAGGGACATTTTACGAGAAACAAAATTGTGTATAAAGATATGCAGGCCAATTTCTATAGGCCTACATTATTCAAATATGCTCACGCCTATGCTCGCAAGTGTCTGGTCTTTCAAAGGTGTGCCAACCAAAACAATAAGTCAACTGCCACATTGCAGCCTATCATAGTGGAAGAACCTTTTCAACAATGGGGTATGTGTTAGTATGAATCTTAATTCCAAGCGTACGAAAAAATACCACTTTAGCTGTGTATAACAAATAGCCCTAACAGCAAAGATGGTTGTCAATATCTTCAGATATGCGGTTAGGTGATCAAGATAAATGATGCAAAAATCTAGATCTATGCATTAGAAGATATTAAACAGTAGAAAAAACAAGATTTACTCCATGCAAGAATATGTTGAATGAATTTTGTATTAATGGCACCTGGGAGGAAAACACAGAAGGGTGTTACCAGTTCTCCTAAATGGGATGGGTTCTTGTAAGTCCTTAGCACTTCAAATCTAAAACTCCTCTCTCTTGATGGTGTAGAAAAACCATAAAAAAATGGTAGAAAAATATGACTACGATGGTGGATCAATAGTTAGACCAAAATTATAGATCCAGAGTGATCTTTAGGCAACAAAAGGTGGTAAATGAATCGGAAAACTCTTCTATTTATAACAAAATATTGAGTTAGTCTAGATATTGGTGCATAGTTAAAATATTATTAACCAAATCAAGATCCAAATTTTATGGAATATTTTATTATATTTCTTGGAGGAAAAAGGAATTTGACTTGGGTTAAATCCCTTTATTTGTAAATAATAAATAAATAAATGATTTATTTATCATTTTAAGGATGTGGTTGAGTAATAATCAAATAAATAATTCTGTATTTAATTATTTAAGGGGATTTAGTCATATTTAACAAAGAATATTATTTAAATAAGGTTTAAATAATTATTCTTAGAAAATAATAAGATAAATAATGATTTATCTAATTAATTTCCTTGTTTGGGTTAAATATAACTAGGAATATTACTTAAATTGTTGTTTAACTAATTATTCCTTGAGGAAAATCAAACAAATGTATATTTATTTAATATTTCCTCATGGGGTTTCCTGTTTAGGCCATAAACAACTTAATAAAGGTGGTTTACTAAGTTATTTTCATAGTGAAAGAAATTTTACTTAGGGTAAAATTGGTCTTACATGGTGTACTTGGGTCCATCTAATGATAATAGGTTAGATGACCAAAAAAATGGTGTAACAAATTGCCCCCCAGGAGATAATCGTATGACCGAAGTACGTTGTAAGAACTCAATCACTAGACATCGAAGGGGAAGTCAAAGAGAGAGAAGTATAAGGTAGACCAAAGTGCTGAAAGGGCTAGACCCTGAGGAGGTGAGGCTTACAGGTGCAACAAGTCTCTTTTATGAGTGAGTACCTGTGCTATAGGCGGCGGGGGAGGCATACCTATGCCCTGAGACAAAGTACAAAGAATAAGGCACCCAGTAAACAAGGGACTGAACAATATAGTACATGCTGGCATAAACATGAGCTAGATAAACAACATGATAATGAATCCCACATACATATTGTGCCTGGGATAACAGCCAGGACTTATACAATAATATCTGAGTACATGAGATATAAATACAACCCAGATGCCCCTGTAAATAGGAAAGGGCTCTGAAAATTTGACTGATACATGAAATCAAAAAGGTGCTACAAGCGGCTAAGGCCAATATCATCAAATATATGGAGCTGCATCGAAGGCTGAAAGGAATAGGTCATCCGGGCATGTGGGGGGCTATCTGTAGGGCCAACCCCTCATGAGGGCTGAGACATCTCACACACACCCGGGAATCACTGATATCAACTGTTGCATCAATGGACCATCAAGTATATGGATCTCGATCATGCTGAAAAGAGTTGGAGCTGAGAAACAATCAATTTAAAGGGCAATAAGGAGTCCCTTTTCCTGATCTAAGGCATCAAATAAGAGTGGAAGCTGGAACCAAGGTACACCACCCTCTAGAGCTATCCTCTGGAATGAATGAGTTGATGTCGACAGAAGGAGGTCTGCCATAGGTGTTGAATATTGCAACA